>JAMAGJ010000004.1:960409-1299587 GCA_023626115.1 Talaromyces sp. PX2406
ATGTCTTCCGCTTTCCCCCCCCCCCCCCCCCCCCCCCATCATCCCGGCAGAAGCTTGATATGAGTCTAAGCAGTCCTCTGCCTATGAATTGCGAAATTTGGACATAATACTATAGTATGATATTATATTATTATACAATACGTACTCCGGCTGAAGTCATGAATCATCACTGGGCTGTCGGCTCGGAGAGCAGTTCCACCCGCCCGACCCGCTCTCAGAATCTGTCATTTGTTGATCCGGCTGATCCGAAGTCAACTGTCAGCAGGATAAGGAGTAAGTACATGTATGTGTATAGCCAGGGGACAGTAAGTAAAAATACGTCCACGGTCAAACAAGGCATCGATGCCGGTCCCGTTGCCGGGTCTCAGGTCCGGCGGTAAAATTTGCTGCAAGGGGTGAGCTTTTTCTTTCATTCTTTTTATTTTTTCATACCAGCTGAGCTGCGTCTGCCTGAACATTCCTAAAATGTCTTTTTTTTTTGACCTTGAGCCGACATCTGGAATTTCCTCACAGATTGAACAATATAAAACCTGCCCAGAAAGGATCACCTTGATATGTCACTATTGCCTACTCCGTACTTATGTCGGATGTCAACCTTGTAAACAATGATAACCGATCTCTCTCCCAAATGTATCTAGGGCCATCCGCTCAGCTGAGCCCGACCACGTACTGCGCGGTACTAGCGCTAGAGACGGTGTAGAATCCGTAGATGTACTTTCCCCATTCGGTTCGTGAGAAAGGTGCAGATCGTGTAGAGGATCGACTAGTGCTACATGCCACCGCAACGCTTTTGAAGCAATGAGAGGGCAGTATTATTATGCTGGCATTTTTGAAAGTGGACATTGTCTTTGTATGATCTTTTGTCCTCTGGTCCTCGAATTACGCAACAGTCAAGACTACAATATGACAAGTATACATGATTATTGTAACAGACGTCCGTGAGTTTACTCAATTGGTCAAACAAATCAATTGATACACGTAGGCAATCAATGTAAAAACATCAAGAAATGATTCACACAAGTTCAAGTACCTGTGTGCACTTTCTAGTTTACACTATACTCGTATGTATACACTATACATCCCGTCTTCTCGAGTTTACTATTGGTATCGAGGAATCCGGTGTACCATGTCCCCCGCACTATCAACAGCCATTCGTGCTCCATCCTCTTCGGTATAGTATCTTCCCTCGTGCTCCGGGCGCACCGAGCTATATACCGGTCGTTCGCCGTATTCCGGCAGTAGCCGGCTTTCTTCGCCCGTATATGCACTCACCTCACGTCCATTGGGGCGAACACTAGGCATACGATGAATCACCTCGCGTGCTTCCTCGTAGCGGCTCGATGGCGGTCGAACACTAGATGTGCGAATAATTCGTTGCCGAGACGCATCGTCGTCAATGTAGATAGACGGCCGGGAGGAGGGGGTGTACTCAACAGCAACACTGCCGCTTCGATACACCGGCTCGTGCTCCGTCACCGAACGTGAATACGACCGCTGGCCCTCGCTGACAATCCGTGGATGCTCCGCTACACGTCTATAGCTTGTCGACGGAGGCGGTGCCATCTCCTGGATGTATCTGCGGCTGCCATATCCATCGTCTACAATCGACCCCGCCCGAACGCTAGCACTGCGCATCTGAACTCGCTCGTTGTACTCGTCAGGCCTTGCTGACCGAGTCGGAGGAGGCGGCATGGCGCGAATCTTCGATGCTGGCGTCATCTCGTAATATTGATTGCCGTACTCATCGACAACGATTCGCCGCGGCTGCGGTTCGATATATCGCGGTTCCTCCTCCACGTAGAATTCCCGAACGCGTGAAGGTGGAGGGTAATCTTCGTATTGGCTATAGTGTCTGGAATATGCTGGCACCAGGGGCTCGTAGTACGTCGCCTTTTCGTGCTGAGGACGCTCAACTACTGCATAGGATGAAGCCCGGACTGATCGTGGTCGTATTGCTGGCTCCCCATATTCGCGGTACACAGGCTCCGGATTCCGTGCATAATGGAGGCTTGCCACCCGTCTCAAATCTTCAGTGTCACGCATTGGCCTCCGTCCACTAAGGCGAGAAGTTGCCCGGGTTCTAGACTCAGCAGGGGGTTCATAATCACGCCCGCTGCTTCCGTATCGGTCATGCTCGTACACGGATTCTCGAGGAATCGCCTCTCTACGCTCACTGGACGGGGTATACTGCGGTGATGCAATGTCAATGTACACTGGCGCTTCTCGAACATGGCCACGGGAAAGCTGGGTCTCGTGAAAAGGAGGCGGAGACACAGGCTCAGGCTTGATACGCGGTCCGGGGGAGTTAATAGCGTGCACTGTACTTCCAGCTCGAGGCTCTTGCACACGGCGACGCTTGCGCGGCATCAATTGCTGAATCGCACCATCAGGAGTACTCAGGCCCGACGACAGCTCTGTAGGACCTTCTTCACGGTAGTCATTCTGGGCATCCCTCAACCTTGGGGGTTGCTTAGCAGTGGCTAATGGTGAAACACGCGATGGTTGTGGAGCTGCAGGCGAAGTGATGTGATTCCTCACAATTCTCATGTCCGGGGACACCGACTGCTGTCGCATAGCATATCTCGGAGGTCGCTCATATATCGGACGTCGAGGGTTCGGTACATCGGGAGGCTGGTAATCGTCATCTTCTTGCACATCCAGCATAGGCTCTATTGGTTCCGGAGGAGAGTATTCGGGTTCATCCTGTGTCTCTTCCAGTTCCTCGTAAAATTCTGCTTGTGCAGGTCGGGCGGACCCCTGAGATGGAACAATGTTGTTAGTAGTACCTTGGACAGCTGCCTGTTGTTCGTGGTCCTCGCCCGAGGGGGAGTCGGGAGCTCTACTAGAATACAAGGAGTTCTCATCAAAGGAATCGCTAGGAGCATTTGTACCATTAGCGCCTAGGGCATCATAAACTGATGGAAGAGGCTTAACGATCTCCAGAGCCTGATTCAAAACATCCGAAATGTCAAAGTCGGGCTTCTCATCTTGAGAAACGGCCTTCTGGCGCGTCTCGTATTTTGTTCGCTCAGTCTGTTCCCTCAGCGCATTCTCGACTCTCCTCCTTTGCAACTGTATTTCTGCTCGGACTAGGTCATCGGACTTGGTTAGAAATATGGGATCGATCTCTGGTGCGAGTTTTGGAGCTACATGCGACTTCGCGCCGGCGAGACGCGGAGCTATTGAACCAGCTTGGGCTGGAGAAGCTCCATGTAATGATTTTGGCTTTACCAGCGACGCGTTTGACGGTGTCGCTCTTGGCTGCGGAGTTGTCGCGGATTCAATGGCAGCCGATGCCACAGGGGTCTGGAGAGTACGTGAAGGAGCTTTGCGAACAAATTGCTGAGGGACCTTCAGCCTCGGGTGGGTTCCTGCAAAGATCTCCTCGCTTATCCTTAGAATCTTCTCGTATTCTTTGAGCTCATCGTCAACAGAGAGCGACGTCAGGCGCGTCTCAGCGACGGGGACGGAAAGATTCGTCGGAGCTGCCATGTATGTGGCAAGCTTCCAAGGAGTCACTGATGGCGCTGCATCTATCAGTAATAATAATAAGTATGTCAGCGACGGACATTTGCTTGCTTTAGATAGCAAGGCGATAGACGAATGCAGCCTATATGAGACAGTCTTGTCACTGTGTCTGGCGGCGACTTTGAGAAAATCAAACAAGAGGAACTTGGAAGGTGCAAGTGACGGAAAACTGACTAGCGCGCGCGGGATTTTTTTCATGCCTGAGGCAGAAATCATCTTCCCGCCGCCAATTTCGTATGACTCCTCCGTCCGTTCTTGTTGCCTGTTTGCTTTTTCTGTTTCAGATCTGAAAGGTCTCTAGGCTTGGAATTTTGTTTCTTTTTTTCGCTGGCTATCTATTTCGTGCTGATACGTTCATCTCATCGCAGTCTCCAAGATTAGTTGATCCAGTGTTGTATTTCGACGGAATATATACATAACTCAACCATGGCTTCAACTTCAGAACAAGATGGGGACACTCGCCCAATCTTCTTTTTTGACATAGACAACTGCGTAAGTACCTGCGCATGTTAAAATTATTATTATTATACTAACAGGTCATATTTTAGCTGTACTCAAGAGGTTTGATACTCTATGCGATGGATGCGCGACTTCAACTAAAGGCTGTTGTCTAGGTTCACAAATCCACGAGAAGATGCAAGAACTGATTGGTGAGTTTTCTATTTGAAACATATTGGAAATGCCACTGACACACTTATCAGACATCTTCTTTGTCAACCATCTGTCAATCGACCCGGACGACGCGGTGATGCTTCATAAGAAGTACTACAAAGAATATGGCCTCGCCATCGAAGGCCTGACACGGCACCACAAGGTCGACCCTCTAGAGTTTAACCGAAAAGTTGACGATGCTTTGCCGCTGGATGAGATCCTAAAGCCGGACCCAAAATTAAGGAAGTTGCTCACCGACCTCGACACAACTAAAGTCAAGCCTTGGCTGCTCACAAACGCCTACGTCAACCATGCGAAGAAGGTCGTGAAGCTCCTTGGGGTGGATGATCTTTTCGAGGGCATCACATTTTGCGATTATGCTGAACCCAAACTGATCTGTAAACCCAGCAGGGAGATGTGGGAAAAGGCAGAGCAACAGGCTGGCGCCAAGGGCGTTGAGAACTGCTTTTTTGTCGGTTAGTAACCTCCTTCCATACCATCTCTTGTCATATCGCCGCAAAATACTGACCACTTTCTTGCTTAGACGACTCGTATCTGAACTGTAAGCATGCGGAAGAGCGAGGGTGGCAGACGGCACACCTGGTCGAGCCAATGATCAAATTGCCAGCTAAACCGGCTTGCAAGCACACTATTCGCAGTCTTGAGGAGCTCCGACAAATATTCCCCCAGTGTTTTAAGAGCACAGCCTAGACATTGTTGATAGATTTTTCGTTGTATAGAGACAGTTGAATCGAGTCTTAGACAGACCTTGATTGGCCCGTATTGTAAAGTATTCCAGAAGCTATACCATTGGCTGCGGTCCTGTATAAGTGGGGCTGCGCGGGTGTCGCGTTGTTCTGCTGGGCTTGGCACTCCTGAACGGCAGTCGCAATACAACAATACAAACCCCGGAGCTTCACCACAACGCCATCCGCAAGCTCGCGTCTGCAACCTGGTGACCATGGTCGACATATCTCAAGGCCAGGTTGTAAACCTGTTGGACGGCCGGCAAGCCGCAGTACGGTTCATTGGCCCTACACACTTCGCGGCTGGCGACTGGATTGGCGTTGAGCTGGACGAGCCCACCGGAAAGAACGACGGCTCAGTCCAGGGAGAGCGCTACTTTGACTGCGAACATGGATTCGGAATGTTTATCAGGCCCTCGGCGGTTGCTTCGGTCGTGGGCCCTGCTCCCAAGCGAGAAAGTAAACAGGCACCTCGAGCCACAGCTGCGGCCGGTAGACCACAGGGTGCTTCTACCGCGGGAAGTGCAGCATTGAGAAGGACAGGGAGTGCAGCTACATCTGCTGCTGCAAGACGCCAGAGCACTACTGCAAGCCCGTCTCCGGCTCCAAGAGCACCCCCAAGTCGAGTTCTAAGAGTATGGCCTCGTCCTTTTCAATTTGCTTTCTCAACTAACTGACACCGGATAGTCACCCACCAAGTCCCCGACCAAGCAACTCGGTGCTCCCTCCCGGCCGTCCGTTACGACAACAAAACCTACTCCGGCAGTGAAGCCTAGAGCTAGTATCAGCGGGCGTCAATCCATGGGCCCGCCTGCTTCAGGCGCAGCTGCTTCGAGAATGTCCCGGCAATCCTTGACAGGTGCTCAAACAAAATTGACAAGGCCTGATGTGTCTTCAAGTGGCACAGCAGGAAACACGCCGGCTAAACGAGCCTCAATTCGCCCAACCCTATCGAAGACAACCATAGGAGAGAGTTCAAGCAGAACAAGTGCTACGTCTGAACCTAGTGCACAGAATGAATCACCGCTTGAAATGGCGCAAGAATCTCCTGATGAGGACGCCGCTCCTTCGGAGGCAGTTAAACCAGATCCTCCGCGGACGACATCGACGCGAGTTGTTTCGACTTCGAGGGGTACGCCCCAGAATGCTGCCATCTCCAGGGAACTCGAGGACATGAAAACAAAGCTCAAGGTGTTGGAAAAAAAGAGAACCGAGGATAGGGAAAGGTTGAAGGACCTTGAGCGGCTACAGTCCGAGAGGGACAAATACGAGGGTATCATCCAAAAGCTGCAGGCAAAATATCAACCGCAACAGGTTGAATTGACGGAGCTCAAGAAGAAAATCCGCGAGACCGAAGCTCAACTTGAAGAAGCCGAAAGACAGCAGGCCGAGCATGAATCAATTCTAGAAATGGCCACCCTCGATCGTGAGATGGCCGAAGAGACTGCCGAGGCCTTTAAACTCGAATGCCAAGATCTTAAAATAAAGCTGGAGGAATTTCAACTCGAAGTGGAGGTTTTGCGTGATGAGAATGAGGAATATGGTTCGGTCATGAGCCCGGAGGACAAGTCAAGCCAGGGGTGGTTGCAAATGGAGAAGACCAACGAACGACTGCGTGAAGCTTTGATCCGACTGCGGGATATGACACAACAAACAGAAACAGAGCTCCGGGACCAAATCAAAGAATTGGAGGATGATCTGGAGGAATATGCAACAGTGAAATCTCACTACGAAGAGATCAAGGAAAAACTGTTGACTTCGGAATCCAATGTGGATGATCTCAAACAACAACTGGACACCGCTCTTGGTGCCGAAGAAATGATTGAGGAGTTGGCGGACAAGAATATGCAGCAGCAGGAGCAGATCAATGACCTAAAAGCGGCTATTGAAGACCTCGAAAGTTTACAAGAAATCAACGATGAGCTCGAACTTAACCACATTGAAACCGAAAAGCAACTGCAAGAGGAGCTTGACTACAGGGAGTCGGTTTTCAATGAGCAAACTCGCAAGGTTTCCCAGCAAGATGAAGTTATTGAAGATTTGGAATATACATTGTCTCGATTCCGAGAACTTGTCTCCAACCTGCAGACTGACCTTGAAGATATGCGCACCTCCCAACAGTTGACGGAAACAGAAGCCAATGAACTTTCTACAAGATCTAGAGCCATGATGGACCTTAATCTCAAGCTTCAAGCTTCTGTGGAAAAAGCCCAGACCAAAACAATTGATATTGAACTGGCCCGCATGGAGGCGGAAGAATCTACGCAGCATCTCTCAATAGTACAGCTTTATCTTCCGCAATATTTTGAAACCGAAAAAAATTCCGTCCAAGCTGTCTTGCGTGCAAAGCGCGTTGGTTTTAAAGCGTCTTTGATTTCCAACACCGTTCGTGAACGCCTTGCCGACCAGGCCCACTTCCCTGGTACTCCAGAGAGTGCCTTCACATCGTATGAGGTCATCGAGAAGACCATATGGATATCGTCTGTTTGTAATAGATTTACAAAATTTGTCACCTCATGTTCTCCTGAACAATTCGCTAGCTTTGAGCGCGCTTTGTTTGAGTTGGAACCAGTGGAACGAACACTAAATAACTGGATCGAAAGCTTGAAAAGGAACGAATTTAATGAAAAGAAATGCGCCATGGAACTACAAAGATCAATCGCGCTGATGACTCATCTTGCTGAAACGCTCATTCCAGCAGAGCTGGCGGCATATGCGGATGAAACCCACACGCGTTCTGTGATGACACAAACATATGTTGACCACACCGCTCTAGCATTGACTCGCCTTAGGACGTTATTGCAAGGAAAGGTACCAGCACCAGCCGAAGACGATGAAGAGGGACTGTTTTTCTTCAACAAGTCGGAAGCTTTGGTGGGACAGACCCGCGGATTGAAAGTTGTTATTACGAAAGTGATTCGTTCACTAGAGGAGCTCAATTCTAGATCCCTCGCTCTGTCAGAGGGGGCCGCTGCAGGGTTTGAGTTTGCAGAAACGACAGCCAAAGAGCTGGCAGAGCTTGTTCGACAGATGGGCGAGAATGTAGCGATCTTGCTCGGGGAAGAGGGTCGTATAGAGCCATTTACGTATGATGAAATCTTGGCCAGTATGTCGAAAACCACCATTTCAATCGATCAAACGTCCGCCCCCGAGAGTGAAGACAGTAATGCTCTCTCTCTACTCACCACAAAACTGAAGGTTTTGTCTGGTTCCTTGGACGAAATGAGTGCCCATGCTTCTGACTTGGCGCATACGGCTGAATTCGAACGAGGAAAACACCCTTGGATTGCCCGTTCAGAAGAGTTGAAATCTCACAAAGTGACATCGCCTGACGCGGATGAGGAGATCCGTCGATTGAAAAATGAGCTTAGTGAAGCATCCACTGGACTAGGCGTCAAAGACAAGACTCTGGAGGAGCAATCGATGAAAGTCGAACTTCTCGAGTCCAGAATGCGTGAGGCTTCCAAGAAAGCCTCTGCTGCCAAGGAGCTGGAAACGCAATTTGAACAAATGCAAGAGAAAGAAACAGAACTACAGACATCGGTTGAGAAGCTTACCAAGGACTTGCAATCGGCACAGTCCGAGCGCGATGACTTTAAGCAACGGTTCGAGCGCGCCAAGAGAGCCTCTGGAACAGCTGCTGCCATCACAGCAGAAGGCGTTGTTGTCGACACAGAAGCTACGTTGGCTGCCATGCGCGAGAATGAAGCTCTCCGCTCAGAGATCAAGAGCCTCCAATCATCTGTTCGCTTTTTACGAGAAGAAAATCGCCGCGCCAACCTCCTCGATCCCTACTCTATCCAAAGATCGACGAACCTGTATTCATGGCTGGATGCGCCACTTACTCAGGGTAAACAGTCTGTTCAGGAAGAAGCGAAATATGTTCTCGCTGCTGAAAGCCGCGATGTTCTCAACAATTTACTCAAACTGAATAAAGAAACCCCCGTTACCGACCTTGCCTCCACTGTTCCAGCCAACACAAAACGCTCTACGTGGCGTCCGGCTAAATCCACATACCGATACAAAGTACTCCAGAACCGGGAACGTTATGAGCAATGGAGTGAATGGAAGGACGATGTCGCGACACGGAAGAAAGAAGAAGAGATGATACTCGCTGCAAAAGAAGAGCGGGCATTGCGCGAGCAACAAGCTAGAAATAACCCTCGCCGTGGCGCCGGGCATGTGAAAACACCATCCGCTGGCTATGGTATGATGGGGAGGGCATGGGCCATTTTGGGAATGCAGAACGAAATCGA
Organism: Talaromyces sp. PX2406; assembly: GCA_023626115.1. Taxonomy (NCBI): domain Eukaryota; kingdom Fungi; phylum Ascomycota; class Eurotiomycetes; order Eurotiales; family Trichocomaceae; genus Talaromyces; species Talaromyces sp. PX2406. The sequence continues at coordinate 969,591 of JAMAGJ010000004.1, forward strand.
TCCCAAAGACGGCGGTGGCAAGGGGAGAGTGGAAATTGTTGAGTCTGATGTTTAGTTGACTATATACTTTTCAAGATTTGCCACGGTGTTGTACATTATATAAATAATACCCTATGTCTGTTTTTTTAATCGCGGGATATTGAAGCAGCTTGGTGTTACATTTTATTTCCTTTTTTGGAAATACCTTACTTGTTTAGTACTTTGTTATACGCGCAGGACATATCACATAATGCAGCCCTCCTTAAGGTCTAACTGACGAAGTTGAACGCATTTGAACGCCACCCACGAAATTTAATGTACGTTCTGCTCGAGCCACTATCACCTGGTTCCAGATGTCGTGTGATACATGTAAAACACACTCTAATCCACTATAGGACATTCAATGTTGAATAGATGCTATGGTAAACATAAACATGAGATCAGATTACCTCAAGTGCTTGATTCAGCCGCAAGTAGTTTACTACAATGTTCAATTTCATTATGTGAAAATAAGACATTCATGAAATGAACCATGTCAGACGCTATTTATACAAGCATGTTAGCTTTCTCCCCCCTTTCTTTCCACTACTTCTCAAGGAGAAATTGGGTAATTAATACTTACGTGACATCCGAGCTCCTTTACTTTCGTCGTTCTCATCGCGTCCGTTCATGCGCGTATACCGGAGGACTTCTTCAACCCGTGGCCGCCGTGCTCTTTCATATAGCTTCAAACGTGACGACACTTTTTCTACTGTGGCGCCGGGCGGAAGAAGCGTTGCTATACATACTGCATCCTCGATAGCCATTGCTCCACCTTGGCCCATATCTTCCATATCACATTATCAGGCGTGTTATACAAAAACCTAAGGACAAAAAGGGTGACTTACAAGGTTGGAATGGATGAGCTGCATCTCCAAGCAGTGCCGCGCAACCTTTGGACCAAGTCGTAAGATCCTCCATGTCGTACAATCCCCAGCATTTCGCATCTTTAGCCTGAAGAATAATTTCTTGCACCCCCTCCGAGAAATTCTTGAAAGCATTGACCAGGGTTTCTGTCTCCGTAGAGGCTTGCCAATCTTGATAACTCACGCCTCTTAGCCAATACCCTTGCCAAGTCAAGGTGGACGGGGGACGCGAGAATTGAAGCGAACTTACCACCTTTTTCAGGCACAGCGGCTTCGGAACTAGGCATAAACGCACATAAATTGAAAATGGTATTATTTGCACATGGATACGCAACTACTCTGCGATCTTCGGCGGCCCATTCGAGGAAAACTCCAGGATCCTTTTTCGAATCAAAATTTTTCAGTTTGTCCATCGGAAACAACCACCGAACGCAAGACTTTCCAGTGGGATGTGGAGCTGGAGTACTTGGTGAGACATGTTCTCGAAAGACGGACTAATGCATTTATCAGCTCCATTAGCCCCCGCTTGATGATTTGTTTATAATATGTAGGAGATGTAGGGGAAATGAAGACAGGAAGGGGCCACAGTACATGCGCGCCGTCTGCTCCTAACAATACGTCTGCAGTAAACTCTCGTCCATCATTAAGTACGACTAGAGAGTTATCAAGGTCAATTCTGACAATGGTGCAACCCGTATGTAATGTTGCCGTTTCTGATGCACGCTGCTTCAGACAGTTGTGTAGATCGACTCGATGGACCAAGTACCATTCCTAGAAGAAAGAATACATGTAAGCCCAGCCCAACAGCTTTGCATTTTATTTCCAAAGTCTTACAGCTTGCCATTTTCCGCGGACATCGCTAAAGTCATTTCGAAATTTGAGATTTCCTTTACTGTCATATCTGTGAATCTGAAACCGAGGGTATTCAGCTTGGTGCTTTATAAGTCCAGAAACTCAGAATCACATACCTCTCGTAATAAAGTTCCGCCAAAGGTGGTAGGGTCAACATCCATCCATTTCAGCAAAGCTGTACAGTTGGGCGGCAAATGAATTGCTGCTCCTATTTCTTTTGCAAATTGAGATTTCTCCAGAATCTGATATTTAGGTGCGTGCTCAGTCAGGATTGAATCCTTGCGAAATAAATGAAGCAGACAAGAACACGACATATTTTCATACCACAACTTCATGCCCCTGTTTTCCAAGTGCAATGGCTGCAGAGAGCCCCGCAATTCCTGCACCGATGACCAGGACCCTGAGCGGCTTGTGAGACGGATTATCATTTGGTGTATGCATATTGATTGGGCGTTCTCCACGTTATACTTAAAGGCGGGAACCAGTATATTTTTCAATCCAAATCACTAGAAAATATGAGAAATATAGCAAATGAAACTGCCATAGCTTGACTGTAAACTTATATTCCAGCGATATCCGGCCTGACAAGCTTGGCATTGAAAGCACCGTCGAGTAATTGCCTAATATGGAAACTACGACCGATCAATTTCCGGTAGCCCTCTCAGCATTTCCGTATATCCGATCCCGTATTGACAAAATCTGAAGGGCAAGACATATATTCTCGCAAAGAAATCGAGTCTACATAATTACCCACGTATAGGCTTTAATGCCAAACACTTGTATCTGCTAGACGGGAACTAGACATGTATTATTATGAATATTATAAAAGTATTGACAATTGTAATAGAATACCTAAGGCTCTATGGGTAGGTAATTAATTAATCTATGGATATACACGAGGGCGCCAATATAAATTAAATGGAATCGAAAGGGCCTAATATTCGAACATAGACTGCCCACTACATGTACTGCACAGTTCTAGTATTTGCTCCTCTTTCTAGTAGAAGGCTGACTATTGCTTCGTGGCCATTTAAAGATGCCCAAAATAATGGAGTCTGACCAAGGCTATCTTGGGCTTCAATATTCGCACCTGTTTCTAGCAGGAGACTGACTATTGTTTTTTGGCCACTTCGAGATGCCCATATTAGTGGAGTCTTACCAGACTCACCCTTGGTCTCAACATTCGCACCTCTTTCTAGAAGCAACCTCACTATTGCTTCATGCCCATAGACAGATGCGTACACTAATGGTGTATTATTTAACACATCTAGAGACTCGATATCTGCTCCGTTCTCCAATAACACTTGTACTATCGCTTCGGTGCCTTTCTGGGCGGCCAATGCAAGCGCGGACATTCCATCCCTAGTTTTGGTATTTACATCAAAACTATACCGAAAATCAGTGGCTAGCGCTTATAAGCTTTCTCGTGGCTTCTTCGTAGCTGCTAATAACTGCAGCAATAAGGGGACTAGCGTAGTATTAGGCTGCTGATTCCTGAGCAGCAGCGTGTTCGGACAGTATTGGTATGAGTGCGTTAAGGTTCTCCTCGGCAAACACGTATAGAAAACTGACGTTCATTTTATATCGACGCATTTGAGACTCCTCATAGACATTGTTCAAGAGAGCCCATTTGGAGAGAGGAAAATTGTGAATAAAGCTAGCCTGTCCAATGCCGAATTGTTCTGCAGAATTGGCATGGTGGAGTACATTTTTCACCGCATACTCGAGAAATGGAAATCTTCTGGGAATTTGCTGACGAAGAGCTTTTGCAGCTTCAGAGGAAGCTGCAGGTAACGGCAACTTTATCGGCATATACACGGCCGGGTCGATTTCAATATAGGCCATGCAGCATTGCTTCAGACGATCATGGCTTGAACCTGTGAAGCTTCGAGATTGAGACTGAATTCTACCCAGGCCACCCTCTTTAAGAAGAAAATCACGCAGTGATTCGTGTATGAACTGGACTCTTGGTACCCTCGATCGGGTGGTTTCCGCGAGCCCCTTGGACAAATCTAGTACGAATAGACGCATTATCTCCGGACTAACAAGTTCGGGAAACCATTCCACGATAAACCTTTCATCTCTATCGAATCCGGATATTATTGCGAAGTAAGCCTCGTCAATGCTCAAGGGACGCCTAGCAAAGAGAATCCACTGCAGACAGAGGACAGTTTGCTCCGTATTATGACCGTTTCTGGTGATGATATCTTCAAATAGTTCATGTAGTCCATCTGGTATCTCCCCAAGTCTTTTTCGAAGCGCATGTATACGGCCACGGTCGTATTCTTTGTTGAGCATCTGTACGACGAGTACCACCCATAGGAAAATCCCCGATGCTCTTTTCAGTAACTCATCCTTTATTTCATCAACTGCCTTGCCCATTCCAGCCTTAAGTTCTGCGTGTATGTAGTTTGTGATATCTTTCTGGTGGCCGTCCTGGCTTTCTAGTGTCAAATCGATACCGTGTGATATACTAATATGGGGGTAATGTCGGCTAGAGAAACAGACACGGAAATGACTTCCAGTTGAAGCCGTGAGATGACCGAGTTGTTCAAAGAAAGAAAGCATGTCTCGGATATCATCCTCTTTGCATTCATCAAGGGCGTCGATGAAACACATTAGAGAATACTGGTTAAGTTGTTCGACGGCTCTCTGAAAAATATTCTTCAACACCTCGATACTCCAACTCTGTGCGGGAGAAACCAGGTGTATCGAATCCAATACCGGGCGAAGATGAGGTAATTCGTGAAGAAGCTGATAGAGCAGTGATCGGTACATGCCAAGAACGGACTTTTCTAATTCTTCACCTCTTGCGTTGAAGAAGTATGAGACTATGATAGTTCCCGTGGCCGAATACTTAGTTCTTGTGAAGATGAACTTCATGATTGTTGATTTTCCTGCTGCAGGTTTTCCTTTGATCCATAGAAAACCGTGATGCTCGGTCATCTTTTCAGGGTTAAGCCAATCCTTGTATTGACATTGGTTCAAGAGCCATTGGCAAGTTTCTAAATGGGCATTCTTGATTGTCATATAACGTGCCTCAATCTGGTCAAAAGCTAGAGATTTCCAAAGCGCTCGACGCTGCTCGACCAAAGCTGGTTGCGATTGACTCGTAGTATCGCCCCTTGCCCCAAACTGTTCTCGGGCACTATCAAGTTCAGAGGCAGGGGTGCATTTAGCGGGGAGGATAGAAAGAAGCTGTTTCGCGAATGCAGCAGCAGTCGCCGCTGCATATCCCTGCCAGTCCTTGTTTTTGTGAGAGTCTGAGTAGTCGCAGATGCCGCGAATTACCAAGCAGGGAAAGACGTCCATTAAGCCAGCAGCTTCCATCTCGAAGCACAAGTTCCCCAGCTCACCGGCAAACTTGTCTCTTGTGTGTGCATGTTTGATGACCTGATTTCCGGAAGCAATAGTGCCGTAATGGATGGTAGGGTCCAGGGAAGCTCGAAGGGGCCTTTTTCGCACTCGGTGCTGATCGCAATTGTCGCATGTAGCCTGGCCCTGTAAATGTTCATATTCTGATTCAAACAAGATATCTCGTTCCTGACCCCTGTGCAAATAATCGCCCCTCATTTCCGGGTGTCGTTGCAGCATATCAGACACTAGCTTTGATATGCGAACATCTATGTCCCTCTTAAATTCTGCCTGAATTCTGGATATGGTTTTCAGCAACAATGGAGGAGGTTTGTTTAAGTTTCCTGTGTATTCAAACTCTCCATTTGCCGTGGTTTTCCCGTAGTCATATTGCACCACCCCGTTATAACGAGCAGTCGGTATACTGACAACCACATCACCGAGTCGAATATCCGTGTTTTCTGTGGGAGCCCCTCCTGCGACACCAACCAAGAGACAGAATTGCATATTAGGAAAACTGTGACGCATCTCATTTCCAACAATGGTCGCAGAAGTAGTGCCATAGATTCCCGCAGGCAAGCAAGCAATTACGCAATTATGTCCGGCCATGCTGCCAAAAATGTACGTATTGTTGTCTGTTGGTGGGCTTTCACAGTCGTCGTGGATGTCATCCAACATTGCCCTCGCAGCTTTCATCTCAAGTGGCAAAGCCGATATCCATCCGACGGTGTATTTCTCACGAGCAACTCGGCCATTATCGTATAATTTCGCCCGCTTTGAGCTAGAAACCCCTGAATCATGATCTAGTGCGACCGAGCGTTTGATGGATAAGCTAGACATAGCAGGTCTGTTGTCGTGAGGATACCAACAAAAGCGGAAAAGATCTAGACTGAGCTTCGCATGTAGTTGATGCGGGGGAAAATGATGTTCTGTCACACTAATGTCAACATTGAATGTGTTGGGGAACTTGAAAATTTCTTGGCAGTCGAAAGTGCACTACTTACAGCAGCTAAGCCACCATCACCATGATTTGATTTGTTGCTCGTATCGAATCGCTTTGCATTGAAACGCGGCGTGACAAGGCTGACTGCAATGTGGCCAGTGAGGCTAAGCGACAAGGAGAAGCTGTGATTGGTTTTAGAACTGTGTCGACTATACAGGGGACTATACTAAACATGGCCAGTTCAGCATTAGTAGCAACACACGGTTTAAAATATCCTTTCTAATACTTTGATAGCTAAGACGTGTCTTTCGCATAGACGAGGGTTAGGGTTATACCGGGCCGTCCACTTTATTTGTACGCCTTGCATTTTTTTTACCACATGCAGTATCACGAGAAGAAAAATAACGCTATAAATACATAGATAACTACAAGCAAGATAGCGGGCGCCTACCTTGATCTGGTCTGGGTTGTTTTCCATTTTAAGGAGGGGTAGATAATATATGTCTTAGTATTGCGTGGCTCTTTATGATTGTATTTAATACACGGTAGTGTTGCTTTAATCCCGCTACGCTGGAGACAAGCATTTTTCAGCTTATTCTGCAATTGCTGGTCTTGTAGTTTTCAGATGAAATTCAATCTGTTGAGTTATGTCATCAGTTTGGTAGAGTATAAATTCAAACCCAACAATGCTTTTCAGTAAGATCTGCAAGCGCACTATCAATCAAGCATTTGATATCTGGACGCCTTCCTGAGTCACTAGTTGACATTACTTTAATGGCTTGGTATCTCATCTATAGGGTAAAGGCTGTGGATAAGATAGACCTCAAGTACTATAATTGGAGTACGGATAAATTAATGAGTGAAGGAATGCATCCTAGGTTTCAAAACCTTTCCCCCCTAGAAGATGATCAACCATCCGGTCTAGCGCCTGCCAATCGCCCTCAAAAGTTTTGATGGGTGTATAAACAGGGGCTGCACCACCTAAACCATATCTAGTGGTAGTGGTAGAGAGGTTATAAGGTGTGCTACTAGCTCATCACCGGCAGGCGAGGGAAGAACGTCCAGATTGCCTTTCCCATCAACCTTGGGGTTAAGGATAAGAGTTTCAGGATAGAGCCAATCCTCGACCGTAGAAGGGTTTAAGTCCGAGTTAGACCCCAAAGATCGCATGTACGGATTGCATTTCATAGCAATCCAAAAACAAATGTCCTCCATGGCATCTCCCATTATTTCGTTATCACAACTGCCCTGCTCTGGTTCCTCGGCACTTTGATTTTCCATTTCTTCAATAAAAGCCTTCTGCCATTGGTTGTAGTTAATAGGGACCATCCTGTCATCCATTTGAAGTTTTCGTAGTCTTTTTAGATACTCTTTTTCAAGTTGTAGATTTCCGTGAAGGCTTTCGGCAGATATCTGAATATGGAATCGTTTCCCATAGCAGAGTATCGTTAGTTCTGCATTGGTGGTAACACCACACTGAAAGTTGACGATCTCATAGTCTGATATAGAATCCGTATTTGAACTATCAGATGTGGTGGGCTGAGATGCCGGAGATCCTGAGGCCATACTTTGAACGAAGGGATTTTTAACAAATAATGTATACTAGTATTTTGCTAAAGATGAAGAGGTGACTGGCCCCAATAAAGGTCCGATGCATTGAAAATGAAATAGTTACCCCAGACATGGGAATTTCCACCCCCGATCTCTCCAACACTACATCTGCGAGATTTGCCTTACCTGTCCCAATCTAACTCGTGCGGCTTGAGCGGCAGGGTGGCATCTTGCGTTCACCTATCTGCGTGGCTCTTCTTGATTGGATAACATAAAATTGGGTACTGGCAAAACCTGCCTTCGTGAATTGAATATTTGTAATAATTTTTCTCTAATTCTACTATAACCAGCGAAACTGAAGTTTGCATAGAATGTTCCTCGAAGACCTTTATATCTTGACGTATATTCGTAAACCTACTATTCTCTGGGTGAAATTTATAATTTTCTATTTATCCTAGAGTTTATTATATAAAATTAGATACAAGGGATTATCAATGTGCTTAAAATGTTGATGCTAGATTGATTGTTGATCAACTTTCTGGGGATCTGGAGGGTGTAGCAATTTGCAATTGTGATAGGCCCTACATCACTTCTATTTTTCCTGTGTCGGTGGTTCTTGTGGTGGTATTTCTCTCTCTGATATTGATGCTTGCGTTTCTTGGCTCCCCGTTACTGGCTCAATGGGATTGCCTACTGGTAACTCTGCTGGTATAGAAGGAGACCCAGTATACTCCTCGGCCGGTGCTTGTCGCGGAGCCTCTGGGGTCAACACCTCAGCAGGAGGTTGGTTCACGGCTCCGGCAGGAATCTCTGACGTTGTGTCAACATGGGCCTGGGGCGGCTGCTCAGGATCAGATACGCGGTCCTGAAGTGGGTAAAATGCCTCTGAGGCCAAAAACTGCATCAAGGGCTCAGCATCAGCCGGCGGAGCGATTTCTCCACTTAGCAGCTGAGCAGCAGTGACGTCTCTTTGATAGAACTTCCGATTGGCAGCTCTGCTTTCAACTAGCGTGCCTCCTTCGAGACTGAGTCCTCCAAAAAATCCATTTGTTTTGGACATGGAGAACATTGTCCCGAATCCCTTGGAGCTTATACCAATACCGGCCTCGCCGCATCTGCCTATTGGTCCTATAGCCATGGATATATTGGTGGCCAATGTCAATGTCCCCAATTGGGCGAATGCCCTCACCGAGGATTTGTCAGGCAAGACGAAGATGAAATTTGCAAATTCGACACCAACTTGACCGCCAAAGCCCAGCCCACCGGTGCCAACAGCTGATGGAGCACTCCAGCTGCCGTCATCAAGTCGTGCGACAAGGATTCCTGAGCCGATTCTTAGAGAGCCCATAAATCCTACTTTGAACGTCGAAAATATTGCGAGGCCCTAGGTGGCTATTAAAACGGGGATGAGGAACAAAAAAGGAGTACGTAGAGAGGATTACATAAGTGAACACATTGAAATAAAAAAGAATTATTTTACCTGAGCTTTCCGGACAATTTTCGTATTTGTACTATTGGCAATACTCGGGTTGATGAAGGAATCAAGGATATCGCGAGCTTTTTGGCACTCGTCTATTCACTAGTCAATCTCGGTTGCATGTGCAGAATACTCCTTGACTTACTATTTAGAGAGGACGGGAACGGACTGTGAGGGCCGCCTCGAGCCATCGTGACAGTTCCTCTATTCGCAGGTACGTAATATGTATGTGAGAGTTGTATTCATGTAGTTTCGCCGCAGATTAGCATTTGAAGGCTTTTCAAGTCTGGGGGCGTTTGACAATGCCCAGACTCTCCTTGGCCTATTGGGTCTAGTCTATTTTCGCCCCCTATTCGCTGGTCACTATATTTGACGGTACTGGGTTATGCTGCTGTACATAATCCTATTGCCAGAAATTTAAATGATATATATATCAATATTTTTTTTATATTGGTGCTATTGTATATCAATGAACTTGCTGGCCTAGATCCTCAAGTGCTGGTTTCATAATAATATTATTTGACCCAAGACCAGTGAATTCGTGTGTCTAATGACATTAAACAAATAATTGATGTGCACATCATTGAATAATATAGATATCAATATTCCACCTTCTATGATGATAACATTTTACTAATTAACAGGAATGCAAGCTCTCCAATACCATAAGCATCGTTTCCAGTCACCTTAACTGTTTATCTAGCTGCCACGTGATGTTTTTCTTTTATTATCAATTGATCGCGATTCTATATTATAAGTCTCAAGTTGGAAACAATTTGAAAGATTGAAAATCCTACTTATGGTGGTTAAATGCGATCGATCGCCAGGAACGCTACCTAAAAGTTATCCGAATCTGGAATGTGCTCAAAATTAACAATAAAAGAGAATTTAGAATGTCTAATTAAAGGTGACTTTTATTATAAATATTTTTTAGATTATTTTATCACCTTTTTGTCTTAATAACATACAGTCTAACTCTATATTTCTGTATTTAGATATTGATTAAATGTACGTAACTAAAAATAGTCAAAATATAAATATACCAAACTAATTGGTCAACTGGTGACTCAGTGTTATCGCTTAAATCTATCAATTGATTCAGTTGCTACTCGCGATCTTCCACTTTACTGAACTATGGGCTTTGCCTCTGATTGGTTCGATATGCTACTAAATAGCACGCATCGACCTATCAAAGAGATCAAAACAAGGCGCTTGGTTAGGCCTGTGCTACAGAATGGATTTTTTCAAGCGTGATGTTAACCTATGGTAGCAAAATAGCATGGCGTTACATCAACTCATGTGTCATTTCATTTTTCCTATATACATTTCACCCATCACCCACCCATAATATCACTAAGCAAATGGCTAGCAAACTGGGGCGACAGGGCTAGAACTCGTCACAGTTCCACCATACACGACCTGCTCACCGGGATTCGCAAAAACAGTCTCTTGTTGCTCCACGGTCGTGCAACCATTGCCAACATTCGCAACAAAAATAGCTGGGTAAGCAGACTCGAAGGCGTCAGCTGTGCCCGAGCCGCCGGAGAGGGTGATATCGACGCAGTTCATGTACATTTCGCGGTTACCCTGGAGGTTAAACCAAGTCCAGGCGAACAGCGCGTCACCGTTGGCTACATCCTCGGGCATGGTGAAATCGTAGGTGGACTGCAGTGGGCAGCCGCCTTCCACTGACTTGATTACGTGGAAAGAGGTCCCATTGTCGTAACTCAGCGACAGCTGGCATGATCCACCACCGTGAGTGGCGGAGCCAGCGAGACTGATGTTGTATTGCTGGCCAGCAGACCATTCAACTGTGGAACGCCAGGGAGTGTTGGTGTTGTAACCTTTGCAAGGGAAGTTGGAGCCTATTTCCGTTAGTTATTTAATCCATGATATTGTGTACGGTGAACCCACCGTCCATGCTCAGCGGGGATGTCATGGAATAGTCGATCAAGTCTTGGGGAGTGTTGGGGTCAAATTTGCTGCGCAGAGGATACGGCCAATTCAGCTCCATGTGTGCAGAAGCAACACCAATGGCCATAGAGCCAGCGACAGCTTTCACTAGAATATTGGGAAACATTTTTGATCAGGGTATTTGGTCCGAAACGTCTTTTCCAGAAAGATAGGAACAAAAGTGATACAACGGAAGCGTTGAGAGAAAGCTGGGCAAAAAGTAGGGCTATAAAGAAGAAAAGAGATAGACAGTAAACCTGCTGAATTCCTTTCTTATGTAGGATTGAAATATTGATAGGAGTTTTTTTAGGCCATCCAAATTCTCATACACTCGCCTTTCTTAGGCCTTCCACGTTCTTATATACTCGAGCCTGCTGGCCCCCCCGGTGCCGCGTCGACCCCTGCCCGCCTTAAAACATCAACACCGAGGGCGCTAGTATACTCAACACTCAGAGCATTCACGATCTAGACATCAGCAGACTCGAAACTAGCAGCTGCCTTGGCACAGTAAAAATGACGGAAACCAACCGTTGCATCCGCCCGACCTCGTAGCTTGTAGGCAATGTTACAACAAGCAGTCATTGCACCCATTTTTCATTGAGCAAAACGCACCAGACCGTACGGACTCATGGATCTGCTACCACGTTTGGTGACGATATTGTACATCCCCCGCCAGACAGTCCAGTCGAAGTCATGCAAGTGAGATTCCGGGTAAGCTATGTCCAGGAGGACCGTGAAAGCCGGCAATCAACGGCCAAGAGGCTATTATTCTCCGTTCTTCTGGGCACAGTGGGACAATACTACCATGCAATCTGGGGAATTATACTTGATGACGTACAAATTTACCGATACTGTAGCTGCTTCATATTTCGCATTAACATTCCCTACTAGCATTGAGATGTTTGAAGACTCGGTGTCTGATGGGCTCGCATAGATTAGATAGGGACCGCCTATGAAGCGAGTGGAAGTATCTATTTTTCCTTTAATTCATACTAGCTCCGCAGCTGCATACCAACCTCCAGCTATGCAATCACTAAAGTCAATCGATGGAAGGACGGTCTTCAGAACTCAAAAGTAAGTATGGCCAAGTAAAACTTAGTCGGCGTATTGTTGTCATCGGGGTCCAAAGTTGTGGAGTTTCCTGATGGAGAAAGTGACATGTTCGAGAAGGAGGGTACAGGTAACAGGTGAAGCTGACGTTGCATCGACCTAAGTCTCAAACACTTAGCCACATCGGTTGTCAGAAATACGGGCTAAATCACTAAAAAGATGATAAATGTCCGCTAGTACGTACACCTAGGTGTGCACGAGTGATATCTTAACCATTGCGATCTAGACATTGCGCCCTCGCTTACTAAATTTTAAATGTTATATCCCAGCATGTTAGTTGCTAACCAAAAAGCCTTCGGCTGGTTGGTCAGTCCTTATTATCCAACCTATATACTCCACAAAGATACAGCGCTATTAGCAGCAGCCTTCCTCCTTCCTAATTGTGCAAAGACTAAAACCGGATAAATTGAAAAATGTTCCTTAGTGACATCTATTCCCTTGGAATGATTTTTGCGGTGGTCTCTCTCCATCACTGCGTTGTTGATATATGGATGTCAACTTGGCTATCTTGAAGCCAAAATTGTTATTAATAATTAATAATAATGTGATGCTTTCTACCAGCCTTAAATAATACGCTGGTTATTTTTGTTTCCGTTAGTTAAATCTATGTTTTCTAGTTTATTATTGCGTGAACCTGTTCAAAGCTCCTTGCAGATAACACACGATTATACCACCCTCTAATTTGGTTTCCTTGTCGTTTGGTTTTTCTGCTGGAGATTTTATTGCCGGTGCAAACCTGGCCTGTACAATTGTACGTGCTCTATCAGAAAGTCGAGGCGCCAACACGGAATATCAGGATGTTATCCGTGAACTTGGTTGCATCCAAAAAACTTTCCTCCAGGTCGAACAGACGCGGGCATCTAATCTATTCAGCCAGGCAACTATGAATGAAATTATCTGCATAATAAACTCCTCGATTGAGGTTATGGCTGGGTTTCTAGAACGGACTGACAAATATCGCCAAAGCCTCTCTGGTATGAGTAGGCAGTCTTTCGCTAAGGATAGCTGGAGAAAGATTGGGTGGAGTCTATACAAGAGTGAAGAATTGACTACATTGAGGGATTCTTTACAAACGAGGCTGACATCAATCAGCATCTTAGTGTCTGCGGCCAGCTAGTAAGTACCCAAAAACTACCTTTGAACACAGGTTGCCACGGCCTAGCTAATCTTTTTCTCCCAAGTCAAAACCAGAATAGTATCTCTCAAGGAGGTTTGAAGTTCTAGGAAAGCGGCTCTAATACGCAGACGGGTCCGTCTGTCTCTGGTCCGTCTGTCTCTGAGACTTCATCGATAGCGACCGCCGCTAATCACTAAAATTCTACCTATGAAAGCACAGCTAAAGATGAGGCAATTGCACGATTAGAGATGTTGATTTTCGACGAGCATGCCCAGAGAAGAGCGAGAGACGCGGCGAGAGAAGCTGCTATGGTTAAGGCAGCTGCAGACAAACTCGCAGCCGAAGAACGAGCCGCAGCAGATAAAAAACTTGTCGAAGAGGCAATAGCTCGTGAGAGGCAAAAATGGGAAAAAGAGACCTCACATAAACCACTGCGAGAGAGGATGTCGTACGCATATAAGAGGGTCATGGGAAGGAACTACGATACCTAGTTTGTATCCAAACTCACAAATCGCTATTAGCATTTTAATTATAATTATTTATTATGAAATTCTAAAATTCCTGTTTTTAGGTAGTCAGCTTGATTGGGTGATTGGTAGACAGTATAATACGCTTTGCTGTCTCGGGCACTTCTGGGAAGCTGAGACGGTAGCAATATGGAATACATGTATGTTTACCCTTTAGATAAAACATTACTATAACATTGAATCTACTATAATAAAACCTAGGACTAAGCAACTGAAAGCCACATCAAAATAGTATTCGGAATATCCCACTATTGTTGACTTTCCACGAAAGTAAATTCAATCATCTAGCTAATATTCCCCGCACCATGACCAACACCAACAAATACAAAACAGTAAAATATTAGGATTACGTGAATAGCGTCATGCTATAAGAGTAGCAACTTTAACCAAAATTTCCAAACAACCGGTGGGGTATCAAATAGCCTTTTAGGGGGGTTTTTTTGTTAAATATTGTTTAAAAAGCCAACCCAACCACATTGGTGGGAAATCGCTGGTCGTATTCATATCCGCCGGGATGCATTTGTTCTTCCTCGTGGACTTCTGGATCTTGTGCCACCATGCTAGTCTTCCCACTGGCCGGGATCACAGGTAGAGTGCCAAAGGCGGTCTCGAGTTCCTTGTCAGATGGCATGATGGTTGTTGCAGCCGTGATGGCGCTGGATAACGAAGGAGTTTTGGAAGATACAGTTGAATTGCTGGTGGTGCGGACGCGGCTGTGATAGGGGATGGTAGAAGTAGAGGACTTGGTGGGGGTATGCTGATGATACTTTTTCGTGTTGTTGTTGATGATGGTGCTCATAGAGGTCATGGAGGAAGATCGAGAGGATTGTCCTTGCTTCCTCTTGCCGGTACCCTGGCGACCATTGTAGTTGGGATGAGACTCGAGCGAATGCCTTGCTGAGATGGAAGATGATGGAAACGAGGGACTTTGGAAAGGCTCGATGCCAACCGAAACCCCAGGCAAGGACTTGTTGTATTTGTGTTTAGTAGGAGATTGAGGAGCTTTCTGGAACGGTTCGCTAATGGGACGCAAGTCCCCAAATTGGTGAAAAGGTGAAACAGGTCCACTGTTCATGGGGCTGACAACGGAAAAGTAAGGAATCAATGGGTTTTCAGTGGCAAGGTCAGAACTCTGTCGCGGCTGGGTTTGTTGCAACTGCAGCTCGAGAGTTGCCATAGAGCCTCTTCGAGATGGCGCAGACCCTATAGGTTTGCGAGTCAACTGGAACGGGCCTGACTGCCGGCGAAGGTGACTTGCTGAATTAAATGGAGAGACGAGCGCCTTATCCGGCGGAGAGAGCTGACTGGGGCCTCCCAAATCAAAAGAATTAAACTCTGGAAGGTCTGATAGTCGGTTTCCAGGGAGATAGATGCTCAGCTCCAGCGGACGAAAGGATGCCACCCGACCGCGAGGCATATCGGTACGTCTGAAGTCCGTTGGAGCACTGATCGTAGGCCGCTTGGGTGTTTGTCTTCGTACCAGGATACTTGCCCGACGCGAAGCCTTGCTGGCGAGACTCTTGGTCTCGTGCATCCACGGCGGAAGAGATGACTTGGACTCTGGCCGTAACCCAGGACTCGGCAGGGAATCATAGAAGACCAGCTTCATAGGAGGAACGAGGTGTGGTTGACTGTGGCATACCTGCATCTCTCGCTCGACCGCTAGACTATTGTCAGTACGACATGGCAATATCATCCACGAGCAAGACAAGACTGACCTTTTTTCTGCATTGCTTGACCATTGCCCCCGCGCTCTAGGTCCACCTGGGACCAGAGGCAGGACAAGCAGGACCGAAGCCAGGCACTGAACATTAGCACAGCTTGTTCAACCGCCGGGGCTTATCTTTCAAGCGGCCTGCATGGCAGCTCGGCTGCAGAAACAGTGTAGACGGAGAGAAAAGAGAAAGCAAACGAGTGAACGACAGGAATGACAGAAGGAAAAGAAAGGACACAACCCCGCGCGGCCTCGACAGCGACGAGTTGACTCAACATATACAGAGTACATTAGTACGGGTGACGGGCAGGGGTCCTATTCCTTTTCCAGCAACACGGCAAGACAAGCTTGCAGCTGATAGTCCGACCGTCGCAGCGTTTTCGCGCTGGTGGCGGCCTCGACACCCTCCATGTGAGGCATCCCAGGAGCGACGAGGGCGTGTGATTCGCCGGCAGGCCAAGAAGCACCAGCGATCGCCATTTCAGGAGGAGAACGCTAGAGAATGTGTTGCAGGCGGCTTTGACCACGCGATAGGTCCACGCGGCGGACGCGGGTCACTCTTTTGCCTGTTTGGGTAACGCTGAGGGTTTTGGGCCAGCACGCCGGGCGCTTATGCAGTGCCAGCCCGCCAGTCACAGCCCGCAATCGCCTCCTCCACCTGTAACACGTTATCGTGATTCTCCCTCTATTCTTGGAACATGCCTTGAGGACGTCTCGTTTTGTTTGTTTCGGCCGCGGTTTCACCTCATATTTCTGGTGCCACGGGCCGAGAGTCCCTGGAAGCCAATCAAGCGGAAATTGCATGGCTGCCAGCTGGTCTATATGTGTGCATACTAAGTATCCGTATGCAGGAACCAAACTTAGAAGTACAATGTAAATGGCCATTACTTCTATCAAACACGGAATTAAGTACTGCTATCATCTGCCCCAGATGTTCTGTTCTTCACGAAAGTCGCCGTACCGAGGGCTCTGTGCCCCAGGGCTTGTTTCATCGTCTTCGTCCGCCCCGGTAGTGTTTGATGCGAGCGTAGGAGAAAGAATGCCTTCTGTTGGCTGCGGGCGTACTACTCCTACAGGCTCACCGGTAGGTCTCCTAGAGAATAAAGTCAGCGAAGCAAAACACCGAGACAGGGAAAGTAGCATCTCACTGTAAGTGAACGTCCTGCCTTTCGGGCCATGCGGACCCCGTTTGTCGCTGTGCCTTGTCTTGTTCGCTTTCTTCTGCAGCGCGGTTCTCCACGACCAGATCAACCACTTGGCTGCGGTTCGATGGAGAAACTGTCGATGCACTGGACCCACGTTCTACTTGGGCTGGTTTGCGTGGCTTGCGACTGGCACGATCCTCACTAGAGACATGGCTGTTGCGGTGTCCCCGGGATTTCCTTACTACGTGGCCATGATCTGAATCCTGACTCTGGTAGCTTATTGTCCTGGGCAATCTCTGATCCCGTGGAACTTCATTGGCTGTGATGACAGGGTACTGAAAACATTGTTAGCTCCTCTTCGCACTAGCCCTTTATGTAATGATTGGCCTAGAACTCACATTCCAATCTCCGAACTCCAAAGCACGTGCGTTTACAAACAGCCGCTCGTCGTCCTCATCCATCCTGGTTTCTTCCAGTTCCCCGTATGAGCGGAACTGTTCAACGGTGCTTCCTCGTTTAGACTGGTTTGGCGAGCCTCTACGGCCTTGTTGATCACCCCCAGATAACAATGGCGTGCGACTGTTGGCTTCACCAGGTTTTGGAATCCAATATTTACCCTTGCCTCCTCGTTCATACCGCATTCCCTCCATGACTCGCTTTAGACGGGAACTGGATTCCTCATGGGCAATGATGTTGTCTCCAGAGTCGAATAGTCGATACTCGTAATCGTTTCCTCGAAATGTTTGTTTCGTGTCTTCGATGAGATCCCGCACGCCGAACGAATCCTTCAGCGCATGTTTAACGGGCATACGTGCCGACGAAACCCGGTTGTCTGCAAAATCATGCCACGAAAAGGCATACCAGTGTGCAACGGCGAAAGCTGGCATCTCAATGCAGATCAGCGTGTCCTGGATAGCTGCAGCCAGGTTGTCTGGCGTGTACCCAGCTACGCCATTGGGAATGGCACCCAGCCACTGCAGAATAGATAGAAAGAAGCCCTGCCAATATGAAGCGAAAATGATGAGCTTGATACAAAGGAACTTTGGAACCGGGCGAAAGGGTTTTAGGTCATTGTGCATGCAGATCCAAAACAGCGCCAGCGAGTAAAGGCTGATGGTGACGCTAAGATTATAAATGAGGCCAGTCCACAGATAACCCGATGTTGCGCCAATGTATCCCTCCTGATATGTGTCTGTTGCCTTGAGTATAATCGACACAATCGCGAGGACAGGTTTTAACCAGGCGTACTGAAGAATGCCTCGTTTAATGGCGAGGAACGTGTGGGGGTCGGAAATGTCGACTTTGGGAAGGAAGGTATTCATCGGCCACATGTGCTGTACTGGGGGTCGTCCGTGAGTCATGATAATCAATGCTCGCTCCCCGCCAACAAAGTTGATAAGCAACTGGAAAAAGGTATATATAGTAAAAGCCTTCAGACAGTTAGACCGAACATAAGGCATGAAATGTTGTAGCTATACCTCGTAAATATCGCGAATAGGGTCAAGGAACATAGCAGCTTTCAGCGAGATGATGCTTGTCCACGACGACGCTGCATAGATCGGCACCCTTTCGCCAGGTCAGTTTTCAGCTACCAGAATACAACCAGCCGTGAAGAACTCACATCAACAAGATTCGTACAACATAGCGTTGGAGTAAAGGTTTCCGGTAATTCTTCCTGTTCCCAAGTATCATTATCAGATTCGCCATTCCGCGGTTGGGTTCTCGACGTACGTTTGAAGCCATATCGAACTGTTCAATGACGAGACTTGCAGTCAGCAGGCTGATAAATAACGAGGTTGACAAGAACGTACACGACTGATAGCAGAGTGGCAACCAGCGAAGCCACACCTGAAATGATAATAAAGACCCGGGTGAGCCTGGAGCCTGTGCCCCCCAAGGCCGCGATGCCCAAATCCATCGTGCCGGGGTGTCGTTTCGCGGTCCACCGGTCAACGGTTGAGAATCGCTTTCATTACGCGATTATGAAGGAGCAAAGAAGCGCATTTTGTTTCTGAGCGGTCGACAGTTAAAAGGGTTGAGGGCGTCACGTTGTGTCCTCAGGCGACGGTACATGTAGGCAGAAGGGTTCTGGCGGGAGCTTCTTCTAGCCTTCTCCGCAAGCTCCACCCGTGACGCGTGATGGGCAACTGCGATGCGACTAGCCCGGAGCAGCTGCCTTCCGCCTCTTCTTATTCAATTGATTTTTGATACAGCACCAGGAACCTCTTGTCACGGACAGCGTTCTTTGCATGGAGGGCGACCCTGCTATCAATTGCAATTCATAATGCATCCTCGGCATTCTCGAAGCTGTTGAAATGGCTTCGTCCACCATTTCCCTGCAACCTCTGACATCGGGCCCGCAGTTCAACTGGTGCGCATCGTTCTCAGCAGCTTTCATCTTCCTCTTGCTGACCCTTTTCTCCTAGGTACTTTTTAGTGGAACTGATTGTCTGCGGAATTCTGTCAGTCTCTCGATGTCCTTCACAAGATGGAAGCTAACAAGGCTATAGCGCCCTATTCTTTCTTTTCTACTTTAACCGACTATTTGCGACTCTAGTTTCCTACGGAATTCGAGCATACACATGGCACTACCACCGGGCTTACGTCGACATCCAAGCAATTCAAATTTCGTTACTAGCTGGGAGGGTCTTCTTCAAAGGGATACGGTACCATGGGGTCAATGAAACAGTGTTGATTCAGGGAGGCTACGTGACATGGAACTATTGGAAACGCGCAGTGAGAAGCGTGCACCTTGCGCCGAAGCAAGTCTCGACCCAGCTCGATGGCGATGCAGACTCCAAATCCGCAAGCGATAATACTTCAAATCAAGGCGCAGATGAAACTGGCGGCGTTAAAGCAGAAGACCGTCTTCCTTGTCGGCTAACCCTTACACTGTTCGGACTGGAGTGGTTTCTTTACAATCGAACGCCGGCCTATGATGATATACTCTCTGGTTTTACCGGCGCTGCCGGCGCCAACCAAGGCGAAGACGCGCAAGATGAAATTCCGCAAGCAAGATCGAGTAGCCGAGAGGACTCACCCAATGGTGTTTCATCTAGGTTTGGGCGAACGATGAGCGAAAAATCAGCGTCCACTGGTTCAAGTTCACGATCATCGTCTACAGGCAGCATTACTTCCCTGAATGCCGAAGCACTTGAGTCTGCTTCTACCTTCCTCAATTTGTTACCTATTCAAATAGAATGCACAAAGGGGGCAATTGTGGCAGGTAACGAGAACACCAGATCTCTGATGACAATAATGTTCGAGAAAGGGACCGGGTGTGTTGATGCTACCGATGCTGGGCCTCTTGATCTCTATCGCCAACTCATTTCTTTGCAATTCTCACGCCCAGTCATTCAATTGCGACCGAATCCGGACTTTAGGCAAGACCAGCACTCTGCGGCCCGTAACCTAGGGTCACTCCAAGCCGAAGAATCTGAACGGAAAGCAAAACGGAGTCGCTTTATCGATTACCAACGCAGAAAGCGCCAAGCCTGGCACACTCTTCGAGATCTGGTTCCTTACTTTCAGAAATCGGTCGAGTCATTCCACGACAAGGGAACGAATACTACGTCTACTAGCCAGACCGGCCTACCCCTTGATAATCGATGGGTGGGCCTTACTCGCTACCTAGACGAGACAGTAGATGACCATGAAGGCTGGAATGCTGTGGAATATGGTAGATACTCTACCATTTTGGATTGTCCCTCACTCACTTTGACGTATTATTGGGATATACCGGGGAGGGTCCCCTCGGAAGATGATGGCCCTTCTTCATCCATACATAAATTATCTGGAGATATCAACGGCAGCAGTCCACCTGCATGGGGCATAGACTTGAAGATCGAAAAGGGCACTATCAACTATGGCCCGTGGGCTGACCGCGAGCGTGTTGGTTTACAGAATGTCTTTTTCCCAAACAACTTCCGAAGCGCCCATCCTGCCCAGCCGCTGATACCTGGAAGTTCGAGGCAAAGCACGAAACTCAAAATTCGGGTGGAAATAAGTGACGAAACCACCTTGAGAATTCCAATTCGCGAAGAATCAAAAGACTGGCAATGGAAAGGACGCGCAAATGCCATACGTGGTGTATCCAAACTAAAGAAGCAAAAGCAGAAGAGGCAAGGAAGAGGCAAGAATAGTGAAAAAGGCAAAGTTGGGCCGGAGATTCGTCCATTTGGCTGGCTTACTCTCCGGGTTTCGCAAGACTCAACAATAACCTATGAGATGGATATGGTTGCGTCGAAAATTGGGTTCTTTAATCAGCTTTCCCTGGATTTACGTGACTGCAAGTTATCCTCAAGCGTCAATCACGGTTTGCTCTGGCAAAGCCCACGACAAATAATCACCTGCGACCTCTCCAACCCTTTGGTCTGGAACAGTCTTCACACATGGTCTTTTACCGTTGTCAGCCATGAACTGCAATTATTCTTATTAAGAGACCATACTTTTCTTCTTACGGACCTGGTCAGTGACTGGTTATCAAACTCGTCTTCGGAATTCTATACATTCGTGCCTTATGTGTACAATTTAAAACTTTTTTTCACCGACGTTGGTTTGTATCTGAACCTCAACGACTCGAACGTCATCAACAACCCTTCAGATTTGGACGACAACACCTTTATTGTGATCAAAGGGTCTCATCTGAGTTCAGAAGTTGGGATAAACTCGGACACTTTTAGACCCGAAAAAAGTTTGATCAATTTCAATCTTGACCTGGTAGACGGGGTTGTCGATCTTTTAACCCCCCTATGGCATACGCTACATACATTTCTCAAAGATAGTTCACTGGGTAGCTTGTCAAAGTTGAGCCTGGATGGAAATTATACTCTCAATGCTGAAACGTCGCCAACCCTGACCGACTCTCTTATGATTAATATCACCGCAGAGTCTCCCAGATGCTATCTCTATGGGTTTTTGATCAAATATTTCATGAAAATTAGGGAAAACTATTTTGCTGAAAACATGCATTTTCGAACCCTGGAAGAATTTCAGGAATCCGCAAATTCAACGGAACACGGAGACGGAAATGCTGCAGTCAATCCGAATAAAAAGACTAACGACCTGGATATAATGATCAACTTATCGATTGACCAACCCTACGCACTTCTACCTACGAATATATATGATCATTCCAAATGCCTCCGATTAACAGCTGCATCCCTTGATGTTGATCTTCGCTTCACGAACTATTATATGGACTTGCAAGCTAGCTTGACCCCTACCGAGATAGCCTTGGAGTCTCTCAACACAGATGGCGCTCCCTTTATTTCAAACACCCAACTATTTGTCGACGGTATTTCTGTCTATGGTCACCGGTTGTTTGGCCTTCCACCAACCGAGCCAACATATGTGTGTAATTGGGATTTTGATGTGGGAAAAATCGTGGGCGAATGTAATCCAGATTTCATACAATCTGCCGCATCAGCGTTTCGGAACCTGGATTTCACTTTTGACGACGAAGAAAATGCACTCCCTCCACTTCACACGCAAATTCTACATGATGTGACTTTCCTACGCGCAAAAATTGGTTCTATCCACCTGTCAATTTTAGTAGACCAAGTTGCATTGATTCTAGGCCTCGGTGGCGTCAAACTTGACTTCAATGACTGGTCTCGGTTCCGGTTTTCCAAGCGCCTATCTCTGGAAATTCCGAATATAGTCTTATCTGCAATAGATCGTAAATCTGCTGCTAGGAGACAGAAAGGATCGAACCATGTCACGACTTATGCCCTATTTGAGACAAGTCTGGACTTGTCAATGCTACAGCAGATGCCAAACCTCCTTGAAGACCGTAAGTTTCAGCAAGATCATATTCGAGCGCATGATGAAAGAACAAGCCGTACACCTTGGCTACTACTCGACCCACATATCAGCCATGCATACAATTTCAAAACAAACAATACCAACCCACCTGCTATGATACTACCATCAATGCCAGAACCTATTGTCGGACTCACAGATCATGATGGGTCGTACAGTGTTGCAACCAGAGAGTACAAAGGCTTAAATCACAAGAGCTCTTTTCTTTCTTTTGACAACCCAAGCCTACACAGTCGCAGGAAGGATGATGTTCCCCGAAGTGTATCGGAAACAAGAAGCCAACGTTCAGATATGAGGTCAAAAAGCTATTCCCACGACGCTGAGAATTTGGAACGGCCTCTTCGACGAGGAGATAACAAAAGCTATCATAAGGATCATGGCGAATGGCATAATACCCAGCGAATAACAAGTGGACTTTCGAGCTTCTGGGCTCTTCCGCATTTCAATTACTACCAGGTGACCCCTGACTCAACCCACCTCCCTAACCTGCCTGATTTGGCACCCGAAAATGAGGTCACTTGGGAAGGTGATGATTACACCAAGGCTTTCAATGGCCAACAAGCTGCTCATACTGACATTTTTTGCACACTTAAACCTGGGCTACGAGGATTTTCTACCCCCGAGTTTCTTCATTCATTATCTTCATTGGTCAATGGGCTCAAGGCTAGCGACCCGGTTGACATGATTGATTCTTTACAAACTGAGGTTATCTCGGACATTGTAAAACATGAGAAATCCAAAAAGAAGAAGCCGAAATCGTCGACGACCTTTTCTATTCGCATCCCATCTGCTGTATTCAGCCTTCTCAATTGGCAAGAGTCACATGAAACAAGTTCGACATATACTTCCCAAGATGAGTACAAGGTGTCGTGCATACGGGTGAAAGCTACTCTTCGAACGCAATCAGAGAGACGGGAACATGATCTGATAAAAGACAGCGAAATTAGCACGATAGTCCACTCTGCTGCTGAAATGATTTCCGTTACAGCTCTCGGAAGACAAGCTGATGCATTACACGACCAAGCCGAACTCACGTGTTCTCTGAGAGACATCGTATTCTGGTCTACAAGTGCTATCGGGGTGCGATCCCACCTGCAAATGCGTTCATTTGAGACATTGACATCATCTAAATCAGTTGCGCCTCTCGCTCTCCTTGTAAAACGCACCACAACTTTGGCAGACTCCATCGCAGCCTCTTTCCAAGAGGTACCATCTACAATTGATCGCCTGCGCTACGTGGTGTGGTCACTCACAGATTCTGCCGTGGGTATGCCGGATTCATTGTTTCTTACTCGTCCGGCGTACGTGTTGCGTGTTTCACAGTCTCATCTACGACTTCACGATTCGTGGAAGATCATATCTCGGTTACGGAGTATTTACAAGAACTTGTCACCAGACCAACAGCGTGCACTGAAAACAAGTTGTATTGATTTGGGTTACCTCTGTCCAGCCAGTGCCAAAGAGAGGGTTTTGGAGAACTTTAATGAATGGCGCCCTTGGGATCTCGCACATGTCGAAAAGAGCCACGCAATGAAGGCGATTTGGGGCAACCTAACAGAATCTCCCGCGGCGAATTTAGATATTCAGTCGACATTCTCCTGCAATACTCGATCCCTGAGCTTTGTCATTGACCCTGGTCCAAAACAAAACGATATTATGTTAAACGGTATCTCGGCTGTGTTTGCCTCTTCCTCAGTTGCAGTCTCTGTGGATGAGATTGATCCCCCAACAATCAAGAAAACACATTCAATCCGCGTTTACTGCGCAAATTCCTCACTGCGCCTCCGCTGGGAGATCCTCGATCTTGTTGAAGAAGTTACAAAAACGATGTCTAACATTCAACTCGCCTCCGCATCAATTAGCCAAGTTCCGAAGAATCAGGACCAGAACGTATCAGAAGTACATATCTTCGTTGGCACGGACGAGGGGTCTATCAGCTTGGACGGAATAAACTTGGCATTATACCTATCTGGATACGGTCTTAAAGGCTCCTTCGCTCTTAGCCCGCGCTATGGCGAACAGAAAGAACAGATGACCGTTCTTCTTAGTGCCAATGATTGCTCTACAAAATTTTTAAACCGCTCAAAAGTTCTAATGCTGTGGGAGATTTGGCAACCTCATATTTACGGCTCTCACATAACAAACTCGAACCCGGAGAGCACCATTCATGACTGGAAACTGGCTTGCTCTTGCCGAAATTTTGTCTATGATATGCGAGATGATCCACTCGGTCTGATTCATGCTGCTGATCAAGTTGTGGAAGATGAGATCCGATATGTTCTGAACCTTATTAAACGGCTTGACGTGAACAAGACAGCTGAGTTATCACCCGCGGCTATTGACCAGCCCAAAGGAAATCCTGAAACACACCAATTCCATGTTGCTTTGTTCTTGGATGATTATCAACTCAATTTCCGTCTGCTTCCTGCACTGACATACATTATTGATGGGAAAGTAGCTCGCATGTCTGTTCTGTCTGAGAATGATAGCGGAATCGAGGTCGATTTTGACGTCAAAAGCAACCACCACGGTTTCCGCAGGGTGGAAGAGGCACGTTCCGAGTCTGTGTCTGACATTGATATACCCCCTATTAATGGACGTATTGTTGGTAAAATGATCCCTCAGGTCGTCTCTCTCAAGGCAGATGTTACAGTTGAGCTTGTTAAGCTGGAGGCCAGCTCATTACGCAGCTTGTTGAGTGCCTTCACTCGCCCTGAAACAAGCCATTTTATCTCGGATTGTACCGACAGTCTGAGTGAGCTCCGTCTTCATTTAGATGATGTATTGGCCAAAGAAAAAGCTATGCCACATTCTCCAGTCAGTTCCCGAAGTGGCTCTCCAAGTCGCGAGGTGCTATACAATGTGCGTCTTACAATGGCGGGTTGGGAGATACATGCTCGTGCTCCTGGGATCAAGGAAAAGGGCTACTGGGCAGATATGGTTTTCATCCTTGGATCAACGCAGTTACGATTGGATACGTCCGAGCAAAGTTATAACTCCAGCTATCCCGACTTCCACGTTAATGTATCTCAAATCGGACTTGAGCTGAAGAAGCGGAGCAAGTCACATGCTCAACAGTATGGTAAACTCGCCCTGGACATCGGTCTGCTTGCTACGTCAAGGCTCAACGAACGAAACGAAGTGGTACGGACCATTAGCCTGACTAGCAAGGGGTTAGATGTACAGCTATACGCCGCAACAGTATCCCTGGTCATTGATATTGCAGCACACCTACAGGACCGTATTAAAAAACTGGACCTATCAGAAGATATGAAACGGTTCAGACACCTGGGTCGCCTGGCAAGGCCACGCAACCAAGGGACCGAAAATCAAGTGCCTCGGTTGAGCATAACGGATACAGATAACCCTCAATCGTCGACTGTTTTTGAGGCAATATATTTAGTGGAGCTATCGAGCATCCAGCTTAGCTGGATAATGGACACCAAGGGCTCTCCGAAACCTGGAAATGAGGCAGAGGACTTGGTATTTTCAATCAGACGCGTTAGCTTCTCCACGTCCAGAGACAATTCTGCGAAACTCCGCATTCAAGACACAGAACTCCAGATGGTACCGAAGTTCGAAGACAAAAGAAAGCGATCATTGAACTCAGCTTTGATGCCTGAGATTGTTTTCAATGTGGCGTATCTCTCAACAAAAGATGACCTACGACTTGCATTTCAAGCGGCAGGAAAGTCCCTTGACATTCGCGCAACTACAGAATTCATCCTACCGGCCAGGATGTTGCAGAGTTCGATTGCCTCTGCAGCAGAGAGGCTGCGCGAGGCAAACTCAATGTGGGCCACATCACCATCACCATCACAAACAACTAGCAGGAATTCCTTGTTTGGCAACAAAAGACCATCTTCTGTGCTGGTTGATGTGGATTTTGCTGGAGCAATTGTCACTTTGCTGGGCCGCCAACTTGATGATCAGCAAACTGTACTGGCTGCAAAGGCGAGGGGAGGCCAGCGTTCCGAAAGCAAATATGGCCATTACACACAAGGCGACTCTACAACAACTGCATCTCTCACTAGTCCAGGTGTTGCTCTCAAGGTGCAGTATGGCGATAGCGGTGTCGACGATCCTACATTGAATGCCGAACTGCGAGTGAACCCTTCGAGCAACACATTATACCCTACGGTAGTCCCGTTGATAAAACAAATATCGTCTTCTGTCAAGGAGGTCGTGGGAAAGCAGGAAGAAACAGGAACATCGTCCTCGGGGATGTTACAGACGAAGAAGCTTGAAGATAGTTCATTTGATGCGACCAACCCTGAAAGTATCCTTGGCCGCTGCAAGCTCAACATCGGTCTACGGATCTGTAAACAAGAGTTTGGTCTTAGTTGCCAGCCTATTGCCAGGGTTGCGGCTACGGCAAAGTTTGAGGACATTTATGTGACTATCAACACGGTGCAGTCAGCCGAGCACCGTCGCTTCTTTGCTATTCTCATTGCATGCAACTCACTTCAAGTATCGGTAAAACATGTGTATTCGAACGAGTCAACTGCCAGCTTCGAGGTTCAGTCGATGGTAATGTCGTTCATGAACAGCAAACATGTGAGCACGACAAGTGGGATTTCTGCTATTCTCAAAGTGAGCCCGATGAAGATGATCATCAATGCCAAGCAAGTCCAAGATTTCTTATTGTTCCGAGAGATCTGGGTTCCATCTGACGACGATCTACCTTTTGCGAAAACGGGAGCAACTCCCACACCGACCCCAGCCGAGTCTCAGGCGCTGATGATGCAACGATATCAGCAAGTTGCTTCAGCTGGTGCGTTTCCATGGAACACAGCTATCTCGATTGATGAGTTGGACATACAGCTGGACCTGGGACAGACACTTGGTAGGGCTGAGTTTGTGATTAAGGAACTATGGGTTTCTTCCAAGAAAGCATCGGACTGGGAACAAAACTTATGCGGCGGTTTCAAAGTCATGTCAATTGAGAGTAAAGGGCGAATGAGTGGCTCGGTGGCACTGGAGAAGATGAAAATACGAACATCTATCAGATGGCCCGAGGAAAGCCCAACGTCAGGACAAACGCCACTGATTCAAGCATCCCTTGGGTTTTCCCAGCTGCAAGCCAATACATCTTTTGAATACCAGCCATTCCTGGTTGCCGATATTGTCGCCTTTGACTTTCTCATGTACAATGTCCGCACTACGTCGCAGCCTTCCCAGGATCGCCTTGTCAGTATACTGGAGGGTGAAAAGGTCCAGGTATTTTGTACAACTTTGACGGCTTCTCAGTCTCTAGCCCTCTATCAGACCTGGTTCAGGTTTGCGCAAGACAAGTACGCGGCGTACGAGAGTTCGTTGAAAGAGATTGAAAAGTTTTTCCGCCGCAAATCCTCTGTTCTCAACTCGAGCGCAGAAAGCCCGGCAATTCCACAATTCAAGACGCAGGAAGAAGAGGTTGAGAAATCATCGATATCGTTGCACACGGATGTTGTAGTGACGATAAGAGAAATCAACGTCGGTGCATTCCCGAGCACATTTTACGACAACCAGATCTTCAAAATGGAGGCACTCGATGCCCAAGCTCGTTTTGCGGTGTCGCTGAAAGATGACAGGATACATAGCTCTCTGGGACTTACTCTCGGCCAGCTCCGCGTTGCATTGTCAAGCATCAACCGTCCAACTGCAATTGAGATGGAAGAGCTTTCTGTTGGCGAAGTAGCAGCTCGTGCAACCGGATCTCGCGGCGGCACAATATTGAAAGTGCCGCGCGTCGTTGCAAGTATGGAAACGTGGCAGGACGTGGGATCGTATGAGATTGACTACATATTCAAGAGCGCTTTCGAAGGCAAGGTGGACGTCGGATGGAACTACTCTCGCATCAGCTTTATTCGCGGCATGTGGTCGACGCATTCTCGAGCTCTGGCTAGTCGTCTAGGAAAGCCCTTGCCGCCGTCTGCTGTTCGCATCACCGGTGGCCCAAAGCCCGAGGGCGAGGAGGATCAGGAAGATACAGAAGACGAGGAGCAGCAGAAGAAGATGAATGAGGGCGAGAAGATCACAGCGGTTGTGAATGTGCCTCAGTCCAAGTACACATACAGAGCTCTCGAGCCAGCCTTGATCGAGACTCCCCAGCTACGAGACATGGGAGACGCGACTCCGCCGCTCGAATGGATTGGCCTGAACCGTGACAAGCTGCCCAACATCACGCATCAAATCATTATTGTTACGCTGTCGGAGATTGCTAAAGAGGTGGCGGATGCATATACCAAGATTCTGGGATGAGCAATTTTTCTTTTCTTCTTCTTCTTCTTCTTCTTCTTCTTTTACTACCTTTTTATTCTAATATTTTGTTATATATAATTTACGGGCCTGTATATAGCATTATCGGTACCATGCAAGATTACACTTCAAGAAACCGCTTTTGATATCAAAAGTGTCTAGTATGAGCTCTTAACTCCTAACACCGGGGCTGGCGGTGAAAACGGTAAAGACAGGATGATTGGCCACAGCCCCTCCGGCAGCCCCTCCCGCGTACAGCCGAGAGCAAACAAAAATAACAATAAATTTTTTTTTTTTTTTACAAAAAATACAAGCAAGCGGTGATTGTGGCAGATGAATCATAATGACATTGCTTGTCTTAGCCAGCTTCTGGAGGAACCACGTATGAGTGGTGCAAATGCGTTGACTCATCGATCATATTATTATCATCATGTGTTTGTGGCTCTTTTACAGCTCTCTATAAGCGATGACATCATCGACCCGGGCCTGGTGACTGCAAAAAAGCAAAATAAAAAAATAAAATAAAAAACAGCCATCAAGACAGAAAACCAGGAGAGAGAAGGAAAAAAAAGACCAGACCGAATAAAATACAAGTAATAATAATGATGATAGCGAGTCAGGCTAATTGGTGCTGGGTTGATTGGCGATGGAGGGGCCCGCGGGAGTAAACGAGGGGCAAAATTTTTTTATCGTAGTATCAAGCTAGTCTGCGCACAAACAGAGCTACTACTGAAAAAAAAAAGAGAGAGATGATTAATTGTCAGCAATTCTTAATACTAGTAATAACACTAGTAGCAGTAATATTACTGAACGGACTTGGAAAAACAGTGTCCGGCGTCCCAAACGAGTAATTCTGAATTGTGCGTCATGACCAGTCCCGGTCTGGGCGTCTTTGCTGCCTGTGGTAAATGACACATTAGGAAAAACGAAAAAAAAGAATAGAGCACAAAGAAAAAAAAAAACAATTAGAAATAATTGGGTAATTAGCTACAGCATGAGAATTCCTTGCTGTATGTAGGTGTCCTGTCCTGCGGGAAAATCGTGGTGGGCACCGCACCAGCGTTGTTTCCCCACTTAACAAGCCCACCTCCTCCTCCTCCTCTGCTCTTTTTTTCCTCTCGCTCTCCAGCGCACAGCTTTTCTCTCCTCCCCGCCAACCTTCCCGGCTCTCTTCACATCGCAGGAGTAGTGCAGACAGGTTCTCTCTCTCCCCCATCCTCAGAGCATCTCAGGTCGAGCTACATCTCGATCTTGCTCTTTTGAGTGCCGTTTCCTGGTTCTCATTTTTTTCTCTCCATCGCACAACCCCGCCTCTACGGCTGTTACCCGATAAAAACTCGTCAAGATGGTCAAGTAAGTCATTCTGTTGCAGCACCCCCCCCCCAGCTGTGTGCTCTCGATGTGCTCTTGAAAAGCACTGTGATTATGGATCCAGGACTAACATGTGTTCAACAGCTTCACTATCGAAGAGGTCAGTTCTAACACTCGCCCTCGTCCTTCCCACGGCCTCCCCAGGAGGGGCCGGTCATATCTGGGAGCTCTTCACTAACACCAGGTCAGATCCGGGGTCTCATGGACCGCCCGTCCAACATCCGTAACATGTCCGTCATTGCTCACGGTATGTTTATTTCCCCCTACTATACGACTCTTCATCTCTCTCTCTCCGTCTCCGGCAATACCAGAACAAAGAAAAATGATAAGACGATGAAAAAAGGAATCAAAACATCTAACATATTGTGCCAATCTAGTCGATCACGGAAAGTCTACTTTGACTGATTCCCTCGTCTCGCGTGCCGGTATCATTTCGGCCGCCAAGGCCGGTGACCAGCGTTTCATGGACACACGTAAGGATGAACAGGAACGTGGTATCACCATCAAGTCCACCGCCATCTCTCTGTACGCCAAGATGAGCGACGACGATGTCAAGGATATCCCCCAGAAGTCCGACGGTAACGAGTTCTTGATCAACTTGATCGACTCGCCTGGTCACGTTGATTTCTCATCTGAAGTCACTGCTGCCCTCCGTGTCACCGATGGTGCCTTGGTTGTCGTCGACACCGTCGAAGGTGTCTGTGTCCAGACCGAGACCGTGCTTCGCCAGGCCCTTGGTGAGCGTATCAAGCCTGTCGTCATCATCAACAAGGTCGACCGTGCTCTTCTCGAGCTCCAGGTCTCCAAGGAGGACTTGTACCAGTCCTTCTCTCGTACCATCGAGTCCGTCAACGTCATCATCTCCACCTACTTGGACAAGACTCTCGGTGATGTCCAGGTCTACCCCGAGAAAGGTACCATTGCTTTCGGTTCCGGTCTTCACGGATGGGCTTTCACCGTCCGTCAATTCGCCGTCAGGTACGCCAAGAAGTTCGGTGTCGACCGCAACAAGTTGATGGATCGTTTCTGGGTAAATCTCCTCTTCTCCCATATTTGCTCATGAAAATTAATACTAACTAGTTTCACAGGGAGAAAACTACTTCAACCCCAAGACCAAGAAGTGGACCAAGTCTGACACATACGAGGGCAAGACTCTCGAGCGTACCTTCAACAGCTTCATCTTGGACCCCATCTTCAAGATCTTCGCTGCCGTCAACCACTCGAAGAAGGATGAAGTTGTCACTCTTCTCGAAAAGCTCGAAGTCAAGCTTACCAAAGAAGAACTTGAATTCGAGGGCAAGCAACTGCTCAAGATCGCCATGCGCAACTTCTTGCCTGCTGCTGACGCTCTCCTCGAGATGTTGGTCATTCACCTGCCATCTCCCGTTACTGCCCAAAGGTACCGTGCCGAGACCCTCTACGAAGGTCCTACTGATGACGAGGCCTGCACTGCTATCCGTGAATGTGATGCCAAGGGTCCCCTCATGCTGTACGTCTCTAAGATGGTGCCCACCTCCGATAAGGGTCGTTTCTACGCTTTCGGTCGTGTTTTCGCTGGTACTGTCAAGTCCGGTCTTAAGGTCCGTATCCAGGGTCCTAACTACGTCCCTGGTAAGAAGGACGACTTGACCATCAAGGCTATCCAGCGTACCATTCTCATGATGGGCCGCTTTGTTGAGCCCATTGAGGACGTTCCTGCTGGTAACATTGTCGGTCTCGTTGGTGTTGATCAGTTCCTTCTCAAGTCCGGTACTCTCAGTACCTCTGAGACCGCCCACAACCTGAAGGTCATGAAGTTCTCCGTTTCCCCCGTCGTGCGTCGCTCCGTCGAGGTCAAGAACGCCAGTGATCTGCCCAAGCTTGTCGAAGGTCTCAAGCGTCTCTCCAAGTCCGACCCTTGTGTCCAGATCACCATGTCCGAGTCCGGTGAGCACGTCGTTGCCGGTGCTGGTGAGCTTCACTTGGAAATTTGCTTGAAGGATCTCGAGGAGGACCACGCTGGTATTCCTCTGCGTATCTCCGACCCTGTCGTGCAATACCGTGAGACTGTCGGTGCCAAGTCTAGCATGACTGCCTTGTCCAAATCCCCCAACAAGCACAACCGTCTGTACGTTGAGGCCGAGCCTCTTAGCGAGGAAGTCTCGCAGGCCATCGAGTCTGGCAAGATCACCCCTCGTGACGATTTCAAGGCCCGTGCCCGTATCCTTGCCGATGAGTACGAGTGGGATGTCACCGATGCCCGTAAGATCTGGGCTTTCGGTCCCGACACCACTGGTGCCAACTTGCTTGTTGACCAGACCAAGGCCGTTCAATACCTGAACGAAATCAAGGATTCCGTCGTGTCCGGTTTCCAATGGGCTACCCGTGAAGGTCCCATTGCTGAAGAGCCTATGCGCTCTATTCGCTTCAACGTCATGGATGTGACCCTGCACGCTGATGCCATTCACCGTGGTGGTGGCCAGATTATCCCCACTGCTCGTCGTGTGCTCTACGCCTCGACTTTGCTTGCCGAGCCTGGTCTGTTGGAGCCTATCTTCAACGTCGAGATCCAAGTTCCCGAGCAAGCCATGGGTGGTATCTACGGTGTGCTCACTCGTCGTCGTGGTCACGTCTACACTGAGGAGCAGCGTGTCGGTACCCCTCTCTTCACCGTCAAGGCTTACATGCCAGTCAACGAATCCTTCGGTTTCAACGCCGATCTCCGTGCCGCCACTGCTGGACAGGCCTTCCCCCAGTCCGTCTTTGACCATTGGGCCATCCTCCCCGGTGGATCTCCTCTTGACTCGACTACCAAGCCTGGTCAAATCATTCTCGAGACTCGTAAGCGCAAGGGTCTCAAGGAGGAGGTTCCTGGCTACGAAAACGTAAGTTTACAATACCTGTACTTTTTAATAATGTGTTTGTGTGTTTTGCTAATATCTGCCTTTAGTACTACGACAAGCTGTAAAAGCCATCTCTCAAGTCGGACTGCACCTGCCTTGACAATCCATGGCGGGCAGTTGTTACGAGTATGATGAATCCAGAAGCCTGAATACGATTGAGGGCGAGAAATGATATGATACCAACGTTAAGGGAAAAAAAATACGATGGCTTTGGACCTCGTCTCACTCATGATTGCAGCTCGGTCATTGGGAATGGTACTCACCAGTAGAATACAGGCCGGAGGTTGCATGATTTCTTTTTTCATTGTTATGTTTTTTAAATGAGTGTGAATTTTGCTGTTGATTATTATGTTTCATGAAAAAAAAGAACGAAACAATATAAATATTGCACTCATCTTCATATTGAAATTGTAGTTGTAGAAGTAACACAAACTCCATGGGAATGAAGACAGTAGTAGTATTATGATGCCCCCGTTCCCGGCAAGCCGTCACGTGATTCCGGGTTAACTAGCGCCTCGCGTCTCCCGGCCTCATTTGATGCGGAAAAGACGACTGAGCTCGAAAGGTCGCAGCCAAGTCACTAGACGAATCGCGGATATCGCTGGCCGATTTAAACTCAAACTTTCCGAAATACTTCGGCAGCAAATAAATGACCATCTGTGCTGTGCATGAAAACCTTTCATTTGTTCTACTTTCCAGCCCGTCGCGCTACCCGACCTGAGAAGTTCGCTCAAGAGTTTCCCAGCTGCTGCTAGCTTAACAGTTTCGAAAACTCGGTTCATCATGCAGTTTACCGAGGAACAAGCCACCGAGGTGAAGAAATGGGTGGTCAAGAGATTAGAAGACATGTATGACTGCTGCTGCCCATCGCTTTCTCTCCCCTGGACAAGAAAACAGCGCTAACATGGACTGTTTCTTTCTACTTTAGTTCTGACGCCGATGCCGATGTCCTGGCCGACTATGTGCTTGCGCTCATTCGATCCGATGCCCCCGATGAAGAAATTCGCCAAGCGTCGATTGAGAATTTGGAGGACTTCTTGAAAGAAAGTTAGTTAGCGAAGCTCAGCGAGTTGTTATTTTCACTTGTTCAGTCCTGATGGTTATAGATACTGGTCCATTTGTCGACGAGATCTTTGCGAAATACGGTCCAAAGACCGACGCACCAGCAGCTGCCCCTGCTGCTCCCCAGCAACAGACGCAGTCTCAGCCGCAAGCTCAGGGCGTCCCATCCGTTGCGCCTCAACAGCAGCCTTTTGTATTTGAGGGGCAACCCCAAGGCTTCGGGCATCAGGGAAATGCGCAGGGAGCTTGGAACACCAGTCCACAAAACTCGCGCAAGCGCACGTTCAACGAAGGCTTTCAGCAGGACGACCAGCATGGCGATTCGCAACGAGGCGCGAGGTCTCTTAAAACCCCTCGGACACGTCGGGGTGGCGGTCGCGGCGACCACATGAATGGAGGGCGAGGCGGCGCGGCGCAGTTTCCACAAGGCATGCCTGGTTTTGGCGGAATGCCGCCAGGATTCCCTGGTTTCGACCAGAACGACCCGATGGGGGCAATGATGGCTATCCAGAGTATGGGATTCCCCCAGATGCCAGGTATGCCGCCAATGCCGATGCCTGGTCAACCAGGTGGTGATCAGGCAAAGTCAAACGAGCCTTGCCCGTTCTACGAAACGAATGGAATTTGCTACATGGGAGCTGCTTGTCCATACACACATGGACAGGGCTCGTTTGTGGTTTCTGGGAACAAGGGAAAGGATGGTAGGCTTTTTCTCTCCTATATTTGATACAATGAACGCTGACATTCATAGAATACGATCCCGCCAACTCTACCATTTTCGATACGCAACGCGGCAAAGATTCTAACAGAGGCTCTGACCGAGGTCGAGGACGAGGTCGTGGCCGTGGCGATCGTGGTGGCATGTCTTCAAGAGGCCGTGGGGGACGCCCGGAGTTTTCAGCCGTGGGCCCTACAGACGATAAAACAATAACTACTGTTGTCGTCGACAACATCCCAGAGGACAAGTACAACGAAGACGTAATTCGAGAGCATTTCTCCGAGTTTGGAAACATTACCGAAATCACCATGGAAGGATTCAAAAAGAACCTATCACTGATCAAATTCGAAGATCACGAGTCAGCGCGTCGGGCCTGGTCTAGCCCGAAGGCTATATTTGACAACCGCTTCGTCAAGGTTTACTGGTATAAGCCAAAGAAACCCGAGGGTGACGACCAACAGGCGCCCAAAGAGCAAGACACTCCTATGTTCGACAAAGATGCGTTCGATGCCAGGCAAGCCGAGGCCCAAAAGGTGCATGAAGAACGCATGCAAAAGCGCAAGCAGGCTGAAGAGACTCGCCTCGCGCTTGAGAAGCAGCGCGAAGAACTCATGAAAAAGCAAGAGGAAGAAAAAGCCAAACTTTTGCAACGCCTTGGAGCTGCAGAAGCCGGAACCGAAGCTAATGGCAATGCTGCTGCTAATGGGGCCGGTGCAGATGCGGGCGGTGATTCTAGCGACCAGACAAAGTCTCTACGTGCTCAGCTCGCCGCGCTGGAAGCCGAAGCCAAGAGTCTGGGAATTGACCCGAGTGCTGGTGTCCAGTCATTCCGAGGTCGCGGTCGAGGTGCGAGCGGATATCGTGGCCGTGGCCGTGGTGGCTTTGACCCGTCCTATCGAGGATCATACCGAGGAGCGTATCGCGGTCGTGGAGCTGGAGCTGGACCAGGACGTGGTGGTGTTCTTAGACTGGACAACCGTCCACGACGAGTGGCCATTTCAGGCGTGGAATTGAATGGCGACAAAGACGAGGCTCTGCGACAATATCTCATTGTAAGATTTTTTGAAATACCCTTTCCCAAGAAAACACCCCTAACTATTGAAACAGGGCATCGGTGAATTCGAATCAATCGACCGCAACCCGGACCAACCCGATTCCATGGTTGTCACTTTCAAGGAACGCTACCTTGCCGAAAAGCTCATGTTTGGAACCAGCGAAATCCCATCTGTCGGTAAAGTCGAGTTGAATTGGGTCCCCAACCCTCCGATTTCTTTCCCAGGAGCAACAACAGCAGCAGCGGCTGCTCCTGCTGGCGAGAAGAATGGCGGTGACACGGTTATGGAGAACGTCGAAGGCACCAATGGCCACGGCCATGCAGGCGAGGTCGATTACGATGTTGCCGAGGACGAAGATAGCTGGGGTATTGGAATCTAATCATTCTAAAGACGGAGCGAGGGGAGAACATAACAAACATGCTTTCTTGGAGGGGAATGATAGGCTATGAATTGTACAGTTGCACGCAAAAAAAATAAACAAAACAAAACAAAGTCTTGAGGGGAAATGCATTACGAGGCGTGGAATGATGTGTTATACATGCTGGAAAAGGAAAAGGCGTTGGTGAATTATGCTTTATTTTTACGTACTTTTTTTTTGTATAGATTAGTTTACAGGTAATATGTGATTGTTCCTACAGTGTTCAAAACAAATGAACAAAAAGCTGCCAAAGATATCATTATTTATGAAGAAACAAGGCACTGGAAATTAAAGGCAAGGATACGATATTAAATTCATGTTTTATGTTCATTGTTATGTCGTTTTCCTAATTAGGAAATAAGTATTTAGTGGAGTGATAACTACCCATGTGGCAATCCACGTAGCGAAAATACAAAAAGAAATCAAGCCGATAGTCAGCACTTAGGCCGACATGATTGATTTATACCCAAAGGTAAGATATTTGGACCTAACATGCCGTGAGGCTTTCAAAAAACCAACATATCATATACTCAAATAACCAGAGGCTCGGTTGTGGATGCTAGGCGGTTCACACAAAGTTGAATATCCCGTGTGCGATTCTTTGATCGACTGACAGCGAAGAAGTCGAATCCCAGGGTTTAAAATGACTTTGTGATGTAATACCTGGTATGACATAAATTCCCGTTCTGGCAATGAAACCTGTTCTGTCGTTCTCAGATTAAACATCTTTTGGAACGCTAAAGATCTGGTTATGTTGGTTGAATAAGGGCTGCGTTGAGGGGGAGACATTTAAGTCATAGAAACCTAGTGACAGGTTGCGGCAACTCTAAATAATAGTGTAGTGCCAGGCATTGTCGGCGAATTCTCGATTGGGATGGTGCTGCAAATTTCCCTGGTCTGATTGACCGGCTAGTAATGAAGATGTCCAAAAATAGAATTATCCTAATTCTCTTCTTTAAACAGCTTTCAATCCCTCATCCCTTTAATGCCGGAAGATCCGTCTAGGTTCTGCTCTTGATTGCCAAGAGGAGTAAAATCGTAAGACGATAGCCGCGTCTCCGCGTCGTTTCCGCTCTGCGTTTCCATTTGGTCAAGAAGCCGGTCGATCTCATCACCTGCTTGAGCCTCCAACCCTATAGATGTTGCTGGTAGTGCGCCGGCAGCCCCTGAATTAAAGGAATTCCCCACGCCTGTGTTTCTCGCATTCGGCATATTACTTCCTTGTGAGGAAGTCTGTGAATTTCCATTGAAACTTGATTCTATCTGTGCCTCAATGCTAACGCTGACGTTGGTTTGCCTCGGCCGCGAGGTCGCATGATAGCTGGAGTTCTCCGGACTAGACATAAACAACAAAGTCTCGATTGCATCTTGCTCCATAAGAGCATTTTGTGAAGGTGTACGTCGTTTCACCGGAGAACGATTGCTAGAACCCATCGGGCTTTCAGCATGACCATGAGATCTTAAATTGGGTGAGTTAAACGATGGTGTTCCAGAAATAGTAGACAAGTTAGAGTTGTAAGGATGTCCTTGTTGCTCTGAATGATATCGGCGATGACGTGGATGAGGGTTATAGCCAGGGATGCCATTTATTTCATTAGGGTTGGGTCGACGTCGCGCAGTGTTAGGATTATTTGCAGGAACGATGTTGACTGGAGGCGCAAGTTTAGGTGGTTGCAGCGAAGCGGTCTGCGGAGGCATGCTTGAACGAGTACGTTCAAATGTCCCATCCATATGCAAAGCACGCGTGGAGGATGTCTCTGGCGCTGAGAGAACGGTTCCCTCTGGTGAGCCATTTTGTGATTGACGAGACCCCGCTGCCAAATCCCCCATATTCCGCATATCATGTAGTTTCAGCAATCGGCTTGACGTAGTCGCTGTTTGTTGCCCCTGCCAGTTCTTTTCGACTTTAGCTGCTGCATATGATAGACGAGCTCGAAGTTGAGCGGACAGCTGATCACACATTATCAGTACAATAACATTGCAAAACCAAATAGAAAGTGATGGATGACCTCGGCGATTTTACTCCCCGTGGAGTCTAAACTCATTGTTCTTGAATGGCCCTTCACTCCATTGGCACGGAATTGGTTTTGGGACCCAGACGCGGCCATTTTGACGTCGCCTGCCGCAGTCCGTTTATGCCCTCGATTTGGCTGCACTTGCGACTCAACTTGTCTTCTCGCGGGGCTCGAAGGGGGGCGCACGTGGCTATTTTTCCGTGACTCGGAAACCAAGGGTTGCGCAAAGGAAGGGGTAGTTGTTTCCGTAGCATATTCGTTCAACCCGTTCAAAATTGAGTGTTTTTTGTGAGTTGAAAATGTGCTTGCGGCTGTTGTCCTAGGACTCGGAGGGGTCGCTCTCTCATCCATTGCAATCATGGACGCGAAACGCGGTACAGCCGAGGGACCTATCTGCGGTGGGTCCAACGAAGGTTCAGAGACACGAAGACTAGATATATCAAGGGCTGGGATATGATTGTAGTTAGCATTCGCTGCGCAATCATCCAGATTGTTCTGGGGTCTGAAGAAGGCACTGCTGGGCTCGGGCATGTTGGCAGACTCGGCATGTAAGGCCTGGCTCTGAAGACCCGCCCCAACTCCGCGCGGAGCGACTGTTGCGGAAGTAAATCGCCGTTGCAGATCCACTGCTTGGTCTGTGGTGGTGGCCATGCAGTTCGCTGGCTCTCGTCACGTTTAGACACGCTTGAGGGTTAAAACAGGGTCTGGAACATCGTCAGGCCTAGACGAAAGGGGGGTTGTACGAGGCAAGTAGGTACCGTAGCGGTATGTAGCAAGCGAGTATGTAAGTGAAATTAAGCCCAGCCTGCCCGGGATTGGCTTTGGGATGGCCGGATAATCTAGAGAATGCCGACGGAAGAATTCGCAATGGTCTGCTAGGTCGCTGGAGGCTCAAACTAGACAGTAGACCTGCTGTTTCGAATAAGGCTATGTCGTAAATAAGGTGGAATACGCACAAACCGTTGACAGCGCAGCGAACGTGCACCAGCTCCACCGCGACACACGAGGCCCGAAACGGAGTGGCGGATCACCCATGCCAATGGGCAGCTAATTAGTGAGTGACGCTCGCGTCTAGTGGCTTTCTTGGAGAATTAGGCGTGTGGCTGCTCCTGGGCCAGGATGACGGGCGCTGCGCTGTGTGAAACGAGAGATAACAGAATATGAAGTCCATCGCTGCTTGTGCTGGTGCAAAAGTCAACACTGGCAGCAGGCGCGCTTCGCTTCACGGTGCAGACGCGACCGTGTCGCGGGTCATGTGACCTCGGTGCCTTATTCTTCAGGCCCCCAACCATGCCCTAATTAGAATGACTACTCGGACGTTCAGATGATATATATCCGATGGCATCAATTGATACTGCTAACTTTTGGTATCTGCGGCTCATTATATATGTAGACAGACTCTAATAACCCGACGCCAGCAATGCATAACTTTGTACAGGTGAAAACGCATGTCGCCTTGCTCACCGACGCTTTTTACCACCTCTACCACCACCTTCGCTATCTGTGTGTTTTCTCTTCTTGCCCTCCTGTCTCCAGTAATCTTTCTTCTCGCGCTTCTCCCGCTCAGCCCTCTTTTCAGCGTTCTCGGCCACCTTGGCACGGTAGACCTGCTTGCGCTCCTCCTGTGCTGCGGCGCGTTTGGCCCGTTTATCGTTGTGCATGGTGCTGAGCTTCTGCATCAGGTCGCGGGCCTTCTTCTCTTCGCCGCCTAAAACAACTGCACGTTTCTGCACATAGGTTTGCTCTTTCCGTGGTCGCATCTGAGTGATTTGCGATTTATAGGGCAATTCCTTTGCAAGCTGACGAGGGACGCGGAGGGGGTTGAAATGCCGTGTTGGCCGTTCAATGGTGCTGTACTGGGAGTTCTTCTGGAGAGGAGTTGCAATGCCCTCGGCTTTGCGAACCTCGCCAGTCAGACGCATTCTCTGCCATCCGTTCTCACCAGAAGCGCTCTCATCCAGGTCTAACAGGTTGGTAACCGGGTTGTAGAATCGGTGAGGCTTGATGGGATACCAGGCACGCAAGAAGACGATATCGCTCATCAATATCTTGTCTTCAAATGTGGCTCGGAAATGTCCATCTGGTTTGCTGAGCGCGCGTTTGACCTGACCCCGGATGCCGGACACAGTGCGGATAGATGCGCCTTCGAATTTGGCAATCTCTAGCGAAGTGCCGAACATGTCTCGGATGAATGCCGTGTTGCGGAAGATCTTGTATGGGTAACCAGTCAGTTTCAGCTTTTTCACAATCTCCGTGCTCTCGTCAACATTTAGGACTACGCCGGTTGCTGCGATACGGAAACCGGGAAGCTTGTTGGAAAATGACTGAACACAGCAAAACCCGGTGTTGGGAGCCACCAGGGGGCCGTAGAATGTCCCAAAACAGTGCATATGCTCTGGAGTATATTTCAACATGCGGTTGCGAGTCCGCGAGTCGGAAATGCTGTACATAGGAAGACTCTGGAAGCGTCGCCAGCCGAGGGAGAAAATGAGCGGGTCGCCGCTCTTGAGGATCTTCTTGTGCCATCGATGCCTTTTGATACGAACTTGAACATAACCAAACCGTTCTTCAGTTGGAGCCAGACCACCAACAATGACTGGGAACCGGGGGTTAAATTTGGTTGAGAACTCGCACGGCACCTTTTCGAGCACAATACGTGCATAAGTGCCGGCTCGGTATCCTTCGGCTCGTGCGCGAGAGGCTGCATCGAGCGTCTCGAATTCGGCACGGTTGATATCCTGCTGCTTCTGCAGCTGTGCTTTTTGAGCATCGTACCAGTCATCTTCACCAAACTCGTGCTCGCCTTCATCCTCGTTACGATCCCCGTTCTTTGCATTGGCGAAACCTTCACGGTCTTCCTCTTCAAATCGTAATCGTAGTTCTTCCTTCTTTTTGGCATTTTGCTCACGCTCAGCTTCAAGATTCACCGAACCTTCAGCTTCATCTCCCTCTGCTTCGCTTTTATCTGCATCTTCTCCTAGCTTTTCATCAAAGCCGTTGAAAACTTCGCCAGTTTCCAAATCTTCGAATGCGCCATCGCCTTCATCATCGCCTTCATCATCGTCTTCATCTTCGTCGCTATCCGCATCCTCAGAGAGCTTTGCAGAGACAAACCGGCGACGTAAGGCTTCCACCGCATCCTCCTCGGACCATTTTTTCTCTAACTCTTCATAATCAAAGGCTGGGATTGTCCGATCCTCCCATTCTCCCTCGTTCTCAGTGTCTGCCTTTTTGAAAAAGTCGTCCTCTTCTTCACCATCCACGTCGTCACCACCAGCCTGGTCCTCACCTTTCCATCTCGAGATGACTTCAGCGGGTGTGATGGATTCGTCGTAAAGCATACGGCTAAGGTCGGTGACACGATAGCTAGGGCGCTTTCCATGGAGGGCTTTGGCATTTTCAATCATGTTATCTTTCCATCGTAAGGCGCCCTCATTATCGTCATCATCATCTACTTCGGAATCTTCGTCTTCGTCTTCGTCTGACCCATCTTCCAGTTCCTGGTCTTCAACTGACGAGATGGAGCCAAGGTCCGAGTCGCTGTCAGCAAAAGCGATATCATCCTCTGCATTTTTAGACTGTCCATTCTGCTTCTCACGGAAGCTAGCTGTAAAGTCTGCCGGTGTTTGAACTTCGTCGTCGCCCTCTTCGTCAGATATATCGTCAGCGGAGTCTCCCTCTACCCCACCATCTAATTCGTCGTCATTTCCGCTTTCAAATCCTTCATCGTCGACCTCCTCCTCGGAAACATGTCCAACGCCGTCGTCCATGAAACGAACTGATCGCTTATGCTTCCGGCCTGTACCGACTTCTTCGTCTTCTCTTAAGATTGTGTCTCCGTCTTTGAAAAGTCGGAGGCCGACATCAGCTTCTCCAAGCAGTTTCCGTTCACCTTGCAGACCCATGACGAGCTGCTCTCCCAGTCCGCGATCCTCATCATCTTCTTCATCTTCGTCTCGATTAAACGTGGCGGATTTGACGTTGATGTACACCGCATCTTTGTCTATCAGGACACCACCGACGTCGGACATGGGAGCGAACAGTAGTTTTTGCTTTTCTCCTAGTCTTCTCCGCGCACCTTTACCTGTTGCTTTTGCAACTTGTTGATCCATAAAAGGCGTAGGACAAGGGTCAGGTAGCCCTTCGATGGCAGAAACTGTAAGATCTCCAACACCAGGAACGTGGACACGGGCACCCTGAGCGGGAAAATTCGTGCCTCGTAGGTATCCATACAGCGCTATTGTGCGGTCACATTTTTCGTCTTCTTCAATTTCAGTAGGTGGTGTGATATCTAAGAAGCGATCGGCAAGAGCGTAAGGATGTGAGTTGCGCCAGATAATAGGACGCGGGTTTTTCATAACGGAAAGAAAGCGCGAGAGGTTGTGTATTTCACGATCTGGATACCGACCATTCAATACTCCGGACAGATAGAAGAGTTTAGCGCCCTGGTAAAGCTCGCTCCAAAAGCGATGCTTTAGTCGCTTCTTTGCGGCTTTTAATGTGCTCTGCTTTTTGAATAGATCGAGGTGGGTCAAAATGCCAAAGACATTTCCCGGCATTCCACTTGATGCCAATACGTTGAGAAACTCCATTGTCTCCATTTCGAAGCCATAATTGCCGTCGATCATGAGCAAGACGATATCCGCAATCTTGGCGACATCGACCATACTGGCCAGTGAATCTGAGGGGCATTCCAAAAACGTGAGGCGCCGGCGCTTGGATGTGACAACTGTAAGAGGCCCTGTTGGAGAGCTGAGGGTTTGCTTCGAGTATCGTTTAACCAACGACTTGATTAGAGTTGTTTTGCCCACCCCCGGGGGTCCAACGACTGTAACCACAATTGGCGGGGCTTCCTCTGGGAGACGGTCGACGAGGGGCACATGAAGGCGCTTTTCTTTGAGCTAGATATTGATCCAAAATTTAGTATATTGTGCCTTGAGGTTTCATTCCAACT
Source organism: Talaromyces sp. PX2406 (assembly GCA_023626115.1). Taxonomy (NCBI): domain Eukaryota; kingdom Fungi; phylum Ascomycota; class Eurotiomycetes; order Eurotiales; family Trichocomaceae; genus Talaromyces; species Talaromyces sp. PX2406. The sequence goes on from JAMAGJ010000004.1 coordinate 1,012,756, forward strand.
GGTGGGAGATGCGCTGGCATACCTCGTGAGACCTCACAGCTTGTCTTCTACCTTTTCCAGGGTTCGAGAAAGCGAACGCCTTAGGGTTTTGACCTATGATAAAAAAGCATTAGCTACTGACCCTTCCACTGTGTGACGAATATTGTCACGCTGATATCTTGTCTGCAAGTATATTGTCTTCCCGAGCGAGAAAAAAAAAATACGTACCTTCATATTTCTTCTTCTCCTTGCCCTTGTGATGGGCGCGATTTTTCTGATCCTCCATCTTGGATCACACAAAAACAGTTTTCGTCCAAGGCGATTCTGTTCGCACTCGAGGTGAACTGAATTGGCGTGCTGCGTGACTACTGCTGCGTGCTCATCCAGAAATTATTTCTTCCTCTCCGCTTTATCCGGATCAACAAACTTCCGGACGGCAGAAAAGTGGGTGCGATCCACCCTAGTCTATTTATAGACTAGTCTTTCCAGTATGAGCTAGTCCGGTTAAAGCCTAGCGGGGATCCGCTAGGCCTTGGCTAATTGTTTCTCAGACGACCATTAAATATTTGCATGTCCAATACTCCCAGCAAGTCTGTCACACATGTACGGCTGATTGCAAACAGTGAAATGGATAAAATACCACTGTGACGCGGTCTCCTGCGTTCAACGGCCGATGAAACTACAGGCAGCGGCAAGCATTAATCTTCTACTGTATTTCTAGTGCAATTCGTACCGAGATATGCGGGCATTAGTACATGGTACAACAAGAAAGGCAGCGCCGAAAGACCGGCACAGAATGTCATGGGATGTGATTCAGGTCAGGAGGAGTATAAACGTTGACTTGTTCAGCTCGCGATTCTGAGACAAGCCTAGCTTTTACCATCTACAGGAGTAGAATATTCACTGATACAAGGCAGCAATTACAATTACTATGGAATTATATTTTCATGATTATTGTCTACATAGATATACACGTAGTAACTAGCCGCAATAATCTGAGCTTAGTGCAAGAAGCCAATGGTATATTGACATCTGGAGATTGTTGGGAATACAATCCGAAATCAAGACAACACACCGCACATGTATGATTGATGCTTTTATTCAAAGCCGATTCTGCTTTATGGGAACTATTTATGCACTATCAGAATATGACCGGGAATTACTGCTAAATTCAACCTCCACCACATCCACCACCGCCACATCCACCGCTGCCACAACCACCACTACTGCAACCCCCTCCTCCACCTCCCCCAATGTCAGAAACGAGATTTCCCAGACCATCAAAGACACTTCCGCAAGTTAAACCTCCACTTTGAGCAGCACATTGGCCTACCGCGACAGCAGTGGTACACGTACCCGTAGCACAGTTACCGTACCCCCCAACATTGGCATTCATCCAGCCCGGGTTGCTGGGATAAGGGCCAGTACTGATGCTTGGGTCCACCATGTATGGTGAATATAGTGGAAAATAATAGGGATAGCCCCATATCATCGGATGATATGCATCCATCGTTAAGTTGTTGTTACCTTCACCGGCGCTGCCCTCCTTCACGCGTCGTTTCTGTGCTCGACGACAGGCCTTATCCCACAGTCCTCGGAGACGCATCGTTTTTACGTCCTCTGGGGCCTCCACTTTTCCGGAACGCACAGCATTATGTGTAGAAATATGTGGGTTTTTATCTGGCTCTGAGGAGATTCTTGGGTTGTCATGTAATTTTTTGGCTAGTGTGCGCGCATGTCTTGTTGTTGATGAGACCATGGTGCTACCGGGGTATAAAATAGGTTCCCGTGTGGCCTCACAGTACCAGCAGGTGCATTCACTGTATATATCGCCATTGGTGATGAGTTTGTATTCGTTGCTGGTCCATTCGAATGCATCGGAGAGCTTTCCTTCGTCGACTTTATCGTCGTGGTTTGTGAATGTCCGGGTCCCGTATCGGACTGATCGGTTTGTTGTATAGTAGTAGTATCGAGACGCAGACATTTGATGTGTGTGCCATGCAAGATCAACATCTAATGTTGGTACAGCCATTTTAGTGGGGTTACTGAACATGATTGCGAGAAAAGTCATGTATTTGAGAATCAAACGTTCCATCGTCGTTGAAAGAGCTGGTGAGTGTAGCCAGTCGAGATTATCCATTTTTTGTATAAATGTACCCTGCCGAATAACTGCCCCGACGAGGTCTAGGCCGAACATAGAACTGTTCTCCCAGTAATGGGACATCATGCGTCGTATGCTTATTTTTTGAATTTTTGTCAATCTGACTTTTCCGCTGTCGCCATTGATGGTTTTTATAAGGTACAAGTTGCCCATTTGTGCTTCAAGAAGACGTCGCACACCATTCATGTCGTTCACGGTTCCGCCGGGTTCGATGCAATTGTAAACTGTACGTTGACCAGCCTTGATTAGAGCGTTTGGGAATGAAAGCTCCTGAAGTTGGCTCGGAACACCATTTAGATTCAGATACGTTCCGGGCATTGGATGGTCAAAGGCTAGCAGGTCTTCCACATCTTTATTGAACCGAGCCACCCTCATCACTTGATGAGTATGCCTAAACGTGCACTCACAGTAAGCCTCGAAGCCACTGTCGGCATATCCAGTGCACTCTTCAAATGCATAATCTGGCGAGTGGCCAATCTCTCCTGTTGTCCAGGGGACATTCAATTGGCGCGAACACATAAGACACTCGAGGGTCTTCTCTTCGGACTCATCCAGATTATCCCAAAGGCGCCCAGTTATCCCAGTGAAAGTCCTTATTGCTTCGTCACTGGGGTTATAGTTGAAGGTTTGAGTATCTATGGCGTCGTCAATTAACTGCCAGGGAAAGTCGGTGTTCCACAAGGCCATCTTGGAGACTCGGATGCAGTCTTCTAGGTAAGCGCGAGGGTTGAGCATGTGAGCATGCCAAACCATGAGGACATCTGACACAATTCATATCAACAAACAATAATTTCTTTCCTCGATATTGCTAGGAAACTTACCAAGAGGGGGCAAATTACTTGCCGACCAGGGCAGTGAGTTTGACCCTATAATAGAATATTGAAGTTGTATAACCTGAGAAACAGTAGGGAGTTGTCCAGCGGGCACAATCTTTGTCCACCATTCCACGTAGCGATCCACTGCTCGGGAGGTGTACACTTCCCAGCGCTTCTCTCTGATACGTATCAAAGCCCTGCATTTGGCCATGTCGTCACCACCACCAAACTTGTCTGCCTGGGAGTCATGTATCCCAAATAGCCCGTCAACGGTGGAGACCGTGGCGCGCAAGTCGGCGAATGCTGCAAGTAGCTTCAGGTGTAGAATACATTGGTCCTTGGTGACGGTCTTGTCTCTGGCTGGCCCAAGATCTGGGAACCTGAGAGCCGGGATGTTACTGAAATATTGTCCAACCCGGTGTATATCGTATGGCGGAGGACCATCTTCCGCTTTGCTTGGTGCGGATCCATTATTGCCCGTTTTAGAAATATTTTCTGGAAGCCGTTCAGATGCCATGTTGGTATGTCAAACGGGCGTTGGAGGGGAGTATGCTCGGCTAGTTGACAACTCAGAGCCATGAAAATGTTGGGAACTTGACTATTATATGTCCCACGGACAATAGCCATAGAATCAATTGCCAATAAAGTCGTGCAGAAAAGTAGCTCTTGTTGTTGCTATTGTCGTAGTAGGCGTTTTTTCGGAAGCCGAAGTAATACTAGGTCAGCCTTGCACCAGGCGTATTGCGCTAAAGCTATACTTATTAGCTCGTGATGGACAATTTTGTGTTCGAATGCGTAATTATCACGGAGTCAGTCAATAATAGAGCTAGCCTCCTCGCTTAATTCGCGGTGGTGGCGATGCAGCAAACATTCTAAAGATAGTTGCATGTGGTAATGGCTGAGCCTCAATACTTTTCCTGCCATTCAGTGACGGTATTCCCCCGGCATGGCGACTACCGCGCTGTTTATTGGCTACATGTAGCATGTTTGTTATTATACCACACACTATATTCGGGTAACTATTGTTGCGATACCTATTTGAGGAGTTACTCTGAAGCGGATTATTCCTTGTAAAATTCAAAGCATTTTCAAGACTGGGTTCAAATTTCATTCAAATTTAGAGAACAAGCGCAAACATTCACTGGAAAATAAGAGGCACTCATTGGCTGACGGGCCACTAACTACTAAATATTAATACCCTTTTAGGGTCAAGGTTAGGGTTAGGCTTCTCCATGGGTGCCTCGGACAGCTTAGTTCCTGATTACTACTTGTTAAAGACACGGGAAGTTTCAAAACAGATTCTAAAGTGATAGGTCTAGGCGAGAAGAGGAGGCCAATTTCTACTCCGTACTGAATGGCTGTCCGTCTGTGGTGTTTCCCGGAACCTTGAAACCTTGGGTGAATCGTTGACGATTGTCAGGATCATCGGCCCCTGGTAAACAACAGGAACCTGGTAAATTGTGACTTCTTAAGAAACAAGTTAACTAAATAATTCACTGCATTGCTGCCTTCATCGCTTCAAATATTGCTCCAGCATATCCTGGTTTCTTAATTCCAACAGGATTTTAAATACTTTGATCGCAGACAGCATTATCTTATGAAAAAAAACATTGAAGAAAATGGCTAGCGCATATTCTCGTCTGCCGCAGGAGCTACTGCTAATGATTCTGCCAAATTTACCGGACCTGCCATCTCTTTACAAATTCATATGTGCATCCTCAATAGCAAGTGCTGCCTTTACCATCGATGCCGTCAATATTTTGAATGGGTTATTGAGCGATCTATCCCACACTTTAAGACTTTAGTACGCGTTATTTCTATTATAGGCTCGTTGGATATACAGAGCAAACCGAAAAAATCGCATTCAAACCTTTTTGACTCGTTGATCGCCAAATATGCATCTCTACCTGAAGGGATGCTCATGAATGACACATTAGGAGCACGGTGTTTGTTGCTTACTACTTATCGTGTCGACCACCTTATGCATATCTGCATCACCACTCTCCTTCAGAATATTCATGAACACATATTTACCAGCCAAGTGGACGAAAACACGTCATTTGATAAATTGTGTAAATTAAAAAGTTTACGGCACGGTGTATTTTTCACACCAGCTGCGTGGTGATCGTCATGGGTTGAGAGGTTTCGCATTGAACGAGCTCTCTGGAGGTCGTTTATTTATTGGAATATCCGAACAATTTGTTGTGATAACATTCTTGAAGATGGTCCTGACTGGAGTCAGTACAACGAAAAGATCCCTGGATATAAACCCGGACATTGAGGTGGAAAAAGGCTAAGACGGGGTGGGACCCCGGGAAATAGACGAAATGAGTACAAAAATACTGGAAATTCTTAGGGTGATACGTCTAGTAGTGAGGTGAGCAGTAGTAGTCCATTAGAAAGCAGTAGCCCTTGATTACTGTCCACCGGGAGCCAGCTACTGAGGCGTCGTTCATGTCCGTTGAGAAATTTATTTGCATCTATGAGAGATTTACACCAGGAATCACAATGGAGTGTTCTATAGTGAGACATTCCCTGTTTCGTCTCGTCTTTAAATCCTTACAAGAGTATTTCGCTTGGCCTGAAATTCCTAGTTCCTGAAGCAATTCATGGTATGACGGATTCTCCTAATTGTCGATACCTTTCGACCTCGTCATCCCACCGCATGATACTCTCAGCATTAAAATCTCCGTGCTTAGATTCCTCAACTGGATCGTTTCCATAACTTTCACAAGACTGATCGACAATCCAAGGATGATTCTGGAGTTGACGAACAAACTCAATGTCTCCAGTACCATCATAAACCCAAATGCCATCATCATAGCTTCTATGCCAATTAAACAAGCGTGATGTTGCAACACTCGACTGCTCATCAGCAGCATTGCGTTCGTCACAAGGCAGACTTGGTTATTAGCATATTAAGAAAGCTAGAACAATGTTTGTGAAATATCCAGTGGGGAAAGGCTTAGTGTTAAGAGGAAGAGCGGCCTGCAGCTGTGTCTCGGGGTTTAGCTTGTACACTGCAGGCGCTGGAGAACCAAGGCACTACATATAATCAATAAATTTTAACTATTTCTTCAAAAATGCAATTTATAAAATCTAGCCGGGATTCATATAATTTCTAAGCTCTCTAGATACAAAATAACCGCTTGTGATGAAGCACAGGAACAACAGCATTCCTGTTTCATATGATAGGCGATGAACTGGAAGCTGTGTCTGAGACAGAAGTTAAAGGCATTTATCGATGAAGATTTGGAATCACATGGTAATTACCTTTATCTTGGGCATGAGGTTTCACTCTGAATAAGTCATGATATTTGAATATAATTCGTAATTGTTGAAGGGAGTTGAAAAAAGAACCACTCGCGTTGGGGTATGGCATGAAATTTTCCTAGAATTTCACCATCAAAGACCAAGGGCAGGAAGGCAACGGTCAGGTGAGATAAGTTAGTCTACATGCGGCATTTAATTAATTCTATTATCTAGTGCATATATCCAAGATATTATAACTTAGTGTGGAGAGAAGTCATTGATCATATTTAGACAAGTCTCGTTTTTCTCCGCCACTATTATTAGAAATTATCGTCTGCGTAAAACGCTTATTTTACGTTACCTATTGTTACAATATAGCCTTCTTACCCAAAAGCTCTTACGAGGAGCTAGTAATCCGTAAAAACACCCTCTGTAGATTTCACATATTTACCGCTTAATTGCGGGAGATAAAAGTATCTCCTACTCGATTTATATTCTCATAAATCAAATACATGTAATACGGTGGAGTACTCCACTGCTAGTAAAATTATCTCCTCTGAGTCTTCATGTAGACTCAGGAATTGTCTTGTAGATCTATAGATTCATCCACGTTGCAGACCTAGATCTTTTTCTAAAATGTTCATTAGTAGAGGAAACAAAGCTTTTACGCATGAAGCTTACGACTGTCCAGCGGCCACCTCCTCCGAAATTTCCACCGAAACCATCTACTTCAAGGTCTCCATCCTCCTCACGTTTTTTCTATATTTACATTTAGTGTATAGATTCAACAAGGGAAAATTGCCATCACTTACCACCGTCCAGCGGCCACCTCCTCCAAAGTTTCCGCCAAAGCCGTCTACTTCAAGGCCTCCATCCTCGTCACGTTTTTTCTAAGTTTTAATTAGTGTATATATTCCGCAAAGGGGAGTCTCATTACTTACCACTGTCCAGCGACCGCCTCCTCCGAAGTTACCTCCGAAACCGTCCACTTCGGCATCCCCTGGATTCGGAGATGCCCTTACTTCACTAATTGAAGCGAGAAAGAGTGTAACCCACGGAAGTACAGTTGATACTTTCATTTCGGAGATCGAGTCGTATGAAATATGGATAAAAGAAATAAAACTTGGCTATCTTGTAAGGTTGGATAAATTGGTACCAGCTGAGGGTTTCCCCAAGTTTATATACCTTTAGTTTCAGGATAGTTGTCGTCCCGAATCGGTGCGTCATCCCCCTAATGAAAGTAAAACATTTAATTGCGTCATCAGCGTGGATACAAGCCTATTTCAGTGACTCTACTAGGAGGGTTACAGGTCACACGAGCACCTTCTATATATATGCTAGTAGTCAGCTCAATCGGGTCTGTTGAACCGCCATGAATGTGATATAGTGATCACATGCATGTCTTATGAGTCGATATTTAACAAATTGACCTATTGTTTTCAAGTAGTATACGCCTCTTGTTGGTTGATGTCGAATCCCGCCCCAGTTATTCATTCATCGTAAGCGTGAAACTGACAATAATCCAGCCCAACCCATATTTTGTTAGAAAAGGTGAGCACCTAGGTATAATCCCTAATTACATGTAAAGAGGTCACTGGCCAGACTGGGGTGTATGAACAAATTAATACTCCTTCTCCATTGTCAAGACGCTTCGGTCTTTTCATACTGAAACTCGAGTGAAGCAGTGACTGCTTACTTCGCCGCTGAAGAATTGGTTTTGTATCATATAGCTTGCATCCCGTACTATAGCCTTTTATCAAGCTGTAAAATTCTCGTTGATAACGAGATTTAAGCAGATTTTAGCCATGCAATTAGTGCTTATGCCGTAACACAATCGGACTCCGATTCAGGCCCCGGCCAATAACCAGTCAGATAGCTATACATATACAAATTTAGAAGTCCGCGCGCGCAATACAACCATTTTAGGAAAGGGTCCGATTATATTCCTACCTTTTGTAATTGTTTCTTAATTATGAAATAACAAAAACACTGCTCATGAAATCTTGTCGCTTGGCTTTAACTCTAGTCAAGATGAAAGAAATGGACAGTAACACCTCACTGGAGCCGCTTTTGATGGAAGGCGACAGAGAGTATGATAACAGCAGCCCTGACCTGAATGAGAAGAATAACACCCGATCTCCATTTTTCACTCGCAAGTCCCTATCGGTGTTCATTACAAACTTTCTCCTCCTTATTCTCTCAGTCGTGATCCTTGTTTTTGCAAAATTCGAGTCCTCAAGGCAATCGAGCCTTTGCACTAAAGAACATTCTTTCTACTGTACGTAATTTCGCCCATTCCATCAACGCTTTGTATATTAACTAACTACTATCCATAAGCACCGGCATTGGAGAAGGTAAAGTACGAAAAGGTTCGATTTGCTGGTCTCCCGGAGCTGGATTCAAAATGGAGAGGACTCCCCAGTCCTTTGCTTGATGAGGCATGGGACAACGTCACTTCCAAAGGTGGTCATCTTTTAAAAAGAAGTAGACGTGGTGGGTTTGATTGCTAATATTTCTCTACAGTCCCAGAGATCCCTGTTGATGAAAGTGTCGTTCACCGAACGCATAACCAACTCAATATAAACTCTTTGACACGGTTTCCACCTGAGTTTGGAGGGCAGGTATACAGTGAAATAGAATGGAAGCATCAATTACACTGTCTGGTACGCTACATCTATTGGTTACATTGTGTCGATAGTCGTTTGCTAATACTGTGGATACATAGAATCTCATGCGGAAATACATACATTTCGATTACTATAAAAATACCACGTCTCTATTCTACGCATACTCTTCTGACGAGATTGTAAACCATTTGGGTATGCTTTGCTCCTGGTTCTCTTACTAAAAAGAGAGAGACAAAAACTCCTAGAGACTAATTCGATTTTCTATTCATGCTAGCTCACTGCATCGATATGCTACGTCAGTCTATTATGTGTAACGCCGACACGGGGCTGATATTCTCATATTGGATTGAAGGACATGACCACAAGCACGTTGACTTCAATAACGAGCATGTCTGCCGGAATTTTGAGAGTTTGCTGGAATACCAGCAGCAGAATGGTCACCTAATTGCACAGAAGTTACTTGTTAGACATCCTGGGGTAGTCGATCTTCCTGACTATCCGGAAAATGTGACTCGACTAATGATGCGACCTGAAGAAAGAAACAAATACTATCTCTAAAAGTAAAATTTACATGGTTTATAGCTTATAATTATATTTTCTAAAATGAGCCATACGGTATATCGATTTCTTCTTGGCTTAATACTGAAGTTTCTTATCTAATTGGTAGAGAGGTTCAACCTTCGCATTCAATCCATGAAATTGAAATTATGTAATTGACGTAGTGTTTCTCATAGAAACAGTACAGCTTCGGCGATATTGCTGTACTAAGTTTATTTATCTGTTATTTTCGAGTTTAGACCCCTGAGGACTATTTTTAGGTCTCTCAAGAGAGTCTCTAGCGATCCCTTGTTCTGTTGGCGATAACGCGTTAAATCTTTGAACATAATAGAATCGGTGCTGACCAAGTTGTAATTAACGGGAAAGTTATGCATCAGCGATACGTAGTACATGGGGGCTAAATTAATACTGCCTCTATGAAGCTCATAACGCTAAAAAATGGCATCATTTGGCCATGTCTCTTTGCTGTTTGGCTGAAAGGGTCTCTTCAATTCCTTGGTGTCACTACTGGTAGGTGGCATGTTATTTTCATTTAACAGGCGCTTCCTCTTCATCATCAGCAGATATGTGCTACCCTTTGTAAAACCAAATGTGCTGCACTTTTTAGTACTTAGTACTCATTAGTTCTCACCCTAAATATGATGTGTATCATGCAGGCGGTCATAATAATGTGAACCTAGGCAAGGGGTTTATTGTAGATTATATGTAAAAATTTCTGTGTCTACTCATTATTTATCCAATACGATCCTTTATCATCTTCATGCCTGTTTACATGTACCCACATAAAATAGTGGGCCAGGGGAGATTACGTAAACACGCTGGTGAAATCTCTTTTTTTCTCAGCCGAGATTTCTTCTTCAACAAATAAATTTGGCTGATGATGTGAATAATGGAAATCATATGATAGGAAGAGACTGAATCCCATTGGGGTCTTGATCTTAACAGAACCATCTACTGAGGCCAACCTTTTCCCGTCCACTCATAACCTTCGATGTTGAACGTTTGTGATAATGCACTGGCTACAGGTATCTGATTGCTCGACTGCGTATCAATAAGTTCTATATATCTTTCCAGTAGCTGCTACTATCATAATTAAGCAACCTGGTTTCATTCTTTTCAAAATTTCCTTAACAACTCTCTAATTTTATGTTATTTTCTAAAGTTAGCTGATTGTTATGGTGGCATGGACTTGGAGCCGACTTGGCGCATCTAATCCTTCATTTTAGTATGAGGATACATTCTAGTTATAGAGTGAGGTGGTCCATTAAGTGATGAAATGATTGATAAAAGTAACCGTCCGCTCTCAACTAGTACAAAAAAACGCCTGGTTAATCCAACAATCTTTGAACCAGCGTGACAGGGTTTTATTTGTCAAATCTTGGCAAGGATCAATAATCGCCGACCCTTTGTTAAAATATTAATTAGAGATGATAAATATCTTAATAGATATTCTAATTTAATAGTATAATAATATAATAATAAATCTAAGCTATTCTAGTCTCTATTACGGCTTACATTAGTTAAGTGGCGGCCAGCGCTACTAAGTTAGATACATGTTCCTTTGAATGTTGGATTACAAGTATTTAGTTGGGGACCGATACCCGTTCAGCTGAAAGATGGTATATCCCCCCCTAAAATGAATGAGCGTCACAATTAAGTGATAACTCTTGCTCTAGGGGAAACGCATACATACAGTCCTACCAACCTCTGTTTGGTATTTGGTCTTCGGTCCGGATAAATACCACATCAAGATCCCAAAACATGGTTTGGCATGCTTCCTGGGCGCTAATCGGCGTTCTTGTCACTATTATTATCCCGTCTACCGAATCCAATATCCAAGTCGGATGCACTATCCATCAAGAAGAAAGGAGAGAAAGAGTGCAACAGATTCTTGCTCCAACATGTGCCGTAGGAACTTGCGATGGCCAATACCGATATCTGAAACAGGTGGGCAAGGGTTCGTACAGTGCCGTGATAAAAGCACAGTCATCGACCACTGGCGAGCTTGTTGCTATCAAAATCTTCGACAAAAAGGAAGACAAAGAATCCTTCGACGAGTATATTGAGAAAGTCCAGTCTGAGTTTAATCTAGCGTCTCGATTGGTACACCCTAATATCATCCGATCGCTCGAACTAAGACAGGACGAGGAAACATGGTTATATGTCATGGAGTATTGTGATACTCAATTGATTACGAAACTGCTCTCCCAAAGCATGACTGAAAATGATATGTCAGACATATTTGTGCAGCTTTTGAAAGCTGTACAATATCTACATACGAGAGACATTGCACATCGTGACATTAAAATCCATAATATAATGCTATGTAGCGATGGGAACGCTAAGTTGATTGATTTTGGCGAAGCATTGAACGTGACTTGGGCTGAAGATGGGAGCACAGGTTGGTGACATATTTGCCGGTGCCATGCGCATCCCAATACTATGAAGAAAATTTGGATATTGTCCCCTACTAACTTAAATTTTAGACTTTGTCGGTACATACGAATATATAGCTCCTGAAGTGTATGGGACAGAGCCATATAACGCTTTAAAGGCGGATGTCTGGGCATTAGCCATCCTGTTTACGGCACTATCGCTACAGGAATATCCCTGGCAGCGGGCTAAGATGATCGACTCTAGTTTCTCTGCCTTTGTCCAAGACCCAGACAACACTCTCTTGGTCCGTCTTCCAATAGAGTCGCGCCGTGTCATCTCCCATATGCTGAAGATGGAGCCTACGAGCCGGGCTGACCTTGATGATATATTTGATGATCCTTGGATCCAAGAGGTCAGCAAGAACTAGATTTAGTGACTGGAAAGTTTATATATCAATAATTACAAATATCTAAGCTACTAAAGTGTGAATAATGAATATTAAAGTGTTACTAAAATATGGTTTAGAAAATAAACATGTGAATGTGTGAAAAAGTTATCCAGGAATATCCTTAATAACAACAGCCAATTTGTCACGCGAGCTCTATGCTCCTACTAACCTGTGGCACTTTATCCACAGTTAGGACCAACTTTTCTGGATTTAATTTAGCCCTTCTCAATCCCCAATTGGAACTTTCACGGCCACCCTCGTTCATTTAGAGCCTTCCAGCATGGATCCCACCGCTAATAACTAGATTACTCCCGGTCGTATATAGTGATGCATCTGACAAAAAGTAGACAGCAGCACCTTTTAGATCTCTGCGGTCGGCCATTCTCCCCATCGGCACTGCATTCCTCATGACAGTCTCCAACTCCGGGCGAGTCTTCCACTGACTGACTGACATGTCGGTAATAGTGTGGCCCGGGGAGATCATATTGACACGAATTCCCTTCGGCGCCAGCTCAACTGCTAGGCTGTGAAGAAGGCCCTTGCCTGCACCCTTGGATGCCGAATAGGCTGTTAGTCCCTGACCCTCAACGCCGCTATCCGTCGCGATGCTCCCGATGAGAATAACGCTGCCCTTTGGTGTGTGTTCATCGTGCCCAGGCCGGCTTTGTAGCATCGCCTTGACGGCTAGTTGTACAGTGAAAAAGAGTCCAACGCTCTGTATATTTGTTATTTAGAGGTTTATGAGATGGAAGTTCATTTACACGTACATTTACCATCTGCAATCGAACCACTTCTTCCCATGTATGCTCGACAAATGGCTTTTCGACGCAGATTCCAGCGCAAGCTATCCTGTTAAAGCCTTAGTGCTGCCACATAAACCGTGCTCTGATACTAGTCGAAGAGGAAAAAGCCGCTTTAAAAAAATGAAGAAGGGAAACCTACACGCCGTCAATCCTTCCAAAATCCGTCAAGATTTGGTCGAATGCTTTGGTCAGTAGCGACTCTTCGGCGACATCGGCACTAGATGGTACAGTCGTCATGTCAACAACAGTTAAGAATATATTGTTTACATGTATAGAATATCACACCAGTAATATTTCAGTTGTATCTTCTCATGCAGATCTTGGATCTCATGCAGTTCTGGATGGGGTATCTGCCGCTGACCGATTATCGCGACATGGCTACCGAATTCTGCGACGGCCTTGACTAAAGCGAGTCCAATACCATCTCCACCTCCTGACAGCCAATGAGCTTTGAGTCGTAGCTGCTTAGAGGGTTGTACTTAACTGTGATTACCACCACTTTGTCGCGTAGACTCTGGAAATCTTGGATGGAGCTAGTTGTTTTATATGATTCGAGAGATTGTTGAAGAGCCGATTGCGAAGACATTGTTTATCCAATAGATTGTGTTCCAGTCTAATTGGATTGAATAGTACAGGCGTATTCCGACTGATAAATTAGTTATTACCAGGAACTGTGTAAGTATGCGGTATCGGCTATATCGGATATTTCCGTTTTTGTTCATTCTAGTGATGCTACATATGTTCGGAGATAGACTGACAGTCTTTAAATGTTCATAAAAAGTTAATCTTTAAAATATTTGTAAGGATTACAAATCGTGGGGAAATTTATGTGGAAAGAAAGACGAACGCCTTAACGAGCCGGAACAGATCCGATGATGCCGAGGAAGGCTTTTAGACCATTTTTCAAATTAAGCCCTAGTGCGAAGTCTGCAGATTCAGCTCTCTCATTAATAAACGAGAGAGCAATGAAACTTATGGTCGATTTACGTTTGCATTATCCTTCATCGTGCGCCTTTCTCTACGCAATCCTCCATCAAAGCTCTCGGAGATCGAAAACACCCCAATATTCGAAACAGTGAGCATCATGGCATCCAGCCCAAAATACACTGCTCGAGAAGTGCTTGACGCCTTCTACAAGGCGGAAAGAGAGTATATGGCAGCCGCACCAGAAGACCGCGACTTTACCGGCATTGCAGCTACCCTATCCCCGAACGTTAGCATGGAGCAAACATCCGCTTTGCCGTACGCTGGAGTATACGTTGGCCCCGATGGCATGCAGGACTGGACACGGCGCATGGCCGACTACTTTGAAGTCGTCGACGTACAGAACCCTGAGATCTTCGAGCGTCCAAATTCGGACCGCATCGTAGTTCTATCGAATGTCCACTTCAAGGTACGCAGTACTGGCCAGGAGATGGACTTCCCGTTTTGCCAGGCAATCACGGTCGACCTGGTGCAAGGCGTGATTGTCGAACTGAGACCGTTTTACTGGGACGTCGCGGAGGTGAATAAGGCTTTGGGACATGGGCAGTGATGAGGCATATCTACATGTACAATATATTCTGAGGCGGCTAAACGAAACCTGCCACTGCTTTGGGAACTGATAAAAATCCACTAAGCACTCAGTGAGCATTATCTGCTGTTTATTGATTACAGTCAACTATCCATCCTTTCTAGAGTTTAAAATATTAATTGATAGAGATGAGTCATTACCTGTTGGATACGCGAGACACCGAGGCTAGAACTTAGGTTACTAATTCTGGTATAAATGGCGAAACTAGCATGCTTCATGGTTAAATTAGTTCAGTCGGGACTAAAATTGATTTTTCTATAGTGATCATGCAGTGAGGGCGACTAAATTTTACACATTAACTGTATTTAGAGAAAATGGCACATGCAAAGTCATTGACAATGCGAAACAGTACATTCTCATGATTCTTCGTTAGTTAAACATATTAGAATTAGACATTCGTAGCGTTTGAAACCACAGGAAGACATGCGGGGAAATAGTGAGTATTGTTACTCCTGGAACAAATATCGAACCGGCTATATCTTATTCGGATATACGGGGTACAGAAATTGGAGTCTCGAGAATATGTACAAGCATCGGCTTCTGCCGGCCCTCCCGCGGCAGTACTCCGTATGGTCAATGAACCCACGTAATTGTGGGCTGTTCAGAAGACAAGCCCGAATCCTAATCGAGAACATGTTAATATAAAGTAATAGTGTACGAATGGACAATAAAACAAAGGGTTGTTTTTCTGAAAGAATAGTCACGCTGTTGCAAAAAAAAAAAAACACCGCAGCTTTTTCGCCTCGTCTTTTCAACCATTTCGGAACATCTAAACAACCAAGAAAAATTCAGGAAATGGGCATCCCATTCGACGGCAGTTCCCCTGTTCCATTATGGATTGATGGTACACAGCGAGTCACAAACACTACCTTTGACGTGATTTCACCGGTCAACCAGCAGGTTTTGTGGAAAGCTTCCGCAGCTGACGACAGTGACGTGCACGACGCGATTGTGTCTGCTGCTACTGCCTTTGAGACATGGCGATGGAAAAAGCCGCAGGAGCGTCGAGAAATTTTCCTACGTGCTTACCAGCTTTTGAAGGAGCGTCGTGCCGAGAGCCAAGCATATAGCACCACAGAGACGGGCGTCCCTGTGGTGCCGTTCGGGTTTGAATACGGCACTGCGATAGACATGTGCCTCCAACTAGCTGGACTGACTGCCAATTACGGTACTATAGTTGACCCTGACGAGAAGAACACCAGTGCAGCATTTATCAGTCAGCCATATGGCGTGGTGTTGGGTATTGCACCCTGGAACGCACCTCATACTCTCGGCATGAGAGCCTGTCTTTTCCCCCTTGCTGCTGGAAATACAGTCATTCTGAAAGGTCCTGAACTAGCTCCAGCGACTTACTGGCATTTTGTCTCCATTCTACATGAAGCTGGCTTGCCAGCTGGCTGCCTGAATACCATATATCATCGACCTGAGGATGCTGCTGCGATCACACGCCAGTTGATAGCTCACCCTGCTATCCGAAAGGTCAATTTCACTGGTAGCACCACGGTGGGGTCTATTATTGCTGGGATGTGTGGACAGTACCTAAAACCCTGTCTACTTGAGCTCGGTGGGAAAAGTGCAGCCATAATTTGCGCGGATGCAGATCTTGAATTGGCAGCGGAGCAGTGCGCCCTGGGAGCCTTCAACCATGCGGGCCAAGTGTGCATGAGCACGGAGCGCATCATTGTCAATGTCAGTGTCGTCAACAACTTCCGCACAGCTTTGAAGGCGGCGATAGATCGTTTCTTTAGCCCTGACAATCTTGCACCCATACTCATCAACGAGAAATCTGCAGTAAAAGTACGAGCACTTCTTAGTGATGCAGTTAATAAAGGAGCTGGTATTTTGCATGGCTCTCTGTCAGATGGAGATGGTGGGAACAATCGCCTACGGCCTGTGGTTCTTGAGGACGTCAAGCCAGGCATGAACATCTATCATGAAGAATCTTTTGGCCCCGCCGTGTCGTTATACACAGTTGCAGATGATGAGCAGGCGTTGCAACTAGCCAACGATACTGCATATGGCCTAACTGCAGCGGTGTTTACGGAAGATCTGCGAAGAGGATTGAAGTTTGCGAAACAACTAGAGACGGGAGCAGTACATATCAACAATATGACCATCCACGACGAGCTGTCTCTTCCTCATGGCGGTGTTGGGGATAGTGGGTTTGGCCGTTTTAATGCGTCGGACGGTCTGAGAGAATGGTTTAGGACGAAGGCGATTACCTGGCGAGACTGATCATGTATTTATTTCGGGCAAAAGTAGTACTTATAACATTTGAGATTCCACCATATTGATAAATACAGTCAAATAGATGGGAGATGAAAATTTCTTTCAATCCTTAGGTGGAGAGCTGCTCGGCATCAATTATGGCGAGTGTATACTTTTAAGTAAGATAGTATTTCGTACTTGTATGAAGTCTACTAGAAATTATTTCTCATCAGGTTATAGGCTATAAAGGTCCTGCGTAACCAGCTACAGTTAGTTCTAAAGCACTGTGGAGTCAAACAAAACCTAGTCCTAACTCGTCAAGATAATGTGATTTCATTCTCGCTAAAAAGGAATCAATGAGAGATGTATCTGCTTATTCGTGACTTTATTTCCTTGCGTTGTACAAGGGCTTTTGGAATATACGCCGGGGCATTCTAATATGAGTGCCGTCTGATAACGTCATCCAAAGAAAACCCTAAGCCTAAACTTGTAGGACCTTCCCGATTAAGTAATTGACAGCTGATCGCCTACGAAAGTTTCTGAAATTAGATATGGTACAATAATAATACCTTCCGATTTTAGTTATGAATTTTTAGAACTGCTCTTCCCGCCACTGTTGCATGTTCCAACTTCTTCATAACATCAGGCAATTCTGAAAATTCGTGGACCTGAACCGTTGGTCTTACCTTGCCCTGAAGCACGAGATCCATCAACGATGACATATGTGATTTGTCACCCACAGTTGATCCGATAATTCGCAGGCCGCGGACCAACATCTCGAAAGGGTTGACTTCGAGCCGGTATGACGCTGGCGGAATACCTACACAAACGAGTTTCCCTAGACTCCGTACCATCGCTAAAGCGCTGTCATAAGCCGACGGCGCGCCTGTGATACATAGAACGGCGTGTGCTCCAATGCCTCCTGTGACAGAGCGCACATCATCCACCAGGGATGTGCCACTTTGCCGAAAATCGAAGAAGTGGCGGGCCCCAGATTCCCTACAAATGGCTTCCTTGTCGGGACCTGAGTCAATTGCGATGACCTGCAAGCCCATGCTGTGCGCAATCTGGACTCCTAAATGGCCTAATCCACCGCCGGCTCCGGGAATGACGACGAAATCGCCGGCATGGAGGTCTGCTCGCACAAGAGCGCCGTACATAGTAATGCCTCCGCAGAGTAGTGGTGCGGCTATTGTTGCCGGAATTTCGGCAGGTATTTCAAACACGTAGTCGGCGTCGGCTAGGCAGTATTCTTGAGTCTTTGTTAGTATTAGGGTCATAGGTTAAGAGTAGCGAAAATGGATGTACCTTGGAAGGTCCCTGATACATTCTATTTGTCATAAGTAGCCAGCCAATCTTGGATTGATAGAGGACTTACTCTTCCTGAGTTATCCTGATGTGGGCAGTGAGTATAGTCCACTTTGCAAATTTCACATTTGCCACAAGCGCGATGAAGCCATCTAGTCCTTTTATCAACACCATCAAGTCTATTTTATGTTAGAGTCAACAAACATACGACACTCCGACTCTTCTATTCAGAAGATCCTCGGAGACATTAGGTCCAACTAGAGCACCGAACAATCAGACTTATTTGCTAGATACATACATGTGTTGAAGTAGAATTAAGGGATCACCCACCTGCAACGATAGTCCCCACACCTTCATGCCCGGCAATGTGAGTCGTCATCGGTGTATTCCCGTAAATTGAATGATGATCTGAATGGCTTTATCGATGTCAGACTTGTCCTCGTGGCGTATTTGTCATACTCACCATACTCCAGACACTTCTAGCTTAACTAGTACCTCACCTGGGCCCGTTTTGGGCACTTCGATGTCCCGGAATTCTATAGTCGCCCCCGGCCCGGGTGTTTGCACCCAGGCGCATAGTTGCTTCTGTGGGAGACTCATTGGATGCTAGAGATATGAAAGATTAGAACGAATGACCTGTTACTACCATGAATAGTGGTGAATCCTTATAGATATATCTTACATGCCTTATGACTTTCACTTCAAAACTTTCGACCTCCCGGCTTGCAGCCTCGATTGGCCCACGGGTATATGGGTGTTGCGCATATCCGGAAACCATTCCGCGGAATATTCGGGAACGTCCCGCAGGGGTATTGTCGTTAATTTTGTATGGTGAAACAAATTATAGCAACCTAATTATTTCCTCGTTGTGGAAGTCAGGTTTACGAATAACTCAAATTATTATTTGGCCTTATATCGAGTAGTAGCTCGTCCTTGCTCGCTGCAGTTGCTGGGAGTTCATTGCATGTATATCGGAAGACGGGAGGAGTCTGGTTATAGTCTCTAAGGTCAAAAATGTAGTGAAATGGGTTACCATATACGTGTAATATGAAATTAATAAGGTCTGATCCCCTCTATTGTTACCAATGATAACTAGCTCATTCAATCAAACTACAAAAATCAAAAATTAGAAATTTCGACCTTGCAAAAAGTCATCCGTAACATCGAACAACTCATTAGTCATAAAGTCGAAATCCAGAAACGACAGGTTCTGGTCTGCAATTTGCTCGTCTGGAACCGAGTTGTCTTGATGATAATCATTCGATTGGGTGAACATGGATGTATTTTGGATAATAACTTGATTGCTGTTTGATTCTATCACGCAAGAGAACGTATTAGTTAAATAGTTTTAGTTTTGATCATATCCAAAAAAGAAGAGAGAAAATAATACCCATGAGATTCCATGCATCTGCTAACCTCTGCAAACACCGACAACACTTGTCAATTGTCCGATTGCCCTCATCCAGCCGCCGCAGTGGCCCTATACAGCTAATGAAGGTTTGCTTCATCAAATCCGGGGTGCTGCTTGGTATCCAAAGGCTGAGAAAGTCGGATCGTTTTTTAAGTAAGAATATGGTAAATAATACTAAGGCCGCATCAAAAGCTACGTGAGGGGCGTCAGTAACCGATTGCATGGCTATAAGAAAAGAGAAGAGTACGTACTGTAATAAAGCGTAAACCACCATGCTCCCAACAAACCCCGCCTCACCAAATCGGATTCTACGATGGTGATGACCATGTTAATTATCTCACTTGCAGAGTCGGTAGCAATTTGCATCGTGCTCCAGGCGACATCTTGCAATGCCAGGACATCCTGGCCCCTCGCATTGAGGTCGTCAAGCGAGTCACAAAGCCGAACTAGAACCACACGATGGATCAGAAGCTGGATATTGTGATACCGCAGGGTCAGGATGGTTCGGAATCGGTCGATAGTTGGGTCCTTTCCAAGCTGGGACGCGCAGTTCTGCGCTCGGATGAGCCCCAAATGTTTAGGCAATTGCTCGGTCCACTCCTCGAGTAAATGACGCATACGTAGCAGACGGGTGATCAGCTCGTAGTTGAGAATTTTGTTTTCGCTGCCCAAATTTCCTTCGTAGAGGAGATCTATGGCGTTTCCTAGGATGGAATAAAGACGACTATATAGGCGGCCATAGAGTTACCACGATCAATATTTCACATTTTACGCAGCTGAGGATTTATATGTAGATAAGTACTTACATCGTAGCATTGAAAAAGTCAGTGCTATATCGGCACCGATGGCGTGCCTCGATCACGCGTTCGCGTGGTTCAATTAGATCGAAATAAATAGGTAGTTCGAGTCTAGAATAATTCTCTGGGATCGAGGCTGGACGGCCAAATGTCATGCTCAGGGTCCTAATATTGAAACATGGTAAGATTTTAACTCCGTATTTCTACTGGACAACGTACCGGTCAAGGACAATACAGCCAAACCATGTCCGCTTGCGAATCTCACGCTCAATAGAGGGAAATCGCTTGGATGCTTCTGCCGAATGTAGCCCGAGTTGTAAAGCCACTTTAACGGCAAGTCCATGTGTTGCCCAGGTTTGAATAGATGACTTTGTACCTTGCATGTACTGACTGACTAGAAGCAGATACTGGACTACTCGATTATTAATATCACGAAAAAAATTCAGAATTACCGGATAATATCCAATTGAGAGCACAACTGACCAATTTCTAGGCTTGCCCCATTCATCACATACTCCGCACACAGCCCATTAGCGCGGCGATAAAATCTTTCTGACCGTGTCTGACGTTTGTCGACTTGGCCTATCTGCAGCACCGTCGTGTGTGTGGCCAAGGCGAGCACCATATTAAGGACCCCAAGCCATGTGCGCCGTGTAGTCGCGTTGTTATGTTTTAGCTTGGCATATGTTTCACGAAATGTCTCTTCGTGGAGATAGGGGAAGAGCAATCCTGTGTTAGCAAAGTACTGGTCGATCAGAGCTGACGTCTCCTGGTCCGGTGGCAGATAGAAAATTGACGACGTCGATAGATTGTCTTCTTGATGATCCTCTGCCACCCATGATGCTGCACGGGGAACAGGCGAACTTGGGCGCGATACTCTCGCGATGTGAAACTCCGGTAGCGTGGTCTGCTGGTTGCCTGGTGATAACCGGCCTCGGATACGTGACACACGTTTCAACGCCCGAGACAGATCTGACGTGAAGGCGATATTGGATGACGGGCCTACAGGATAGATGAGAGCTTCGTCAAATTGTTGAATTACCATCCCAAACAAAAAGAGAACATACCAAAGTAGGCGCGATCTTCCTCATCGTCAAAAACAAAATGGCCCATTCCATCCGTGGGATCATCCGATCCCATAGAGCTAGTGAGAGGACCGTCGCTTGTGGAAACGAGGTTAGGAGTATTGGAATTGCGATCATTGTGCTCGGTCGTGTCTCCTCCAGTGTTCCATGGTTTCATGGAAGCGCTCTGGACATTTATCGAACCCTCATCGAACAGAGACTCGAGCTGGTTTAGACGGTCTTCGATCTCTTGAAAGTGTCTACGGTAGTCAAACGCTTAGCAGGATGTTAATTCAGGTATCTAAGGATGATTGCTTTACTCTTTTCCGACCAACACTGTCTGATTGGCCTGCCCAGATAAGGCATATTGGCACGTCAGGCCTAACTCTGTACAGGTGCTGCATTTCGGTCGCTGACCACTGCACTACTCCCGTTATTGTTTAGTACAATGTCACGAGAAAGGGGGAAAGCAACCATACGCGAGATTTCCGTGTTCGACAGGAGATACATGCCTGGGTGACCCGGCGTCGTTTCGGTTGCTGCTCCTGTTGCCGCTGGCTCTCAGGCGGAGTCGCCCGGGAATTCGCTAGCATTGCGCTTGGGAACTACTTTCCCTTCTTTCCCGAAATAGCGTATAGAAGCCTATACAAAGCCAACCTATAGATTTCGGTTGGTGGATGTTGCAGAAGGAGGGGAAGATGGCTAAAATCCCAAACCCGCCGGAAAGAAGCCGATAGTTCCGGGAGAGGGCCGGCGATACGAGCTTTACGAGGTCCAAGCCCAAAAAGTTTCTTCGTTTTCAAAGATTTTATTGGTCAACAAATTTTTCTTTCTTCACTTTTAGCATCTAGGGGCTACTAATATATAAAATATAATAGTACTACTAACATAACACTATTAGATGTAGATTGACGAATGCAGGGTTGTTTCTTTTATAACTTGTTTCTAGCAATGCTGAAAATAGACTACAATCCTATACAGGTAACTTCAAGTTACACACCTAAGTAGAGCCAAGATCCTGCCCCTCGCCCTTCCATTCAACTTGCGTTATCTCAATCAGACACCAAAGTTTCAACATCAACACCGTCCACACGGTAAAATCCGAGTGCATTTAGCATCGGTTTGTCGTGGAAGCGGTATAGATAAACCTGCTCTCCTTGTAGGTCTGCAAAATGTTGATATCGCTGCCAGGATGGAATGCAAAAAGTATCCCCGGGTCCCCAGGTAATACGGTTATTCTCTCCAATGATAGAATACCCCCGCCCTGACACAACATGGTAGACTGATGATGCTGTTTCTCGGATTCCCGGTGAGCTTGTTCCCGCGTCGAGTCTCTCTGCGGATCCGCCTAAAACTTTGGAGACTGGATATCCCAACTATTAGTTACTTCTTTTACTTTAAATCTGTACAGATGATACTCAAACGTACCTTGTCGCCCGTCGCTCTTCAAGTAGTCTTTGGATGCCCAATTTCCCGGAGTCTTGTCAAGAGCCTGCTTCATCTTTACCCAAGGGAACACAATGGGGGAGGTGTTGGAATCCACGTCGTCGGCCGGGTATCGTAGTTGCTGATAATGCTCAACGAAGTGGACGGGAAAATGCCGGAAATTAGGAAGATCGAGTCCGTCCAGCCATATCATCGGCCCTGAGCCATCCTTCCCATGGTCGTGCCAGTTCCAGCGGGGTGTTAGAATCACGTCGCCGCGCTGCATGGTGATGCGCTGCCCTTGTACCGCAGTAAAGCCGCCATGACCTTCTATGATGAACCTCATAGCGAATGCAGTGTGCCGGTGCGCTCTTGCAACCTCATTAGGCATCACCAGCTGTAGTCCTGCATAGAGAGTATCGGTGGTATAGGGGGCATCTGCATGAAACCATTGCCCATTAGCTGCCGTATCAAACACAGGACTTTGTTGATAAATATTCTACCTCGAGCAGGATTCACCAACATCAACACCCTCCGCTCGGCCTGGCTTTCACCAACTAGCTCACCAGCTTTCAACAGACTGGGTCGGATCAGGTCATAACGCCAGATGTGCGGCACACAGCTAGGATTTGGCAAAGGCGGGTTCAGTTTAGCCATTTGTGTCCATAGGGGCTTAGTCTGAAGTTTCTCGAGTGATAAGGTTAACTCATCAGACGAATCTATCCCACTGACAGTTTCCGGCCTCTGGGGGGCCACCGAGTTGGTAACAATCTCTGTTTCCGTAGCCATTCTTGTTCTGTATCAATCCAATCCAAGTAATTTCACGATGATTGCCTGACTACAAACTGTCAGTGACCCAGATGGACTTGCGTATTATCTACATCTGGGAAAAATCTCATTTACCATTGATTGGCTATTGAAATCTACAAGGATCGTGATCAGGCTCCGACAGGTCGGATAGATGCCGCGGAAGAGCCCGCGGTGCGATTCCAGCACATCCCGAAGACGACTATACCAGCGGGAACTTCGGAGTTTCGATGATTAAAATAGACCAGGAAGTGGCAGAGACACCGTTGCCAATCAAACAGAATCGATTATTACAATGAAACTCTCGTGGCAGCGACTAATCAGGTTTGAGAGCGTGGATGGCAGAGTTCTTCGGGGCGAGCCCATTCTGCCTCGACCGGACTTTGATCTCGGATACGTGACTGAGAAGGATCAACTAAAGGCCAAGGTTATTGTAGGAGAGGATCCTTTCTGCGAAAGTGGTACGACTCGAGTCTCCGACGAGGTGGTGACTGTGAAAAGGATTCTGTCTCCGCTAGCACCGTCGGAAGTGCCCACTCTTCGCTGCGTCGGCCTGAATTATATGAAGCACAGTATGAGATGAGGCAATCAGTTGTGGGAATATGGTTATAAAACTGACAATTGTTAGTCCAACAAGCAAAGCGAACACCGCCACCTTTCCCCTTTATTTTCTTCAAGCCCCAGACCACGATTTTAGACCATGGCGACAACGTAATTATCCCGAAGATCGCTCAGGACGATCAAGCTGATTATGAGGGAGAGCTGGTAGGGCTCGATCTATTTCCCTATCTCTCCGGATGTACCTATACCTGTCACGCTAACTGTGTACTGAGACCATCGTCATCGGAAAAGACGCAAAAGACGTTTCGGAAGAAGACGCCTTGGATTACGTGGGCGCATATACTGTAGGAAATGACATTTCGTCTCGCAAACTACAACGTGACCCAAATTATGCTGGGCGAATTCCCCAATGGGGCTTTTCCAAGGGGTTCGACACCTATGCGCCAATCGGTCCGTGTCTTTTGGCTAGCAGTCTAGTCGATGATCCAAAAAATCTGCATCTCAGAACGACCATCGATGGGGAGGTACGACAGGACGAGTCAGTGGCCGATCTGCTGTTTGATTGCCGATATCTTATTTCGTATCTGTCCCAAGGTACGACTTTGCAAAAAGGCAGTTTGATAATGACAGGCACACCTGGAGGTATGCGTTCTCCTCTCCGTAATATATCTGAGCACTAACCTGAAGTCTGGTGCAGGGGTAGGAGGGGATATGAATCCTCCAAGATGGTTGCAACATGGTACACAGATGGATGTTTCGATCTCCAAGATCGGGACTCTGAGAAATGGGGTTACATTTGTTCAGTAGATTTTATATCCACATCAATTGATATGTAACATGCATAACCATGTCAAGTAGTAAACCAGATGATAGATGTAATAAAGAATAAATACAACACTGAAGCTAAAAGGAATATATTTAATCCAGCGCAGAACGAGATATGTGAATTTAGCTATGTTGACGGTATGATAGCCACCATTAATAATGGAAGTGCACTATCACATATCTACATCCAGATAATGTGGCTGACTCCTATGCAATTGTACTGGCCATTTTACTTTAACTCCCAGATCAAGAGCAATTTTTAGAACTAGACTTGGATTGCGTGCAAATTCCCGAGCGACGAAGACAACATCCGCACTTCCAGAGGTGAGAACATCTTCTGCCGTTTTCCCGTTACGGATCATGCCTACGCTTGCAGTGAGCAACCCCGGGACCTCATCCTTGATGGTTTTAGACAAGTAGGCCTGGTAGGCCGGCTGAAGCGCAGGCAGATTCTGTTCTGGCACTAAGCCACCCGAGCTGACATCGATTAAATCAACGCCGAGATTTTTCAGTAGCCGGCACAGCCGTACTGATTCTTCGAGGGTCCAGGACTCCCTGTCTGAGATCCAATCCGTGGCGCTGATTCGATAGAACAGCAATGTTGTCTCTGGAATAGCAAGCCTGATTCCTTGCACTATTTCTAACGCGAATCGCACGCGGTTCTCAAAGCAACCGCCGTACTCATCGGTGCGCATGTTGGTGAGAGGAGAGCAAAATTGATGAATGAGATAGCCATGTGCGCCATGGATCTCTATGACATCAAAACCAGCTTCGGCAGCCAGATTAGCTGAATGAACGAAATCACCGATTGCTTTCTGTATCATTTCCTTGGTCATAGCGGTGGGAGTCGGCCAGACTCCATCATCCTTGTAGGGGATGGCAGAAGGAGCAACAAGATGGTCGGGGAACCCACCCTCCTCTGGTCTTGCAGGTCGATGGCCAAGCCATGGAGCTGTCACGCTAGCTTTACGGCCACAGTGCTGTAATTGAACGCCGGCTTTCTGGCCCTGGGAGTGAATGAAGTTGACAACGCGTCGAAATGACGGGATTTGGCCAACAGACCACAATCCCGCATCCTCACTTGTATTACGGCCTTCGAAGGAGACGCTTGTAGCTTCAACAATAGTCAACGAAGCCCCTCTGGAGGCGAAGGAACCAAGTTGAACTAGGTGCCAGTCTGTCAGCTCTCCCGCCTGGTTACAGGAGTACTGGCACATAGGAGAGACCCAGATGCGATTCGAGAAGGTTGTGGAGCGAATTGTGATTGGTTTAAAGAGTTCGGGAACCGGTTTTTCCTGATCGTACATTGACAAAGCAGTCCCTGCTGGAGGTGACTGGATTGGAGTGAAGAAACCATGATCTCCTGGCATAGGTTTATTGATGAGCAGCTCTTCAAATTCCGAGTCCATGATATAAACCAATATAACAAGTTAAAATATTTGATATGACAATAATTTCTGGTGACCTTGTGAAGCAATAAGTTGTAAACATAGAGACTAACCCTAAAGTCATCAACTCCCCGCGAGAGCCATCATTATCGGGAGCCAATAACTAACTAGATACTAGTTAAGTTAATGGTTTTGATTAATAATTGATCCCGCTCTAGCATATCTTCCAGTCGCCATAGTGATATACGTACCCGCTGTTCCGCGGCCGGATCGGGATCTTTCCGGTTCAACTTGACATTGGGGAAGAGTAAATATTTTTTAAAGTTTAGTAAATTGTGGAGAAGTTTCTGTCTGGGGTCAGAGTCCGGGGCAAATTCTTTTTAAATACCAGCCTGCATATGACCCCTGCAACATGCATAAGTGTAGATATATGGTGCTATCAATTGATCCATTCTATACCTAGTTTTGTCGATCGTGACTCCTGCAGACTCGAGCAACATGCCTCCTACCATCTTGAAAGATGGCGACGTACAGGAGCAGCAGGTCTCGCACATCGAAGCTTCTAGCGACGTTGATGTTATAGAGAAAGCTATTGACAGCGACCGTCGTCCTGAAGCTCAAGGAAAGGATCAAGCTGAGCTTCCAAAGGGGTATTTCTATAGTCCATCTTTTATCGGCAGTTACTGTGTACGAGACCACACCTACAAGCTGTTATCTGGCATCTGCTAACTGTATTTATGTGAATAGGCCATAGGAATCGCCTTTGCCTGTGGAACGGGTGGTTTTGCTCTCGTAGCACCGATATTAAGTGATATCAGTCGCGATCTTGGAGGTATGTTATACCAAAACATCAAAACATACCTCCCTTTACTAAATAAAATAGCGCAAGGAAACAGCAACGCCAACTGGGTCGGCATTGTATATTCGCTTGCTCAGGCTGTTGTCCTTATGCTCGTAGGGCGCTTGAGCGACATTTTTGGTCGCCGCTGGTTTTTCATTATCGGGTCTTCCATCGGATTGATTGGGAGTATTGTTGGCGGTACAGCCACATCCCTCGGCCAACTCATTGCAGGGGAAACTTTGATCGGAATTGCAGCTGGATTTCAATGTTCTTTCTTCTGGGTTGTTGCTGAGATTGTGCCTATGAAGAGGCGGTTTATCGCTAATTCCGGTCTATTTCTCTGGACTCTACCAACAGTAACCCCCCTCCCTCTCTCATCACTTATCATTGAGTTCTCAGCTAACATATAGTATCTTGGTAGAACATTCTAGGGCCGAAGATTGCTGCCACCATTCAGAACAATACCTCCGTGAAATGGCGCGGGTGCTTTTACTACTTGACAGCGATGAATGCGTTGTCCGTTTTGCTATGGTTTCTCTTCTACCACCCGCCAACATTTAACCTGCTACACCGAAACAAAAGAGTAAAACAATTGATTATGGGGTTTGACTTTGTTGGTCTTTTTCTTTTCTCGGCTGGGATGATTCTTCTACTGATGGGTCTCAACTGGGGAGGTGTAAGTGATTTCCATTAGTCTTATGTTACTCGACTAATTAATAAAGTCCTTATATCCGTGGGCGAGTGGATATGTTCTCGGAACATTACTATCAGGTTTCGCCATACTCGTCGTTTGCGTGATATATGAGCTTCGAGCGTCGCTAGAAGAACCGTATCTGCCACTGGAGCTATTCAAAAACATCAAGTACACCTCGTGCGTGATCTGGTGCTCGATCGAAGCAATGACCTTTTATGCATTTGGGTAAGTCTGTTAAAATATGAATAAGATATTCAATCTAACCATCGTGTCCATCAGTCTTATTTGGCCCAAGGCCGTCCCCATTTTGTATCCGAACCTCGATCTAGCGAGTAGCGCAACAATATCTAGTTTGGTCACCATGTCGTTTGCGCTGGGCCAAATGTCAGGCCCGTTCTTGGCCAACTGGCTACCGGCAAAACCATTGGTGATCATAGGATCCTTCATTGGAACTGGCTTGTTGGCGGCCGTCGCAGCGAACCCTCTAAACATGGACCTTACTCTGGGCCTGCTCGTCACGGGAAATTTGATCATCGGTATGGCTGACGGGATAGGATTGCCGATGACAACATTCCCAATCAAGAACCAGGAGCGCCTTGGAACTGCTGGCGGGCTTAGTGGATGCATTCGCCTGGCAGGGACGTCTATTGCGGTTGCGATGTACAGCACCATTCTAAGCAATCGACTGAATCAAACTATTCCGGCTGCCATCGAGACAGCTGCGTTGTCAACTGGTATTTCCGAATCGGCAGTGCCAGAATTAATCGCGGTGCTGAATGATGGTGGGTCTCTAGGCAATATTACTGTGAAAGGACTGACTGCGGGTGCGATTCCGTTGATTGAGCAAGCATATCGGATTGGCAATTCACGTGCTTATAGTACCGTGTTCCTTTCCACTTTGGGGTTTGGAGGACTCGCGCTCGTTTTGTCTTTCTTCATTGGAGGTGTGGATGAAAGTGATGGAGAGTATGTGGCAACAGTGATTCAAAATTCGAATGAAGTGAAGGCGACTGCAGAGAAAGATCAAATATAAGGCTAGGAAACATGTGATTCTAGTTGTCAAATTGGTCATAAAAACGTCCATTGTCGACTCTGGATGTCTCGGATACTCAGATCATAGATGATCACATATTGATGGAAGAATCCTGGCGTTATTAGATCTAATTACATGTAGCATCTTATAATTCTATAATCCAAGTATAATAGTTGTGGAAATCGACCCCTTCAAAGAGGTCCTGCTACATGTAATAGCTTAGCTTGGGAGGTGCCGTAGGTATGGATCGTGGGATCACTTAATAAGCGATACTTAGCAATGATTTACAGGAAAATATAGATTTACAATATATAATAAATTAATTATTTAAAAAGTATATGGCCCCACATGGAAGGCCTCACCGTCCATTAGGGGCACAGATAGGCACGCTTAGGTAGGAATTATCTCACACGCTTGTCACTGTTCGTGTGTACTACTTATATTTATCAATATTTCGTCCTAGAGATAGGTCGTTCGAAGTTCCCCCTATAGACATGAATAGTGATTGGCTGGCGCGGTGTATGAGAAATTCCGATTCCGGAACCTCAACATCCTTCAAGTCCATCTCAGTAACTCAACTTCCTTTCCTCTCTTAGCAAGATTGTTCTCAGCCCTGTTCACCTTATATCCACATAGGAGGTTACAAGGAGCCATTTTAGAGAAGAGTCCTCGCTCAGATGGCATCTGTCTCATGTGATGGGCTTCTTCTCCAGGCCCGCTCCGATACTGAATTGTTCCAGTATATCGCTGAATCGCCTCAATTGGTGCATCACTTTCTCATACTCAGTCTTTATCTCTATTTATATTATTCTTAGTTTAGACTATTTCTAATATTACTAATTTTTCTTTTAAAGATAAAGAGCAATTAGAATATAAAAATTATTCTTAGAAAGTAGATAAATGTTTAGAATAATAGTAAATATATAGTCTTATATAGTACTAAACTAACTACTAAGTTTTTTATATGATTCCTTAAAGATACTATAGTATATATAGCCTCAGGTAGTAGTAGCTTAGCAAGGGGCTATAACCCTATAGCAGCGCCGCAGTGTGGCATGGATGGGGTGTGTAAGACTTTGTAACCACCACGCCAAAAAGGGAACCCTTATTGGGGATTCTGTAAATGGTATTACTATTACTTTTTAATGGTTTTATAGTCTATTACTGTAATAGTACTCTATATTATCTTTAGATTATTTTATATAATGTTCTCTCTTGCCTTCTATTAATTGAATATCCACCCCGATTCACATCTTGGTGACGAGTTGTTGAACCGTTTGACAATATTGGCCTCTGTAGTTAAAGCGGTGCCGTCGCTATGTGAACCGACACCTAAAGGGACATTATTATACTTGTAAATCAAATAATTTTAGCCGTTTACGGCCATATCAGGTTGGTCATTTGACCCTGCTAGCGTACTAAAAATAGATGATAATAAAAATTCATCGGTTTCCCCAACCCAAAACCTACCAAGGGGATTCACATGATCCTAAAGCGCTCACTTCAACCTGTGTCACATTTGTATTTTCTTTCACGACCTATATCAATTGATATATGTATAGAATGTCAAGATAAATCGATTCAGAGGCCATGCAACTCCCTACTGTCGCTGAGATCGAGGCTGCTACGGAACTCCTCGGTCCAGACGATACTGGGTTGAACTTGTCCCTGATATACTGGATCAGTACGCGGTAGAATTGCTCATGATGCAGGTAGTGTATTCTTCTATTTTTTGCTAGACAAGAAATAAAGAACTAGTAAAGATCTGTCGGCTAGGGCTATCAGCACAGGGCTTGATTATTGGGGTTTCTCCACACTCAAAGGTTTAATGGATTTTTCTAAAGCAATCTGTATACAAGGGGAGGGGGGACCAGTTTCTTGAACTGGCATGGCGGATGGTTCAGCCTATGGTTCACGGCATATCCTAGAGTATCAAACCAGTTTAGATAAGGAAGCATCAAGACCAGTCCCGGTGATAAAATTTCCTCACATAGACCAGTCTATCCTCCTTAATCCGATACATTTACATTCCAGAAACCTTCCGAAGATGGGAGTCACCACAGCCCTCTTCGCCTTCAGCCTGACCGGCACGGACTCTTTCAAACATCTTCCTCCACCCGCAGGGGAAGCCTCTGCGACGACAGTGATTCCACCACCGTGAGCGGTAACTACGAAAGTTAGTGGTTCCGGAAAATGTATCAGCATCAATTGATCGGCCAGGACAACTACGATATCCGTCCGGGCAAGGCTGAGCTACGCTGACTGCCGATGATGTGATCCCCGCGCGTATACGGATGCCCGGGCAAATCGTGCAGTTCCGGGACTCGGACTATTCTACTGGTCTGGTGGCTCTAGGCTGCGAGAATACCTCTAATGCGCTTTGTATTTTGGTCGATGGCGAAAACTTAAATGCGTCTTGCATTGTTTGACACCTCATTCGATAAGTCTTGTCTTGATCCCGGTCAAACTGTGCAGGACGGAATATGAGTCAATTTGATCTAGGGATAGAAGCAAACCAGGAATGGGGCCGGTTGGACTTATTTGCTTGCTTGACCCTAATTTTGAGATATGTGAATAGACTTTTTCTTTTTCTTTTTTAATTTTCATCTGAATCCATACATTTTGTGCATCAAAGAAAAAGATTTGCCGAAATTGATACAGACCGCCTTGTGCAACAATACTAACTGTCTACGGGCAGCGCAGTGGCCACGCAACACAGCAGGCAAAAAACACCCATCGTCCAACAAGTATACCTTGCAACTAAACCATGCATCGGACAACTCCCAAACAAAACGTGCATTCAACAATCGAAAATATACTCAGATTATGGCACAGAAGACTAGCTCTCACCCGACAAACGAAATCGGCCTGGCACCGAGACCGACTCAGGGAAGAACTAAAGGAACGTCGACATGCAGACAGCCTTTGGAAAAAGCTCAGCGAGACATCAGACATCCTCTTCTCGATAAGCAGAGCTCGGCATGATGGCCATCCCATCAGGACACTCCCCCCTGTGTTGAACCCCTGCCACTTTCCAGCCTACGGGTACATGCTAGCAAAGTTCAGTTCACGGTGGATGTTTTACAGGACAGCTGCAGCTCTATGCAAAGCGCCACATGTGGGCCGTGTGTGCGAGGTGGTCAATCCAAGCAAAGACGAGAAGCTTGTCGAGGTGGCTTGTCGTCATCAGATTGATCCAGTTCTGTTCAAACGAGTTGCAGGTCGTCTACGCCGGGTGTGGCCTCTTCTTCCGTAAACGCGTCAACTATGTTCCCTGTCACATATTTTCTGACAAATGAACTGCTTAGTGTATTTCGAAATCATCGTTGGTTACACTGGCTGGTTTGGATATATGAAAAACAATCTGTGGTCTGTCTCAACAAACGCATGGGTTATACGAGATCTCACATGGACCCGCTCATAGTAACTGGGTATCCATGTTTAGGGTAATCAAGGATCGAATTGATCAGTCTGTTGTTTGCTTTCAGCCTTGAAGAACCAAATCAGACGAAATGTGATTCATTATCGGCATGCCATTTACGGTAGTCAGTTTTTCTTATAAAAGTGTCCCTCGCTCGCCATGTACCCGCCACAATGTTATGTTGGATATCTATCATCCCTATAACTCGTTATCCTTCAGCAGTCTTTTAACTTGAATATGCAAGGCAAAATGTGTGATACAAATCCCTCAAACGCTTCAGGAGCGAACACTCCCGCCATTCTCATCGGCATCTACGGATTACCTGGATCTGGAAAGACAACGATGATCAACGACTTGAAGCAACAGCTCGACGATACCAAGTTTGCCTTCTATGAAGGCTCTGAAGTGATTGACCGGGTTTTCCCCGGTGGCTTGATAGCCTTCCAGCGATCATCAGAAAAGGAAAAGGAAAGACATCGCGAAATCGCAATCAACACTATCCATCGCGAATGCACTCAGAGCGGGAAAACGGGCATTTTGGCCGGCCATTTCATGTTCTGGGACAACCAGAATGAGGAACCCAAAACCGTTATGACTGAAGGTGACCTCAAAGCCTTTTCGCACATCCTCTACTTGGATGTGCCCACCAGCGAGATTTCACGGCGTCGTTCTGGCGACAGTGCCAGAAGACGCGAAGATCTGCCAATTGCAGACTTGGAAAAATGGAAGAAGCAAGAAAAGGAAGGCTTGCAACTGCGTTGTCGCCGTCACAATATTTTATTCATGCGTCTTCCTCCCCACATACAACTACCGACAGTTGCAGCCCTAATTGAAGACTTCCACTCGCACAACGAGCCTTACAACTTTTCGCAAGCTCGGAAAGCGTTGGACGAAGCCATCAATGCTAATAGCGACCATCTGGAGACCATTCTTGTTTTAGATGCGGACCGTACGCTGTCAGCAAAAGACACGGCCGCGTTATTTTGGGACAAAGCCCTCAGCTCCCAGAGCATAGCTATGGATGAAAACCCCCTCAAGAAGCTCTTTAATGCATTAAGGTATTCCTACACTGCGTTTCGTCAAGCGACTTTATTGTATGAAGAAGCGGTAAATGAGGAAACCTTCCATGCGCTATGTCAGGATGTCGCATTGGAGACATCAATTTATGCGGAGTTTGCAGCGCTACTCCGTCTTGTCGCCCAGCAAAATCGCGTTGGCGCAATAGTCATCACCAGCGGACTGCGCAGTATCTGGGAAAAGGTGATAGAAAAAGTGGGCTTGCCTGAGCAGGTCAAGGTGATCGGTGGTGGTCGTGTCAAAGATGGATACGTGGTTACGCCTGCTGTTAAACATGATTTGGTCACACGGTTACAGGACAAGCATGGACTGTGTGTGTGGGCGTTTGGAGACAGCCCTATCGATTTACCGATGCTACGCAAAGCGGACAGGGCTATCGTCGTCGTCGGTTACAAACACGAGAGAAGCAAATCCATGGAGGAGCCCTTGAATAGCGCCATTAACATCGAGGGCCTTAGAGCACAGCAAGCCCTGCTACCCAGCAGTGTCGAGCCACGTTTGAACCTACTTCAGCTTCCCAGCGTCGATCTGACCCAGGAAGTGTTCCTCAACTCTCTGTTCACGCGGTACAGCCGGCCGGACCTGGAAATACGTCATGCCACAGAGAAGAATGCGGCCAAGATGCTCATGGCGCAAATGCGAGATGCGAGGATCAAAGGACCACATCTGAGAACAGTCCATCAGCGTGTTGGCGCGTATTTGGCGACAGAATATCTGACCGAGGTAATTGGCCTTGAAAAGTACACCATCCAGCATGTCCAAGGCTACCCGACTGATGGGCACCGACTGCTTGACGAATCTCGGACGTTAATCGTGGCACTGATGCGTGGTGGAGAGCCCATGGCGCTTGGCATCAGCGATGTGTTTCCCCTCGCCATGTTTCTTCATGCTCGGATTGGTGAGGACATCAAGGAACATCATTTGGAAGGCACCGTGAATGTGATTCTTGTTGATTCGGTGGTGAACACTGGCAAGTCGGTGCTAGAATTTGTCGAGCGAATTCGCCAGCTCCATGCTACCGTTCGCGTTGTGGTGGTGGCTGGCGTGGTGCAGGCTCAGAGTGTTACAAAGGGCACTGCATTTTACAAAAAGCTTACCCATCATACTGGCTATCCCACGTTTCATATGGTGGCCCTTCGACTATCGGAAAACAAATATAGTGGTCGGGGAGGAACTGACACCGGGAACCGCTTGTTTAACACGACGCAACTGGAGTGAGCTTTGGTTTGGTTATAGATTCCGTTGGCCTTGTTGGTAGACAGACCGTATAGTCATTTTTAGGTGCCATAAAAAATCGATATTTCAGACTTGGAGAGTGGTCGCTTCGGTAAATGAAGACGTCAGCCGTCGGCAAGTCCAGATATTTGCCGGGTTTGAGAACTTCCGCATTGAAACAAGAAAATTGAAACGAAAGCCGGTCGTATCGTATTAATAAGTATAAGTCATCTAGACGCCTCGTGTCCGCGGAAATTAAGAAGCGGGGGTGGGGCAATGGTATCATCTCTGCTGTGAAAACAAATCTCCAAAATAGTTTTCTCTTCAACTCATCAATCATACCAACAAAACCATGACTTCAGCATCTCCTCGCCGGCCGCCGCCTGCATACACTGCGCCGAGCACGTCCACAGTTCACGCATCTTCACAAGTATACCGAGATGTAGCTGCAACAGCCGCTCGTCCATACACACGAATTCTCGAAACATCATTCACAATCCGGCCATGCTCCGGCCAAGCGTGGATCGTGCGGGCAGGCCAGGTGTGCCGACTGACGACGCCGCAGGGCCCGCAAGTAGGCGACTTGAACATCTGGAACGCAAACAATCCGCGCGAACGCATGTGGGCAGCGCGTACTCGGCAAATCCACAGCTCACACGTCTCCGTCGGGGACCGGCTGTGGTCGAATCTCCCTTATCTGCGACCGCTGGTCACTATCACTGGCGATTCGCTCGGAGGCGGGCAGCTCGACCAGGTGCTGGATGAGGAGGGCAAGCGGCGAGAGGGCACTGAGTTTGGCACGACAAAATGGGGAGGCCGTGTGCATGACCTGCTGGGCACGCGCTGCGACCCGTATGTTAACCTGCTGATGGGCGGCGAGAGCTTCGACTTTCACTGCCACTCGAACCTAACACGAGCTGTAATGCCGTACGGCTTGACAGAGCTGGATGTGCACGACGTGTTGAATGTCTTCCAGGTGACGGGGCTGGACGAGCAGGGCAAGTATTTCATGGAGGCGTCGCCGGCCAAGGCGGGCGAGTACTTTGAGTTCTTCGCCGAGGTGGATGTGCTGTGTGCGCTTTCTGCGTGTCCGGGAGGTGAGTAGTATTTCCAAATGATAGTATTTTTGTGTTGCTGATGATTTGTTTTGAAGGAGACTTGTCGCAGTGGGGATGGGAGGGCAAAGAGGGAAGCGACATGGCCGCGACGTGTCGTCCGCTGGGCGTCGAGGTCTACCGCATGGTCAACGCGCACCTGCTCGATGGCTGGACACAGCCTGCCTGCGCTCCGTACAAGGGCATGCATGGTCTGAGGATGCCTGTCAGAGAAGAGGATGGCTATGTGGGCAATTAGATATTAATCTATTCACATTAACTGATATGTGGGTGTACATGAGCAATTTTACTTTTCCTTCAAGAATGATATGGGGAAGACCACCCCAAAAGACCCATCAAGAGCGCCCCAGACACAAACAAGACAGGCGTGTAGTTCCAACGACCACACTGGCCGATGCGATGCAATGAATCTAACAAGCAATGGCATCTACAATAGTCACCCAGCCCGTGCCAATATCACGCCTCCCACAGCTATCTGACTGCCCAGAGACAGCGTGATGAGCAGCGCAGAGTCCAAGAAGATATTTCGCGCACCGTAGATGACCATGATGCAGTCGATCAGCTGCTGGTCGCCGGGAGTGCGCAGGTCCTCAAAGTAAAGCTCAGCGCATGGCCACGGTGCAGCATGCACTTTACACCGAAGGAAGACGGCGAAGGTGGCGCCAAAGTCAATGGCAACGAGGGCCAGAGGAGGCTATCGGGAGATGGACATTGCGAGAGTCAGTTCACGTTTCAACGTTCAAGGATGAATATCCAACATTCAAATGCATTGATGCTCCAGATGTGGAGGAGCAATAAACAAGATTTTATGGTCAGGTCTGCACAAATAAGATAGTACTATGTACGAGGCAGCTCCACTGTCTCCAGGCAGGCATCACGCCGACTGGCCATGAGGGCGGCTGAAGTGTCGATCGGTCACGAGTCATTTCAACGAGAACAACAGTAACACTTCGTGCTGGAATCAAAGAATGTTGTTGATCGAGAAAGGGAAGAAAGAGCTCTGCGGAAATAGCCCGACTATATCCGGCGCTATTCCCGATGCGGTTTCACGGCATATTACATAAGGCCTTACATAAGAACCCCGCTCACGTGACCATCCCGCCGAGGCTTCTGGAGCCGCCACGCGCCGCGATGACGACATGGCTGTTACATGAACCGTTTTTACAGTTACTTGTCAGTAGTCTTGTTTTTAAAGTGATTATTATTTAGTGCTGCATGTACTTGCTGCTTGGAAGAAACTATTATTCCGCACAAGACTATAGTTCGGAATATCAAGCCACCTGCTGGACTCCGGACTCCGATCCCTTCAATGTTAGTAGTTAGGCAATGCGATTATCACATCGATTGGGGAGATAAGGTTACAGTAGCGTGCGTAGAACAAGGAGTCAGTGTAGCATCACCATCCTCTTAGCGACCAGTAATGCGATCACGTCTCCGGATGCCCTGATTGGGAATGTTCGTTCAACGGTGGCTCTCTCCGGCCCGCCCAGCGCGCAACTATAAGAGCTGCCTGCCCCTCCTCTCTCTCCGCCTCGTCTCCGCCTCATTTCCTCTTGCAACCTCTTTGCTTCGTCATTGCTCGACTCGGTCTTCGATCACGCAAGCCTTTTTCTCTCGTCCACTGCTGCAACGTCCTTTCAGCCCACGCTCTCTCTCTCTCTGTCACCATTTCAGACCATCGTCACCACTCATTTACCTAGACACCGTCACATCATGACTCTCTACAACGTACGTCTACTGTACTTTGTCGCTCACTGCTGGACTCGCTGCTGACTCCTCCTAGGTCACCCTCAAAGACTCTGTTCCTCCCGAGCAGCTGGAAAAGTACGGGCCCCTGACCATACTCGCTGAGATATTGAGAAGCCGCAGACTGACCGATAGTTAACAAAAGAGCCAAGGAGGAAGCCCGTAACAATGGCGGTACTATCAAACACGAATATACCCTGATCAAGGGATTCACGTAAGTTGGACGCCCATCTCCTCTACGCCTACTGAAATCAGATCTGTCTTGTGTCCACTGAATTCCAGTCTCTAACCAAATGCGCTTTTAGTGTCGAGTACCCCAACGACCACATCTCCGTCCTCGAGACCAACGAACACATCCATGTTGAGCAGGATGGCAAGGTTTCCACTCAGTGATGGGTCATCGCATGGCATGGTCGCCTGAATTTGGACTCGACAAGCACGCCGACCGTGTGTGGAAATGGCTTGTTCTAATGATGATTACGATGATCTCTGTTTTATTATACCAAGATTCTAGTCGGAATGGATCAACTACCAGTTACTTGACTTGAAATGTAAGAATGTGCGCGTAATAATAGTAATTAATTATTATGAGGTCGCGATAAGCCAAGGCCCCCATCAACTCGCCGAGACAGGTTTCTTTGTTCCGCTCTGGCGGGGAGACAAAGAGACAGCATGAGTCATGCCGCATGGAAATAAAATTAAATTAAATAATTAAAATAAAAATAACATTTCTCAGCCTTGACAGACTGCTGCCTGAGGCACACAGAATATTACGCCAGTCCCAATATGGAGAACTGTCACATGACTCTCGGCCAATCGGAGACAGGCAGCAATAACGTCACTGCCCCGAGCGGTTGGACGCGGCGTAAGAAACCATCTTGACCCTCATCACTACTGACCGACTATCTTCTCTATTTCCCCCTCTCAAATAACAATAGTAATATCCTCATCCCAGGGCGTCTTTTGCACCAATATGGACATCTAGCCATGGCCCGCTCCATCCGCCTCTTATCGCCGAGACGCTGGCCGTCTCCCGTCTCTCGCTTTCACCGCACTTATTCCACTACCACATCCTCCAACCCAGCACAGCCATGGAGTTATCCTCCGTCATGGACCAACGTCGCCGAAGATGAAATCGCCAAATTGGCAGCCATGCGGCGGCTGCCATTGACGCTGGGCCATCTCCTCAAGTAAGTCAGAACCTGTGGAATTCGTCGATACCCGCTGACTTGACAGACACGGCCAACCTCCGTTATCCAAACAAGCTCTCCTAGATTCTGCCAATTTTACTCTATCTCTCCTGCCAGCGCGTTTGGCATACAGAATCCAATGTCTGCGGAACCTCCCCTTTATCGTTGTATCCAATCCACATGTCTCGCGAATCTACAACAACTACCTGCACTCGCTGTCGACCTTGTTGCCGTATCAACAGCGCCGAATCACCACCCTGGATGAAGAGAAACAGTTTGCCGAGGTGATGGCAGACCTCGTCCAGACACACTCCAACACCATCCCCATTCTGGCACGCGGGTTCCTCGAATGCCGGAAATATATCAGCCCAGAAGAAGTCACCCAGTTTCTCGACTCGCACCTACGAGCACGCATAGGGACGAGGCTAATTGCCGAGCAACACTTGGCTCTGCATTTTGCGTCACAGCCCATCAGCGACGAAAATCCGAACCCGCCCGCCTCTCAGCGAGAGCAATGTCCGCCAAATTACATCGGCGTCATTGACACAATGCTGCGTCCTTCGCAAATCATCAGGTCGTGCGAGCACTTTGTTGGGGAAATCTGCGAGCTGAAATACGGCGTGCGACCCAGCCTCGTGATCGGCGGCGAACCAGACACGGCTTTTGCCTACATCCCCGTACACGTAGAATATATCATCACAGAGCTGCTAAAGAACGCCTTCCGAGCGGTCGTAGAGTCTGGCAACGAGCGCGAACCGATCGAAGTGACCATTGCCGCAGCGCCGGACGTACCGGGCAACCATCCGAATCCAATACCCCATCTCCCACACCACGCGCGCGATGGCGACGTCAATGTCGAGATTGGCCAGGAAGTGCCTGTTGCCAACGAAAACATCCGGCTCACGAACGCTTCGTCGCAGAGCATCACCATCCGCATCCGCGACCGCGGCGGCGGCATTCCGCCCGAGGTACTCCCCCAAATCTGGTCGTATAGTTTCACGACATTCTCCGAAAATGACTTGCCCGGGGGAACCAACGGCAATATTGACGCACTAAACACGATATCCGGCAGTGGTGGGAACACCAGCACGATTGCCGGGCTGGGCTATGGCTTGCCCCTGAGCAGGGCGTATGCTGAATACTTTGGAGGCAGCATTGCCGTGCAGAGCCTGTGGGGATGGGGGACCGATGTGTACTTGACTCTGCAGGGCGTCGGACGTATTCAAGATTGACGTCCTGGACATGTTTGATCATTGATCGCATTGTTACGACAACTAAAGAAGTATTCCAACAGTCATGAAAGCACCTCGTCTACCACTAGCGATTCAGCCTTCCTCAGCATAGCCATAATATTAAATGGTATATTAAACCATATTATTTGCAACCTTAAGTATTCAACCTCATAAATGCACAGATCCATCATTCTACGACTACACATGCAAGCACCGACCCCGCGGATCCCCGGATCTACCACGGCATTCAACCTCCGACTATAATAACCAGACGGCCGACCGGGTTTGAGTGATTGTTCAATTTCATAAATGTCAGCATCGGAGAAATCGAGAGAGGCTGTGTAAGATCGAGAGCCGATACAAGGATCCGCGGATCCGCGGAGTCGGGGGATATTAAATATAATAAAGCCTTGCACAACATCAGCGTCAACTAAATCAATATTTATTCAAATCAATTTTAGAATTGATCAATTTCCGAAGCAAAATTTCCACATCACCAGACAATAAACCATGGAAGCAATCTTCAACTACGAAAACTTCCGTCTCGCACCACGCTTCGACGCACAAGCACAGTCATCCATGCTCCAACCAAACCCTAAACTCGAGCATGCCCTAGCCAACTCCTCTGCCAACGGACTCCCACCCATCAGCGTGCTTCCCATTGCCGGCCAGCACTTATCCATCCTGACACAACTAATCGGCGCCAAATCCGTACTCGAAGTTGGAACGCTGGGCGGATACTC
Source organism: Talaromyces sp. PX2406 (assembly GCA_023626115.1). Lineage (NCBI taxonomy): Eukaryota > Fungi > Ascomycota > Eurotiomycetes > Eurotiales > Trichocomaceae > Talaromyces > Talaromyces sp. PX2406. The sequence goes on from JAMAGJ010000004.1 coordinate 1,053,449, forward strand.
GAGCATCTGTTTCGCCGAAGCAGGCGCAAAAGTAACCAGTATTGAAATCGACCCGAAACATCGCGAGACAGCACTACAAAACGTGACGGGGCTGGATGTAGAAGTCCTACTGGGGGCTGCGTTGGATGTGATGCCCAAATTGGCAGAGGAAGGGAGGCGGTTTGATATGGTCTTTATCGATGCGGATATGACCGACCACTGGGAACAGTTTGACTGGGCTGTGAAGCTGACTCGGGCTGGTGGATGTGTGTTTTTGGATGATGTGGTGGCCGCGATGATCAAAGATGGGCATCCACAGGAAGGAAAGGAGTCCATTTTGACGCAGGTGGGCAGGGATGATAGGGTCAAGGCTACGCTGGTACCAACTGTGGCTTGTCACCCCATGGCTCCAAATCCAGTGTTTAATGGGTACGTGCTAGCTATAGTGAAGGACCACTAAGGGGTGTGTTTGTTTACAGTTATCTGGGAAAGTTGTTGAGAGAATTGGCAACTTGATTGGTATAGAAGTGAAGGATTTTTGTATCTGATGTTAGACATGCATTGTACACAATTTTTAAGACAATTGAAGTTTTAGAAAAAAATGTGGTCGAAGAAGAAATAAAAAAGTAAAAAGGCCTATTTCAATCCCAATTCCCAAATGGTATGTTTGGTCACTCGCAAAAATGAATGCAGGCGGCTCACAGTCTGTTCAGTCTAGTCAGTATCTACTCTATGCTAACATAATGGAATAAAAACTTGAACCCACCTAAACAGTTCAATGTTTCCAACATCTAAACGATGCAAACACCCTGCTGGGTGTACCACGGACCAGCAGGCTCCCAGCCGCTCTTGGGCGGGATGTAGCACCGCAAGCCGGGGCAGCAGACGGCCTGTCCCTGGTCACAGGCACCGCCCTTGGGGCTGCATGACTGGTTCTGGACATTACCGCCGGCGTTGAGGTTGTCGTTGTTGTCGGTGTTGTCGCGGGTCTCGATGGCAGCGCCGAGGGCGAGGGTGGTGAAGAGGAGAGTGGTGAGGCCGGTGAAGAAATGCATTTTGATGAGTTTTTTTAGAGCTCTAGCAGGAGGGTTGTTAGAAGACAAGTTTTGATAGAAGTAGTACTGTGGAAAACAAACCGTGTATTTGGTTGGAGAAGAAAGTTGGGGTTGGTGGGTTGATTGATTGATTGATTGATTGATTGATTGATTGCGTGCTTGATGATGAATGAGATAGAACGGAGAACCTCACGCCATCTTTATACTTGCTCATCCAGCCAGATTTTATCTTTGCTGTTGTCATGGGCGATCTCTATTGATGCCGATATCATGATCATCATTGGATTTATCTCAACAATAAGCCAAACAAGCAAGGGGTGGTGTTTTTCTAGAGACAAAAACCGATATCAAATTGACTCGGTGATGTGAGCTACACATGCAGCACATCTATACATAGTATTTCACTCTAGATATCGAAAGGATCATCGTCAGCGATGATAACTGAGGCAAAGAGCGACATCTGGAGATTACGGTGTAGTATCTTCCTTGCTGTCAGACACTGCACTGCAGGCGAAATAATAATACTAGTAGAAGAAAACAAATTCGACGTCAGATACTGCTAATTTCTCAATGCGCAATAGTCGATCTCAATAGTTCCCCGGATTATCAGCCGACGCAAGGGGTTTCCTAATTAGGAAGGTTTGTCTCAACTCCCTACAGGCTTGGCGGGGGTGATCTTCAAAAAAAAGACAACAAAAAAAACTCAGCTCAACATCAACGTGTCTCCAAAACAGTAGCCGTAGAGATTCGTTTGGGTTTGATTACCCCGGCGATCTCCACAAATTATGCACTCGTGTCAATATAAGCACCTGCTCCCTGCTTCTTGTGCGACTTGTTTAATGAAATCTTGCTGATTTCGAGTGGAAAAAACAATATTAAAAAAAATGATATCAAAAATTAATTTGTTTTGTCTGGGACATGTTCTACTAATTGATTAACACTTTTGATATCAACTCCAGTAGGTCGCATATTTGCTCTCTCCCTTAAAAACCTCAATATATCGTCGCGCAATATGCGTGTCGGTCTTTTCCGACGGATGCAGCGGATTGAACCACATGTAGGAATCCGGGTTTGAAGGCCGCGGGCAGCTTGGGCTATTCGGATTATCACAGTAGTTGTCGAAGCCAGTGACATTCGGTGGATGCTCAAAGTACTCCTCGGGGTTAAAGTACATATCCTGGAGCTGGAAAAAGATATTAGTCAAAACTCACATTTTTAGTTTCCTTGATGCAAAACTTACAATATTGTACATATCCATCACGGCAAAATGGGCGCCAGGGTAGCGTTTCTGAACCAAGAGCTCAAAAGGGGTTTGGAAGTCGTAGATAGCGTTGGCGGTAGTCACAATCTGCCACATTCTATACGAGATCTCGGTGACATTGGTACTGGAATTGCCGTTTTTAAGGTTAAAAACACCGTGCCTCTCCGGCGTCGCATACAGCGGAGCGAGCTGCAAAGGCGCCAGGTTCTGGAGAATAAAGTACCGTGCTCCGTTTTCGTAAATCTGATCCAGAGCCGAAAAGACACAATCGGTGTAGTCCGGGATTGTCTTGCCTGTTATCTGCGAGTCCCTCAGAAAGCTGTCAGAACCCAAGTCATTGGTGCCGATCCATATCGAATATACCGTCTCCGCCGGTGGGATGTCCAGGAACGGACGACTGTCGTTGGCGTTGATCACCTTGCTATCGGCCAAGTACGCGGGGACTTCATATTCAAGCACAGATGGGAAATTGTTGTTGATGGTGCTAAACCAGTGTGGCGCTATCTTGTTCGAGCATACTGCGCCAGACACGGCGTAGTTGTATAGTTTGACGTTGGCATAGTCGGCAACGTAGCGAGCCCAGATGTAGCCACCGGAGGCAGTATCATTGTTCTATTCTGGTGTTAAACCACTCGTCATATATCTATATATTCAGTAAAAAAATAGCACTACTCACCACAGGGTCTACCCATCCAGGGGGCGGCGCCGTGCCGTTGTGCTCGGAGAAATAGTTCAGGCGACTCTCGTCTGTGTAGCTATCACCAAATGTTACAATGCTTTTAAACTGCTGTGATTTCCAGTGAGAAGCAGAAGCAGCAGCAAGCTGCGCGCACGCAAGAGTAACCCAAAGACGTATCATTGTGGTTATGAGGTTCCAATGTTTTCCAATGTCAATTTATCTCAGAGAAAACACCAGGCTTAAAGACTACAAACGAAAAGCGGGGATAGAAGACCATATTCCCAACAATGGGGCGTTTATGTACCAGGCTTTCCAGCATCCAGTTGTCAAATGCACCAATTACTGTAGTGGTGTTGCATCCCGCCCAAAGATTGTCCTACCTACAAAAATCAATCAATCATGCTCAAATAATACCTTGGATCTACATGGACTAATTAGCCTAATATAACCGCTATAACTCCCTGCCACTACTCATTGGTGGACACTGTATCTAATTTGTGGCTTGATGCTTAGCATGCGCGATACTCCGCACGGATCTTTTCCGGCAAATATCAAGACCCATTGCTGACGATGGTACGGAGGCCTATACGTAGTACGTACAACCTTGCCACAATTCGGTTTTTCAATTTCAAACTAAAATCTTAAAAAAAACCACTAATAAGCAGCTTCCCCACTTACTAATATAAAGGCGCCTGGCCCCTATAAGCCTCCCCTAGGGCGCCCAATGCCCCTATAGGCTATTAGGGTGCTTCCCCCGTGGCGCCCACTGCCCAGCCCCTATAAGGATGCCTCCCCTCAAAACGCCCGGTGGCTCTATAAGGATACTTCCCCCTAAGGCGCCCGGTGCCCCTATAAAGATAACCCCCCGCCCTGGGCGCCTAATACTCTTATAAGGGTGTCCCTCCTAAGACGCCTATAATACAACAATATTTATATAATCATATAATAACCACGTGATTATATTAATATGATTCGACACAGTCGGGCGTACTATAATATAAACTAATCCTATTATAAATAAATTTATAAAATATAATTAGTACGTAGGAATAATTTATATTATTTTGGAAATAACAGATATTAATTTCAAGAATTTTGAAAAAAAAAAACGAATTGTGGCAAGGTTGTACGTATAAGCCTCCGTAGATGGTTTGGAACCACCAGCTCGTCACCTTTGGATCGAGCAAGTTTTGCTGTTTTCCTCAACTCGTCTCTACTTAAAAATAGCCCATTGGGGAGTCATAATCCAATTTCAATACTGTCCGGAGGTTTCCGAAGCCATTGATACGAATATATATTTCGTCGGATAACGACAGAGCTACGTGTTCGCGAGTGACATATGAAGATGCTCTGACATCTGGATGTTAAAGCATAGGTACATGTATCTCAATCTCAAATGTCACGCTTATACTTTTTGAAAACAAATACCTACATTGTCAGTGCCATCATTCTGATTCAATAGAAACAAGTACTCTCGGAACGGCGGAACTTGCCAAGACTGGCTTGTTTTTCGGGCAACTTCCAAGTTTCTGCACAAAAAAATGTTTCATCCCTTGTTCAATTCCACCCGGTATCCATGCTGGGACATGGGTAAAAAAGGGCCTCTGAATTGGTATTAAAGCTGGTTTACTGCGGTTGAACGCTGGTGATGTGATGGAAGTCAAGGAAGACGTCGAAAATGCCCACCCTGTTGTCGAGACAGTCGCCAGCCAAACTACCAGCAGCGAGAATCTCTCAACAAAGCAGGATGTCGCATTCGAGCCGATAATCCTCACGAAATCGAGAAAAAGTGGTACCACATACAGACTGCTCGAGGGGCAACAACAACCTCAACTACTTAATAACATCAGCTTTGGGGTCGGGTTCCTTGAATTTGCCAATGCGCTCGATTTCGCAGCGAACATCTGGAACGAGTCACCTCTGCCAAGATTCGTTGTTGCGCTCATGGCCACTGGAGGTTCGGTGACGCTTCTTCTTTCTACGTTTGCCTTGTTCGATTTTCGGCGTAGCTGGAAAAACACGCGCATTTTACGGGACGAACGGAAATACTTGCACAGACTCCGCAGCGAGAATGGCGACCAAGGGGACCTCGTTCGTGACATCGACCGCGTTCTCAGCGTGAACTATCGGGAACTGACATCGGAGATTGTTGATCGAGTCGCCATGGATTTCCTGCTCGGGTTCGCAGGACTACTTGTCGGCATCGGGACTCTGATCGCTATTCCCGGAGCCCAAAACCACCAGGTCTATCTCGCTTCCAACTTCTTGTCCGGATACATCGGGAATGCCTTTCCACTCTTGTGGGGGGTCATCAACTTTGTCACCTCCATGTACATATGGTGGCGGTTCCATCGACAAGCGAGATGTGCAGCCAAGTTCGGCCATTTGGAGCCTCTGCTGGCAGACATCGTCCTCCGTTGCCGGCAATTCCAGAGACATGCGTTCTTGACTGCTATAAACGGGTTGGTGGCTGGCGTGGCCGGGATGATTACGTTCAAATACTGGTGGGCATACGTGATTTTGATTCCGTGTATTGTTGCCTCATTGTTCGCCAACTTTTATTACCGAATGAGGATTGGGTATGACCGATATCTCATGACAAATATGCCAGAGGCGTTTTCCACGCCGCATAATTTGAGCCTGGAGCTCATGGATGCGCATATCTTCTGTGTCAGTCTTCGACAGCGAGCATTACCCACGCAGGTCACAGCCCTTGGGAATCTCGAGAAACCAGACATGGCCGTGGCCTCAGCGCTGCTCGAATCAAACCGCCTTTTTCCGCTCTTCTGCGAGTGGTTATTCAACAACGACGAACGAATCGGGCAACGGGTGTTTTCGTCGGAGGATCATTCAGACCAAATTGTGATCACGGGGCAGAATTTTGCGCACGCAGATGTCGACCGGCGGCGATTCTACAGCCTCTTCAAGGATTTTCTTCTCGACTGCGGACCGAGACATTTTGAGAGCCGGCAAAGGTATCTCCTGGAGTTGATGGCGTATGACTTGGAGCAGCAGCATAGAGACGAACCGCATGGGGCTCGGCAGGCGTTGTGATCATTGAATATAGACACAACAAGGTTCACTAGACCAGACAGAGCGATAATTAATGATAATACCTTGATAATAATTGTACCAAGTGTAAACGAGATGCCCAACACAGCTGACTGCGACCGCCACGTGCGACTAATCGGGACGCGCCCCGTGACTGCGGACAACAGCGCACAGGAACAGATCGCCTGAAGATCTCGGCGAGATCAAAGCGACCTTAAATAATCCTCTTCCCATAATTTCCTTGCCACCACCTACAAACCAAAGACCTTCTTGCAGTACGTTGTGTTGTGTGTGCTTGAAACCCCGCCGGAATAGCTCGACGGGAAACGGACGTCATCGCTGATCGCTGCCGGACCAGATCTGCCGATAAGACTGCCCGAACATTCTGCTCATCAACACTTTGAACATCGGCGCAACCGTGTCGTGATCGATGTTCCTTGCTCGGATAATCTGAGCCCCCCATTTGGTCTTCCTGCGTGGATTATATATATATAGATTGGAAATTTGTTGGAGCTGAACGGCGAGGACACACCAGATCAAGATGTTTGCATCGAAGCGACTGGGCAAGGTACCTTTGACCTCTTCCCTTACTGTGTGTGTTTGATCTTCAATGCTAATGGTTTACCCTGCCTAGGAGCTCATCAAGGTACGCGTCTATACGAATCTCGCATTTCCTCGTCATTTATATTCCCGCCTAGCTAATGCCATGGAACAAAACTGCAGATGAAAGGCCATCTACCCCCCGGAATCACAATCGTCCAGTCAGAGAACTTTGAAGAATGGCTTATGGATATTCGCGTTCTCGATTCCAACCCACTATACCAAGATCAGACATTCCGGCTCAAGTTCAGCTTCAACTCGAAATACCCTATTGGTACGTTAAACGTTCAACCCTGCGCTTGCCAAAGACAAAGAACACAGATACGGAAACAAAAATTGATAGCTACCTTGGGGGAAAGCAAAAGGGAAAAAAAAAGGCTGATAGATATTATTTCGCAACAGAACCCCCAGAAGTCATATTTACTGAGCTTCCTTCCACCTCCGAGACCCCCCGTCCCATCCCGATTCATCCACATGTCTACTCCAACGGAATCATATGTCTCGACCTACTCTCGTCAGCGGGCTGGTCACCCGTTCAAACGGTTGAGAGCGTCTGCATGAGCATACAAAGCATGTTGACAGCAAACAGCAAGAACGAGCGACCGCCGGGCGACGACGATTTTGTCGTGAGAAACCGACGAAGACCGAGGGATATCAATTTCGTCTACGAAGATGATAATGTATAGAGAGAGAGACATTGGATCTTCTTCTCTCTCTACAATACATTTTTTCTCTTTTTTTTTTTTTTTCGGTTTATACAAGAGTTGGAATATCTATGCTGGTATCTATTTTTTTTTTTCCCTGTCACATAGCGTGGGTGGATATTTTGGCGGAGTTGTGTACTTTGTTTTGGCCCCAACTTTCAGTCTTTCTTTTCGACCCTGGCACATCATACATTTTACCCCGGGTGGTGTTCATATTTTGGTATCTGTTCTTGGGGGTATATAATCTTCCCCTGAATTCATCCTCGAAGGGCGAATGCATTTTACGAGCTTATCACATGGGTGAATATTATTGTCAAAAGTTTGATATATTGTGTATTCAATAACCCACTCATTCATTCCTTTCTATTCACAATATCTGTACATACAAATAGAAAGAAGAGAAAAAAGTCTAGTAGGTTTAGTCTGACAAAAGGAAAAAGAGAATAATATGAAGTCGCGCGTATAAGAACAGGGATGCATCAAGGCTGAAATAAGAAAGCCCAGCTAAGAAAATAGTAAACGCCACCAACATGCTGCCTTCTATGCAGCTAGAGAGATGTTATTTTTCGGGGGTTATAGTTATTGTGACATGGTGTGTGCGTGCGTGTGTGGGATAAGTCTATCGGTCGACTTCACCAAACACAAGATCCATGGTACCGATAATGGCGACGGCATCGGCAAGCAAGTGTCCACGGGAGACCTGGTCGAAACCTCCGAGGTGAGCAAATCCGGGGGCACGGATCTTGCATCGGTACGGGCGTTCACTGCCATCACTGACGACATACACACCCATCTCACCCTTGGGAGCTTCAATGGCCGAATATGTCTCGCCTGGAGGGACGGTGTAACCCTTGGTGAACAAGAGGAAGTGGTGGATAAGGGCTTCCATGTTCTCCTTCATGGCAGCACGGGGTGGGGGGCTGATCTTGTAGTCTTCAACCTTGACGGGTCCCGCAGGCATCTTGTTCAGGCACTGGTGGATAATCCGGAGGGATTGGCGGAACTCTTCCATACGGCAGAGGTATCGGTCGTAGCAGTCACCGTTGTTGCCGACGGGAACATCGAATTCGACTTGGTCGTAGGCATCATAGGGTTGCGACTTGCGGATGTCCCAGGGAACACCGGAACCACGTAGCATGACACCGGTAAAGCTCATGTTAAGAGCATCGGCAGCGGTGACAACACCAACTCCCTTGGTTCGAGCCAACCAGATACGGTTATCCGTAAGAAGTTCTTCGGTTTCGTCAATTCGATCGCCGAATTGAGTGGCCCATTGGTAGATATCGTCAAGCAACCCGATGGGGATATCCTGAGAAACACCACCTGGGCGGACGTAAGCGGCGTGGAGACGGGCACCAGAAACACGTTCGTAGAATTCCTAAACCGAATAAGTTAGAAAGATAAATGGATCCCAAGAACAGGTGACAAACCATAAGCTTCTCTCGCTCTTCGAAACCCCACAAGAAAGGCGTCAATGCACCAACGTCCATGGCGTGGGAGAGAACCGACATCAGGTGGTTCAGAATACGAGTGATTTCGCCAAACAGGGTACGAATCCACTTGGCACGTTCGGGGATTTCAACGTTGAGAAGCTTCTCCACAGCCAGGGAGAAACATTGCTCGTTCGTCATCATAGAGACATAATCCAGACGGTCAAAGTAGGGCAGGGCCTGCATATACGTCTTGTACTCGATCAATTTCTCGGTTCCACGGTGCAAGAGACCGACATGGGGGTCGGCGCGAACAATCTCTTCGCCATTGAGTTCCAGGATCAATCGCAACACTCCGTGCGCAGCCGGATGCTGAGGGCCAAAGTTGACGGTATAGTGCCGAATCTTGCGACCGCTAACCTCTGTCTTGGACTCCAATCCAGATCCCTTGTCGGGGTGTTCGGGGGGGCCTTTGTTTGCGAGATGGGCGAACGAGGGATCTGTCGGAATGATTTGGGTCGCTTGGTACGGCTCAGGCTCTGCAGCTCTTCGTGAGGGGGTGCTGCTCATGGACCGGGCGAAGGGGGTCGACGCTCTGAGAAGCAATTGCTGGCGACCTAGCGTCTTCGACACGCAGCCGGCGACGCGGGAGAGGGAAGAAGCCATCGGTGGAGCGGAGAAGAGGCTGAGGGATGGCTGCGAGGACAGGTGCAGAGCGTCGAAACGGTGAGGTTGCTGGCGTTCTTCTTCCGAGCTTAGCAGGAATTGCCCGTGTGTGGCCTGAGGTGTCAATGACAGAATGTCACGTGATAAAATCGCAAAGCAGGAAGAATGCAGCGTCTCGACGCATTTTACGAACCGATCAAAAGTCAATTAAACACTAGGGTGTTCTACAAACACTTGTACATACTATTATTTTCCATACGACAAAATATAATGTGACAAAACTCGCTTTTACTCTTGTTGCGGGCATCTCGGCGACGACTAATCGCGATTTAGTCTGTTCTGATTGGTTGTGGACTGTCTGCATGCTGACCGCCCTGGCGACTACCGTATTTGGCTTAGCGCCGGCAGAAAAGAAAGAAGTGCAAAAAAAGTTCTAGATGAAGAGAGAAATCAATCGCACGCAGTCACACACCAGCACGCAAGCAAGGATGGCGCCAAGGATCGTTGCGTCGGCGGAGGAAGCCAGCCGGCGAAAGGTACGACATGCGTAATTTCCAGCCCTCAAAAAAAACTCATTGCTAACTCCAGGTAGATCATTAACATCAATGCTGAGACTATAACGAACATTCCTTCGACCGACTTTCCCGGACATTGGCCTGGCGAGTCTCACGAATGGTCGCTAGAAAAGTTCAAAAACGTACTGGCTCCTTTATCAGTCTTCGCAAAAGCCCATTTTGACTGACATCAAATAGAGTTTCCAAGTCGAGGTTCATACCAACGAGCCACTCGATTCTTCCTTCTCTCTCATCGGTCTTGACGCCGCCATCGCAAACGCCTTTCGCCGTATTCTGATAGCCGAAGTGCCGACACTTGCAATTGAATACGTTTATGTCCATAACAACACCTCGGTTATTCAAGATGAAGTCCTTGCCTCTCGACTTGGTTTGATCCCGCTCAAAGGCTCCATAGAAGGTCTCAACTGGATGCGATGGTTCAAAAAACCAACAGAAGAGGACCCTGCTGGTAGTGACCCCAGTGATTACAACACCGCTGTGCTGCGCCTCGACATTGAATGCACAAAGAACATGGATGCATCACCAGATGAGGAAGATCCTCGCATTCGTTACAACCATGCGCATGTGTATGCTCGGGATATCGAATTCGTTCCCAGCGGTCGCCAGGACCAGTACTTTGTCGACGAGGGTGAATTAAAACCTGTGAATCCGGATATTCTCGTTGCAAAGTTGCGGCCAGGGCAGAAACTTGAGTTGGAAATGCACTGCATCAAGGGTATCGGTGGCGACCACACCAAATTCTCTCCGGTTGCAACGGCTTCTTATCGTCTTCTCCCTGAAATTCGTATTCTGCGCCCTATCATTGGAGAAGACGCAAGGAAATTTGCCAAATGCTTTCCTCGAGGAGTTATTGGCTTCGAGAAGGTCACATCGGCCGAAGCCTCCCAAAGAGGTAGTGGATACGAAGGCCACGCAGGCGAAGACAAGGCTGTTGTTGTCGACGCATTCAAGGACACCGTCAGCAGAGAATGCTTGCGACATGACGAATTCAAGGACAAGGTCAAGCTTGGTCGCATACGTGATCACTTCATTTTCAGCGTCGAAAGCACTGGTCAATTCCCCAGTGATACCCTCTTCCTGGAGAGTGTCAAGGTACTCAAGCTCAAATGCGCCCGCCTCAAGAGGAACTTGGCCAATTTGATGCAGTGATTTTCTTCATTACTTGATGTCTAGATGATGCATTTGCTGGCGTTTGTTTTTACCTATCTGGTCTTACCTGGAACCGAGACGTTCTACGGATTCAAAAAGTGACTGGTTGTATCTAGCGGAGTTGGTTGTTTGATTCCAATTGTGTATCTATCTCAAGCACAGCAATTCTGTTCATGATGTATTTGGATTCCCAATTCTTGTAAACCGGCTTATTGGAAGATGAGCTTGTAACGGAAGTCGATTGTGAATGCAGGGTCGCTGACTGCAACCTCTTGCCCATCGGACACCAGGTCCTTCAACTTCAATCGTAGATGAGGCCGAGTTTGTTCCTCCAACTGTGGCGGGAAGCGTTGATACAAGGTCTTTTCTTCTGACCGCAAGCTAGGCTTCTTGAGCTGTGCTTCTGGTCGCTCACTTAAACTTTCAATAAACGCCTCTAAAGTGACCTCGGGATCAACATGTATCGTGCGAGCCAAGTTACCACAGACCGGGCAGTCGGGTTTCTGCTCCGCTGCAAAGGTATACGTGTAAACGCCTTCTTCGCCGGCATACATCATGTAATTATCCAGATACGGGTTGCATGAAGTCGCGATCTTCAGGGCTTCGGAGGTTGTCGATGCGGCGATGACTGCATTGGTAGACGCTATGGCAGGAATGATGTTCTTTACCACTCCTTGGGTCATTTGAAAGGTGATCCCCGGAATAGAAAACTGTTTCGCCCGTTCGAGTGCGTGCTGGTAAATCCAAGAAACGTGATCTAGGTCGTCTCCGTCAAAGGGCTCGTCTTTGCGCTTTTCCTGCCAGGCAATTTGATGGGCCCATTCAATACAGTGCTGTGGTTGTCGAGGGATGGTTGCGATTGTGCAAAGTGGAACAGCAGCGCGAGGTGCGTGCATATCTAGTTGGCATTCGATGCAAGACGTGAGAGTGGGTAGAATAACACGAGCTTGTCCTTTGAACCCTGAAAACATGGTTAGACTTTTCAAAATTAAGGTCGAAGGAAAAACGAACCCTCAGTGCCACCGTCTATCAGCGGCTTGAGGCTCTCTGGATTCTCCGGGTCCACCATTCCAATCAGGGTCGAATTAATCCATCGCCGGGCTTCGATACTGTCTAGACCGCAAACAACGAGCTTGAACTGCATGTAATAATCCTCATCCTTATCCTGTATTTTGCCAACATAGGGCGTGATCTTGACTCCCTTGACCCGTTTTTCAACAAATGCCGCAGCAACTTCCGCTTTGGCTTTCCCCACGTCAGTCTGACGGAACAGAAACTGGCGATTGAGGTTGGAAATGTCGATGGTGTCTGGACGGTGTTAGTATTGCACGATGACTTGGTGGTCATAACTCACCCATGTCTATAACGTGAATGTCTTTAAAGCCTGATAAGGCAAGGTTCTTTAGGATCTCACATCCCAGGCCTCCCGCTCCACTATCTAATGTTAGTCAAGGATGTCGAATCAAAGTATTGCAAAACATACATGACTCTGATTAGAACGGTCAGTAAGGTTCAGATAAATAACAGCTCTGGGGACATACAGGATCTTAGAAGTCTCAAGTGCTTCTATTGTTTCTGGCCCTGGTACCCAGTCTTCATCGCTAAAGGCCCCAGGCTTGCTCAGTACATTGTATAAATGCTTCCTGCAACACTATCAGCACCAAGCCTGAAAACCAGCGTCTTTGAATACTCACCATCGTGTGTTGGCGCTTGTCGTGTCCGTTAGTGAAGGCATGTTGAAGGTGGAATGATGCGATGATTCCACGATGATTTCGTGACTGGCTGTCTTGAACAGCGGGGCAAGTGGTTGCTGCCTTGATCCCGGGCTCTGATGGTTTGTTTCGACACGCTGCGCAGAAAATGTCTGTTTAAGACTCCTCAAAAATAAGCAAATTCTACTTGAAAAGATTGTGTTCTGTTTCTGAAGGATGTCGTGTGTTGTTTGCTTCTACTTACCTCAGCCAAGGACGGTGCAGGACAATCATTGGGCGGGTTGCGGGCGGAGACACTACACGTGACCTCGCGAGTCCCAAAAGGGAAGCATCCACTTGCTTCGTTTCAACTGTTTTTGTTCGACACAGAGGCGAGAGATATTTCTAGTCCACGATCATGTTTTGCAAATGCTCTCAAAATGGATGACATACTGACCGCTGTCAAAACAGCACGCAACGATAATCAAACTTCACTATCCGCGGCTAAACCGCTGATTGAACCACTGGACGAAACGCCGATCAAGCAAACCACCATCCAGGTTTCTCCGGCACATATACTGGAAATCCTGAAAACTCATCCAGGAGAGGATGAGCTGTATCAAGCTTTGAGATGGCTTGATCCGACAAAAAAGAACGAAGAGCGGGGGTCTTTTGACATACGACATGCTAGTCCGCTTACTGCTCCAATTTTTCAAATCCTAGCCAGCAACACGATCCCTGACCACTGGAAAAACGTGGAAAAGTCATCTTCCAAGACAAGAGGAGCTCTGTTAAGATGTTTGTGTAGTATTGCTGGAGTGCGGGCTCTGGTGACTAGCTTGCAAATCTCTATCAATGCCTTGCGAACGTCACCGCAGAAAGAGAAAGATTCCGGAAGGAAGCTCGCTATTCAAGACATTGTCTCATTTCTAGCCGCGCTATTGAAGCCAGTTGACTTTGTCCGTCGAATATATCAGGATAATGTTTCTATGTATGACACTAGCAGCAAACGGCGAGTGAGTTGGTCGGAATTCTGTTCACTACTCGCAGGCGGCAAAGTTTTGTCGACTATTGCAGAGGCACTCTCATTTACAGAGACAATGAAAGGAACGACCTCTGTTTCCTGGATTGGAGCAGGAGCTAGCTTTTCTGGTTGGCTTGGCCTCAACATGAGCCACATGGTCCTTGAAAGCGGCCAAAAGGACGATGAATTTTGGAAGGCCACTTCAGTCATGATTGGTCGTGCGATAGGTCTTGGCCATACAGAAAAGTTTGTTCATGAATTATATACAAACACATTTGAAGATGATGCACCATCTCGGTCTTGGCATTGCTTTTTCGATCTTCTCCGGCCTCATGAGCAGGTTGCTATAGTCCAAAGCATTCTCAAGGATCTGCAAGCAACTCACTTTAGCTCATATGAACAAAAGGGCCGTGGTAGTGATGGCATTGTTGGTGGGATTGCAGCCCTTGTGTCTCATTACCTTGAAGGAAAAACCTGTGTTCAAGAAACAATCCAGAGCTGGCTCTCGACAGGAAACAGCAACGTCGTAACTACGGTTGGGCTTCGCCGCGTACTGCTTTTGTTATACTCGAGAGATTCAGGTTTGTGAAGACTGTCATGACTGAGCCTCATATTAACGCTAATCTGGTTTAGACACCATGAGAGAGCTCTTTACTCACAGTTTAAGTAACTTTGGAGACGCTTTTAACATTAAACACTCTCTGCTGCAATTCCAAGAAGGTAATTTGATTTTCCATGCACCCAATGACCTGAGCTGACTTTCTAGCGAACGCGCAAATATTGCTGCTGGCTGCTGGATATTTATATCGTTCACAGCCTAGAGAAATAGAGAGCATCGCGCGATCATCCATTTACTTAAACGCAGTTTCCAACAGACTGGCGGCGTCTTCTTCAAGGGCTCGCTTCCTGGGAATGGTTGTTGGCATGGCTATATCTGAACTCCTTGAGCCTCCTGGGAAAGGACTGAAATTCGACCTCGAAGGGCTCGAGACTGAAGAAGCGCAGTGGTATCTGAGTCTGACACGGATGCAAGATAAAATAGGATCAATTTCAGATCTGAAACGTTCAAAACACGGCGAAATAGAAAAACCTAAACAGATAACAGCCAACCGCCCACGCACATCTCGTCCCCCAACAACAGTTCATACTAGACCGACCGCGCGGATTGTCGCAATCGAAGAAATAGGAGATGACGAAGACGAGGAGGAAGAGAATGACGAATTTATCCCTTATCAAAAGCCGGATAGTGATTCTTCGGATGAGGAGGAGGACCCAACGCTAATTCAAAGAGGAAAGCTAACAGCTCCTGTGTAAGACACTCTTCAAACTAAATGAACAGCCAAGTCTAACAAATGATAGGTATATACGTGACTTGATTGCACATCTGAGAGACTCTGAAAATGCTGATCGGTATCATCTGGGGATAACAAACGCACCATCGCTAATTCGTCGAAAGGCCGCTTTTGGAACTGAGTTGGTTGAAAGCATTGATGGTCTGGCAATGGTGATAGTTGGCCTTCAAGATACCTATTCTCTGCCCAAGTTTCACGAGTATCGCCTGCAAGCAATGATTGCTTTACTTGTGGCACAGCCGGTTCGCATGGGCCAGCTTTTTACTTCCACCTTTTTTGATGGCGATCTATCCCAGACCCAACGATCAGCGATATTGACAGCTTTGGGTTTAGGGGCGCGAGAATTGGCCGGACATCGCGAAGATGATGCCAAAGTCATGGGGCTTCCATCATCTGTCTCTCATGAGGCTTTCCCTTCGAAGAAGTTACCTAGTCACTTACAAGGACTATACTCGGAAACAGGCGAAGAATCACCAGTTTCGGCCTTAACGAGACAAATGTCTCGCACCTCACTGCAGCCGTTGGCGCTCGATGCGGCAGATGCTGCATCGGGGCCCAACGCTCTAAAAGTACGGACATTCTCCTCACGAATGGAGGTTGAGCGGCAACGACAACAGCGTGAAGCACAGCGAAAGAAGAAGACAGTTTCGACGAATTTGCACAAAGACTTGACTGAGGGCTTTTTCCACCCACTGGTTGGACGTTTTGCAGCTATGTTGCAGTCAAGCTCGTAAGTAGCCGACTTTCTTCTAGTCCATTTATTTCCCTTTGGATTTTATCATATTTCATGGAGCTGAGTACAAGAGCTAAAAATTGTTTTTAAGGTCATTGTCAAGTGGTTATAGCCATTTTAATTCCCCAAATATCCTTCGACTTTTCATCCAGACCATCACACTGGTGATATCCACGTTGGGCCCACATTCACCGGCTCTACCGACCGTTACCCAAGACACCTTTACCCTCATCCTCGCGCTTCACGGAAAGCCTATATCAACCGAGCCTGTCGTTCTGCCGGCACTTCTATCCCTATTTTTAGCTTCCATTGACCTGAACACCGCGGCGTTCTCATCGGCAGAAGAAAGGCTAGTCACCGACCATGCAACTGAAGTGATGGAGTTGCGAGAATGGACGAATGACGTTTTTGAGCGAACGCCAGCTGCACCAGGCAGTACAACATCCCCAGGAAACCCGGACGATATGCAACAGACGAGAATTCTCGCCGCAGGAATTTTGGTTAAGATCGGGGAGGTTATTGAGAGGTATCAAAGGCGTTTGATGGGCGTAAATGTGGGATTTAAATACTAAACCAACCAAGGGTCTGGACTCCTCAGCCTTGCATATAGAGAAATTATACACTGGTTCTTGCATTCAACCGTTCTCAATTGAATCCCATTGCTATGCGCGTAGCACTCATAATAAAAGACATCACAATTGTACCTCATTCTTTCTGATAACCCAATGAATGACCCAGACTCGCCAAAACAAACAATAGAAAAACGACCGCTAATCATTCGGCGTAAAAACCTCATAGCCTTTCAAAATGTCCATAAGAAAATTCGTTTCCCATGTCAACTGCTTTTGCTCAGTAAATTCCCCTCATCAATCCTTCAATATCGTCCAAAACCTCTTCGCATAGATCTAAATACCAACCCCTTCCCTTGTGGCCTCTTTTTCCGTTCTGCATACCAACAGTTTCAAATCTCCCCACTCGCAATCTTTTGATTCTCTCCTCTTTGGTTTCATTGAGGATTGTTCCTGGCGCGGCCCAGTTAAGATTTGCTTTCATCTCAGGTTTGTCCCGATGCTCATCATAGTCGTCGCTATTGCTTGCGTCCACAGCACTTCCAGATTCGTTCTTCACCGCAAAACTCCAATAAGACTTTGTAGGCTGGATCCTGCGAGCTTCGATATGCGTAGTACGGTTCGAGTCAATATCCATCGCAAGCTGGTGCAGACATCGGACGGTCTCCTGCAGCTGATTGGAGAGAGATGTGAGATGGTTGTTGTATCTGGTAATACGCGCACGCAGGGTTTGGAAATGCTCGTTTTCGGCAGCCAGCGAGGCATGGTATTGTCTTGAGAGTGAAGACCAAGTCGACTCAACAGCGTGAAGAGAGTGCGCGTCCGAGTCAGTTGCGTAGGTACCCTCAAAAGAAGATATTTCCCAGGAACGTTGCAGGCACGCAAGCGAGGTGCTGTCCGAGTCCGAGCCCCCATTAGGCGTGGCGGTGGCTTGTGTCTTTTTCGGTCTGATACGTAGGGGCGAGGGTTTAAGACTGGAGCAATGATTCTTGAACCACAAGCTAGAATCTTCCCTTTGCAAAATAGCATGCCTTCCAGAGTCTCTGTCAAAGCTGTGGTATTTGAAAGACAATGTTGGGCTAGTGGGAAAATCGACAGCGTCGTCCATATCTCGACGAAAAACCGCATCATCATAATCGAAATAGTTGTACCTGGCATTAGCAATGTGATGATCTGAAAAGGGATCGTCGCCGTAAACCTCAGTAACCTCATTGCTCTGGACTTCCACGCCTCGGAGGGGACTTGAGGAGTCGTCTTCGTCAAACCAATGAATGCCGTTCGTAGGACTAGCCTGACTGAGTGGCGAAGGAATTGTAGTAAACTGTGGGATTTTGGGAACATGCTTCTTCGAAGTATCGTCTGCATTCACTTTGCGAATACACAAGGGCAACGGCGCGAGTTTAGGTGGCGGAGGGATGGACCAGTCATCCAATCTTGCTCTGGCAGATTCCGACTCAGGAGTGAGGGAAATAAACGGATCGGTCTCGTCAGGAGAGTGAGTCTCCATGTTTAGATAACTCATATCTGTTAGAGAAGACAGCATACCATTGCCGCCAAAGCTGAAGTGCTTGGAAGGTGTTAGCTCCTCGTCGTGATGAGGTGAAAAGCGGCCACGCTCTCCGAAAGCGGTCAAAGGTGAGTCGTCGACAGGAGCTACTACCAGCCCTTGTCGATTGACAGGCGTGCTGAAAATACGATTGTCAATAGTGGGCTCTGGGCATGGGACCGCCATGGCCTGGGGCAACGCTTTCTCGCATCTTTCAAACCAGTCTGCTGCTTCTATCACTTTCTTCCCCTTGCCAGATGAGTACTGATGCATATTTCTGGCATGTATTTCGACACAGGTTCCTATCAGAAATAGTAGATATGGGTGTATTACTGGCTTTTTCTAAACGTGTTGTCGATACATGTTAGCAATCTGTAATCTAACCTTTCTGGGGCAGAAGATTTCAGGTCAGAGACGAACCTTGGCAGCCTCAAGCAGTCTTGTGCATTTTGTCTCACACTCCTTCCATCTTCCTGCCAGGTAAATGCTTTTGAGATCGTTCAACGCCACGAGCCATTCAGCTTCTGTGGCAGGCACGGCGATGGCTTGTGTCGACTTGAGACCGCGAAAGACGCGGTAGAGTGGCGTCGAGGTGCTGGATACAGCTTGTGGGGACATTTTCAAGACTGCCTGTTTTTCACTCAGCTAGAAAAAATGAACTTTCATGTGAATGGCATAAGGGCTGGTGAGTTAATAGAGATGGTAGCTTAAATCAAACTGCAAAGTGAGAACTCCTGAGATAGAAGTGGAGGAAAAAGAAAATAAGAGTCAGATTTGTTTTTGTCAACAAAGACTTTGTGCAAACGCATGAGTTGATAAATGTGTGATTACATCGCCGTGATACACTGCACAGTACCATTACCCTGTGAGCCAAATAGTGGCCAAGGAAATGTATATGAACATATAACCTACAAATAGTATTATTCATAGATTCTTTAGTAGATGTATATTTAATACCTCAATCGTCAACTTATCCAACAAATAAAATATATGTATAATCATTACCAGTTGACTAAGAAAAGGGGCCCATTTTTTGACCAACATTGAAGTAACATACAAACATTGAAGTCAACAATATCATAATGTATCCAGCTGCATAGTTCCACCATAGAAACCGATTGAACGTGACACTTGGATAACCCCCTGTTTAGTTCTGCGAATCATTGTAAATGTCCTTGGAGTAAATGGTATTTCCGTCGGCATAAGCATGAAAAGAAATAATACGAGATGTGTCTTCGAAGATTTGACCAGACACACATAATTTCTTATCCTTAGCGGACGTATGCGACTTTCCACTAATTGCAGTTAGTATTGGATGATGATATGAGAAACACCATGTATCACTAAAACTTAGGCCACCTCTACCCTGTTCGCTCGCTGTAGTTTTGGGATTTGCTTAATACCGCAACCCCTCAAACTCTTTCTCTGGTGTAGTTCCTTTCCAAAAAAAAATTACCGAGCTCCATTAAATGATCCTCATCCTCCGCGGCACTAGGCAAGTACGCTAATTTATCCCCATTAGGATCGCCACTCTTCATAAAATTGATCCAATATTGACTTATACGATCCGCAATGTCTCGATCGACGTCGTATGTTTGATCGACATCAGTCCAGAGAGAAGCGAAGGTGTATGAAATTTCGGCTGCGTGATACGCCCCAGTATTCGAGCCATTAAAATAAGGGTATCCCGTCGCCTTCGGCACAGCATAATCAGTCCTAAATCCCCGTCTTCGTGTGAGCGTATGCGTAAAGTGGTAGAATATGGGTGATTGAGCATGTCTTTGCCACAAATTGTAATGCAAATGTGGACCGATCCGAGAGTTGTCATGACATGCCACATTCCATTTCTGCAAAGCTGTGCCTTCATCGATATACAGTTCAAAAAAGCGGTCGGCAAACGAGCCGTATTTTACTGGTGCAATAGCAGCTAGATCGTCCTCGTTGAAATCGGGATAGGTATAATTACCGCCCTCATCCTGGTTTTGGCCATTCAATATAGGGACATCGTTCATTATACCTTATAACAAGGTTTCTTCATAGGTCTGTGTGAATAGCCATCCATCGAGACAAGCCCGATAGAATGGTGGAGGCCCCCACATAGTTGTGTCATCCTTGTGATTGCCCTCTAACAGCTTATCCAAATTCATAGCAACTCTTAGCTTGTGGTGTAGTCATCAGGCTCGAGTTGAGGGATCAGGAGAGAAAGAATCATCCGTTAGCTTGTGACCCTGGGTTTGGATAACTAGATCTTCCCAGCTCATTCCAAAATATTTCTCAATCTTCGCAAGCCCCCTGAGCTTCGTGAGGCCTGCTTTGGCGTTGGGATTAGCGCCATTTTGCAGTAGGAGTTTGACAACTTCTGCGTGGCGACTGCTGCCCCTTAGGACACACTGATACAAGGCTGTCGTGGTTTTTTTTTGACGAATACCAGTATCGATTACAGCATTTGCACTTCCCCCGCAGTCAAGGCAACCTTGTAACAGTATTATAGAGCCTGTAAGTGCAGCCCAATAAACGGCATGTGTGAATGCCTCTGGCCATATGACGTACTTTGCCATCGAGCGCAGCCGGCGCACTTTCTCAGTATCATCTCTCTTAGATATTATGAGCTCTTTGAAAAGAGTTTTTGGACAAGTTGATGGAAGTTCCACCCCACCATAATTGATTAAAATGTCCATGATATCGGCATTGCCAATACCGAATGCGCAACGAAGTCGGCTTGTGGAGATCCCTTCCCTACTGAGCGTACTGATATTCTTCTGTGACATTACCTTGCCGGCCTTGATGACCAGATATTGCAGTGCTAGCATATTTTCACCACGTATGGCAGTCAATACCACCTCTTCAATGTCCAATTCTCTACCAATCTTTTGCGCCTGGTCTATTATGCACCTGACCATGTTTCTAGATGCATGAGTTGCCGCAAGTCGTTGCAACTCAAAGTACTCATTGGACGGATAGTTGAAATTTTCCAAAAGATACAATACAGTATCAGTTTCATCACGACGGACTGCGTCTTTGATAAGTGCCTTCATGTCATTCCCTGAAACTTGTTGGATCAATTCCGCGCTGACCACCCGGCTTTCATTGCGAAGTTGAGGTGGATGTGTTTGTTTACAATGCCTTGCAAGCTCTGGTGATGATTTAAAACCAAGTTCAGTGAAGAGACAACCTGTATGTGGACACATATACGGTCTACTATGAACCTTGAGATGCATGTCTCGTTCTCTGCGCGTCGCAAAACCAGTGCTGTAGAATTGGCAGAACTGTCTATCACAACGGTAAAGGTTCGTCCCATATAGTTCTTGGATTTTTTTGCAGGAGCAGTTTGGGAGGTGATCATGGCCTTGACAAAGTAGAGCCTCAATTTGGCCTCTTAATTGGAGGAGCGCAGCGGAGATTTTGGTCGGATCCCTGTCCATCCAAGTGCTCTCCTTATCTATTTGGATGTGGTCAGATACGACGTTCAGCTTTTGGTCATAGGGGCTTTAAATACCGTCACTGTACAGGTGCCCTATCTCAAGCCTATATTGAAAGTCCTGTACAAGAGCCAAGAATCTTTGTACACCAGGCCATTGGCCAAACGATACAAAGTCAATGCATGCTGATCGCTGAGTAGTAACAGAGGTCGACCGTTGGTTGCTCCGGAACCAATAAAATTCGGTAATGATTTTACTTAACGATTGAAGATAGTCTGGCTTGATCTCTCTTGCGCATTCCCTTACATGATGTATCCATTGGGTTGCCGCGTAATGGAAAATGATAAAGTTGCCTTCGAGAATCTTCTGCCCTGCTTCTTCTTCATTGATGTCTTGACAGAATATGTCATTGAGTGATTCAAAGCACAGATAGTTGAGACAGGTCGACGCAATCAACCAATGTGTGTCTGGGGTGCGGATAAAATATTTGCTCTGATCCCCGAACAGATACCTGGGTAGTATCAGATTAGCAATTGTAGCTTATTTAGAAGAGGGCCTGGCCTACTCTCTTGCTGTAAAATGCACAAAGCGAACTATTCCTTTCTCTATCTCAATAAACGGGCCACACGTTTCTTGAATATTACGAAAAACCCAACGACCTTTCGAGAAGTTATCCGAGCCGCGCTGCTGTATAGCCAAAATCTGGAGCAGCTCCTGTACTCTGAGCGGATGTGTTGCACAACCAATCCATTGTAGAATGATGATAGCTGCAAGTCTGTCATTTATTCCTCTCTTCTCGATTCCCTGCAAGATTCGGCCGTATCTGGATCGCGGTGAGCTTCATCATTGCCTGGCAGACCGAACAGAATTTCGGAAACGTACGCTTGCTCAAGGCCACTCGGAAGATTCTCCGTCTCCTTTCGAATATCTTCGAGGTTGTCTTGAGTTTTCACAATATGCATTACGAGTTTGGCGTAGAGGAACATTCCTGGTTGTAAAGAAGTCAGCACAGTTATGAGACTATGCAGCCAGGTCCATTACCATTTGCCTTTTCCTTGAGACCTCCTAATGCGATCTTTATTTGAGAGGATGTACTTTCACTGGCCCCGAAACCTATAAGACGGGGCAGCCATCCATCTACTTCATGGTCGACATATGTCTCAATATCTTCCGCATTCCTATGATCAACGCGAATTGAGAATGCCCTTTTCTCCAGATCCCTAGCTATATCCGTCTCCAGACGCGAGCTGATAAGCAACTTGACATTTTTGCAGGATTCTTTGACTTTTATGAGTGATTTCAGCAAAAACGCCCTCTGTATTTGATCGACTTCATCTACTCCGTCTATAATGATGAAGGTGTGTCCTGCATCTCTCAAAAGCTCTATAAAAAGATCTTCAAGGTATGGCCGGCTGCTTTTCAGTTTGCCGGCATCCATGATGTACCTCTCATGGAGGATTGGCCACATGTGGGTGTTTCTTTCGGTCATTTGACACATAAGGGATTGCAGTACCTTCACTGCATGGTCTTGCTCTTTATCATCAAAGGTTAAAAATGCAAACAATAGTTGCACCTCCGCTTGCCGCATTCGAATGATGCTATTTGTAGTCAACACTGTTTTCCCTGGGAATACCATCAGTACTCGAGAAAAAAAAGCATGCATTAACTAAAATGTATTTATGGTGATTACCTGCGCCAGGGATTCCCTGAAGCCACAAAGTCCGCATTGTCAAGTCGTCTGTATCAAGCCACCTTTTAAAATCATCGTTCTCATGCAGCCAATTTCCAGACTCCGGGTTAATCCCCCTATGGAACTTCTCAATCTCTTCCTCGTAGAAGCGCGGTGCGATGTAGTTTCTCGCTGTTTCGTAATCCTTGCCGCCGTTCATCTTGTCTTCGTCATGTCTTGCTTCATATGCTAATTGGCGAGCGTCATATTCTTGAGTGATCTGGTCTGTGGTGACATGCTCATTCAACAAGTTCTTGTATCGGCCCATGTTCTCTTTGAAAAATTTGATATTTTCTTTTGTACTCGGCCAATAGGACTGAAATATCAATTTTGTATCTGAGAGAATGCGTAGGTTAGAGCAGGAATGAAAAGATGATAACCTGATCAAACGTACTTTTCTTCTTAAATGTCCTTAGAATAGCAAGATGAAGATCCAGGATTTCCCGATAAAACAGACCCAAAACATATTTTGCGTCTTCGTTTCTTTCAAACAGTTCAATATGTTCCTTGAACTGAGGAAGATCGCGCCCAACATCTATGATGGCATATACTATGTCCTTAAAGGCATATTCCATTAAGCTAAATATCTATATAATAAAGGTCAGCTAGGTTTTATGCGGCCAAAGTCATTTGTTTTACCTGAAGAAGAAGTTTAAAAGAATTCTAAAAAGGATTGAGGCATATCAGTGACCAGACTATGTTGAACAATTGTTGAAAATGTTCTTACCCAGATAATCAACACTCTGTCTTTGCTTATACTGGTTAAAGTCTCAATTACTTCCACAAATCCATGAACATTCTTGATGTAGGGATCAATCCTTCCGAGTGCGCATAATCCTCCATGAGCGGCCTGCAGCATTTGTATCTCCTTTGATACAGCATATATGTCATGAACAGATTGACAATTAATGGAATCGTCTATTTCGCTATCCCTCGATATTACTAAAAGATTTGCATGTGCGGACTTGAAGCATTCCTCAATCCAAATCTGCATCGTCAACCTAGGTGTCAGTTATCAGAAAACATACGCTTTAATAAATAGACCATTTGACGTACGGATAGGGATGAGATATTGAACGAACTAATTGGTGGGATATCGACCAACAAGTCTTTAGCAAACGACGCTGCCACCGCTGCTGCATATGGTTGCCACCTATCGTTCTTGTGGGAATCTGCATAGTCGGCAATTCCTCGTATAACCAGACAACCAAAATTATTCATCAGCCCTGCTGCTTCCATTTCAAAACACAGAATCCTATCAGGCTCGTTGCCCAAACGATCCCTTGTTCGTGCATTCTTCATAACCTGGTTGCCGGACGCTATCGTTCCATAATGCACAACAACCTCGTTATCATCTCGTGGTTCTCGGGACTTTATTTTTGACTTGTCACAGTTCTCGCAGCTTCTCTCGTCCTGTTCATGATCATAGGTTGACTCGAAGAGAATATCGGACTCGGGAGGTGGTCTTTTGAATACTTTTTTTTGTTCCAAGATAGCGAGATATCTGGGCATGTTATTTACTTCGCACATGTGCCGAGCCTGAAGATTCGCAAGTGCTTGGCGGAGGATCTGGGGAGGAGCGTTGAGGAAGCCAGTCCGCACAAATCCACGGGGTGTGTCACGTCCCATATCATACTGTACCACGGAGGTGCTGCTGTCCACAGGCTGACTGACCACAACATCTCCCAGGCGCACGTCAGTTTTGGTTGGAACTCCGCCTCCAACACCAACCATCAGGCCAAACTGCATATTAGGAAACCGCCCTCGCATCCGCGCTGCGATCGTAGCCGCGGCTCCTATTCCCGTCTCTCCGGCCGGAAGACATCCGATGACAACGTTATGGCTTCCAATAGTTCCGAGCGTGTATTGCATCCCGTCAGCGGGGTCGGCCCAGTGTCCTGTGTGTATCCGATCGAGGACGAGTCGTGAGGCTGCAAGTTCAACTGGCAAGGCGCACAACCAGCCAATCGTGTATTTGCGAACGTCGTGCTGATTAGCAGCCATTGTTGAAGAGGACGAAACAATCATCGGTCGACAACCTGACCGGGGGTGTAGTATAACCATGTGGGAGAAACCCGAAGGATGAAAAAGACAGAAAAGGGAGGAAGTTTGACTGTGTAGCTGACAACAAAAGCAAAGATAGCCTGGTCAGATGGCGGGGTACGTGGTTGAGATACTGACTGGGATTATTGTATCAGGCTATCTATCTATCCTAACAAACTGTTGGATTGGCCGTTCTGCCAATATGTCCAGTGGTTCATAAATCACACTAATTTAATATGGAGCAATTGAACTTTATGGGATCCTCGGTTCATTCTTGATCTCTGCCTCACCGCCAGGGTGGGCGATGGTTTAAACCCTCATAAATATCAATCTGGACTGGCTTTGACCTCCCTGACGTGGCTCACCGTGATTGGCGTAGTAGTTTTTCAGTACCAGGCATTACTATCTGACACAAACAGAAGCAACTTTCAATCCCTTTCTTTTTAGCTAAACATCATATTCGAATATGGCGTTATTATTGGTATTTTTATTATTATTAGGGAATAGACCCAATTAATGTTACTTACAGCGTAGGGCTTTGGGACAGGCATGTTTGACACACCGCAAGTCTCCCCTGTGTAATGTCTATTCCATATTTGTCCATACTGATAGGAGAATCGTTGCGTTATTTCACCCGGGCTATTCCCCTACGATCCATTCCTACGCCACTTGGAAGTGGCCTCATTTTGTCAGTTGCCACTTCCAGGGGTTTGTAATTTGTACGTGCAGTGATATTTTCTTTTGCTTGTTCTTTTCGAGAAGAGGACTGCCCGGTATTACACGCCTCACTTACTGCGCTGTGCAGAAAGCTAAGCCCCGTTCAAAATTTGTCTTGGCAAGGCTTTTTTTATTTTCGTCCACTATAGCCAGCATTCCATCCAATCCTTCTGCCAACCACTGCAAGCGTAGTGCAAATCTGTTAGAGATCTCGCATTAAATGCACCGAGTAAAAGGCATGGAGCTGCACCAGCCAATGGCAGACTCCAATACCGGCTTTGCAGATACACCAAAGAGAAATTTCCGTGAATTAACCAAATGTTTATTAGACAACCATCAACAATATGATGATTCCGGAAACCCTTCAAAACGTGCTCGTACCATTGGGTCCGATATTGGGAGTCCCCGTGCGGAACATTCCTCTGGAGAACTCGATCAATGTGACGAATCGATTGCTACCAATAATGGAATGCTAGATTCACTAAACTACGACATGGGCATTGATGATGGGAGTTTCCCTGAGTACCTGAGGAGCGGATGGCCTTCTGAAGACAACTCCGCCAACAGTTTCTTTCTGTTTGGCCAGTCTCTTGCAAACAATGGCGCCGGATTCGATCCAATTGCTGGACGTCTTGCTGGGGCTACGTCTGAGATCGTTGACCTCACATTGTCAGATGCTGAAGGTTTCAATGGAGCGACACCCTGCAGTGACCCTGAACAGCCTTCTGACAAAGATGGCGACTTTACTTCCACCAAAAATTCTCCCGATACACCTTTATCAACGCCCGATGGAGGAATATCCGAGTCAAAGCCAACAGCCGATGACAAACGCAGTGAAACAATCCACGATATCTGTTTTGGATACGCAAGTCCCACCCGTCATATTTGCATGATATTTTACTCATATAAGCGACAGATCCACATCCGCGAATATGTTATTAGACAAAGCCTTGAAAAGGAAAGAAGTACCCGGGATTTATATTTCGATATATGTGGAGATATCGTGATCATTCGCGATGCCAACTCAAAAGAATACGCCGGTTATCTGAATAGAGAAGCAGCCCAGCTGATCGTTACCTTGTCTCACTCATACAAGACGAAGCTTTCCGCCAAATTCCACCCTCGAGGCAATATTTTAGTCATGATATATGGCGTCCGCGATGAAGCTGACATGATTGGTGATTTCCTGAGCGACAATGGCCATTTCCTTCAGCAACCATCTGATTTCGATGAGTCGACAACATACTACAACCCACAGTATCTGATACCCCCGGGATCTGAATTCCGGGCGTTATGGCAAAAAAATGGTCTGGAATTGACTCAATCGTCCCAGTTAAATGAGAAAGCAAAATCGCAAGCCTCTCAGATAATGGATTCCGCATCAGGCCCAACCGTATTTTCGGAGGTACAGGTCAGCCATAGGATCAAGACCGATCTTTTGAAGTATGTTTTTCACTCCATCTTTGCTTTAGTGGATGCTAATAGTTTCGCCAGACACCAGAAAAAAGCTTTAGCCATGATGGTTGAGAAGGAGTCCGGTCGGTTTGTTGGATGTGAATTCCCATCTCTTTGGTCAGAATGTGTTGAGGAAGGGGAACGCGGGATGAAAATGTATGCACCACTCGAGAGGACTTGACTTTCGAATATAGACTGATCCCTCTATTTCAGATACCGCAATTCTGTCACTGGGAATGTCCAACTAAAGGAACCAGAATTGTGTATGGGAGGTCTTCTTGCTGATGTGAGTGGCATTTTCAATCAATATTGGTTATTCTCTTACCAGTAAACAGGATATGGGTCTTGGGAAAACACTTTCCATGCTGGCTTTAATAGCAGGTTCATTGAATAAAACAAAAGAAGTTCAAGAACAAGCAAAACAGTCTACCTTGATTGTTTCGCCACTATCAAGTATGTCTTGGTTTTACAGCTTTTGTTGAACACATACCAACTGACGTATGATAGCCCTCTCTAGCTGGGAGAACCAAATAGAAGAGTATTCACCCATCCCCGTACACTGATTATACCTTAGCTCACACGTGGCTCTAGGCACTTCAAAGAGGGATCACTGAGTTACACTGTTTATCATGGGCCAACTCGAACAAGAGCTGCCAGCGCTTTAACCCAAAATTCCATTATTCTGACAACATATGATACCCTCAAGGTGGAATTAAACGAGAAATCTAAACGTGACGGTATCTTGCACAAGATTGGCTGGCATAGGATTGTTTTAGATGAAGGTATGAATACTGACTTACGGAATAAACTAAACTAGACTGATCCTTATTTATCAAGCCCACGTCATTCGAAACCCATCCTCTCGGGTCTTCCA
Organism: Talaromyces sp. PX2406; assembly: GCA_023626115.1. Lineage (NCBI taxonomy): Eukaryota > Fungi > Ascomycota > Eurotiomycetes > Eurotiales > Trichocomaceae > Talaromyces > Talaromyces sp. PX2406. The sequence goes on from JAMAGJ010000004.1 coordinate 1,081,750, forward strand.
GTCTGTGTACAATCTCTCTGCAAAGCACCGCTGGTGTATAACAGCGACTCCGATACAGAACTGGGTGCAGGAATTTGGAGCTCTTGTTAAATTCCTCCGTGTGTCGCCGTTTGATGACAGGTTGTCTTTCAGGGACACGTTCACTTATCCTATACAGCGTGGGGATGAACGTGGCTGGGAAAGTCTCAGATCTCTCGTCCAAGCTATATCACTTCGAAGAATAAAGGAGGCTCTTGATCTGAAACTCCCTGTACGAGAGGAAATTATACAGCCGGTGGAGCTGAACATGGAGGAAAGAAAGATGTACAAGCTGTTCACCAAATCATGTGTTTCTGCTATTGAAACTCGTGGGGTGGCACGAAGCTCTTTTCAAAACATTCTAAGACTTCGACAAATATGCAACCATGGTCGCGAGTTACTTCCTTCTACGACTCAGCAATGGCTGGACAGCGTTATGTCTTTTTATGAGGATCCAACCACGCCACCTCCAACATGCGAACATTGTGATGATCCCATGCCTGACTCAGAAGAGAACATGGATGATCTAATTAACTGTTTGCATCAGGTATGCAAAGCCTGTCTTAGAGGTGTCCAAGAGGGCGATAGCCCTAGTGAGCCCGTCTGTCCCGTATGCGCTGAGTCAGGGTGTGAGAAGAAGCAGGAAGTTCAAGGTACGGATGAAATGGAGGTTGAAACGGAATATCATCCATCCTCTAAAGTGAAAGCTTTGTTGGAAAATCTTCAGAAGACCAGGTGTCAATCTCAATACCCAAAGGTGATGCCTATCAAGAGGTAATGATAAATTCTCTCATACGATATCCACCTCAAGTAATACTACTAACGATACTGACCAGTGTTATCTTTTCCACTTGGACAAAAATGCTCGACTTGGTGGAGAAAGCCCTCGATGGTACTGGATTCCAATTTCAGAGAATTGACGGCAGCAAAAGCTCTTCCCATCGCAAACAGGCACTCCGTATCTTTAACGAAAGTCCGTCATGCACTATATTCCTTGCCACTTTGGGCAGTGCTGGAGTTGGGTACGTTTTCATTCTTAGGGACTTAGACCTGGTATTAAATCATTGCTTACGGACAAATATTATTTAGCATCGATCTTACAGCTGCTAGCCAAGTCCACCTTCTTGAGCCAGGCTGGAATCCCATGTTAGAGCGACAGGCACTAGACCGTGTCCATAGAATTGGACAGAAAAGAAATGTCCTGGCAATCCGCTATATAGTGACAGGCTCCACTTCAATTGAAGAGGTAATTCACAATTCCCAATTCTCAAGGTATATTGGTTTTGATTAATAATTTTTGGAAAACGCAGTATATCCGACGCAGACAGGAATGGAAATTGAATCTCATATCAACTTCTCTGAATGATACAAGTGGTGGGCAAGTTGTACCAGTGAAAGATATGCTTGAGGTTGGTCATTCTACAAACGGATTTATGGCGCTGGGCTTTTGACTGATCCACCATAGGATTTGAAATATACATTGAGTCAATCATGATGGTTATGTACAATTTATGCTGGGACGGGAGAGCATTGCATAGATCACTTGGTTTGTATTGTTTTTTATTTGTTGATATTTATTTATCACGTATACTATCTTAATAATACCCTGACTAGGTGTTATGTATGTGTGATGTGTGAGGGACCAGGTATAGAATGCTTTTGAATTTAGCTGTTGATTTCTAAATTTGTAGAAAGACTTTTATGATGTGGTGTAAATAGACGCGAAAGGCATAAGATGCCACCATCCCAGTATCCCCGGACCAGCGGAAATGATGCAGAAAACCGTGTCGACTTGTTTAGTACTATATTCAATGGCTTCAATCGTTGGTTTATTATCCATAAGGGTGCGGATGATTTGGAGCCTCACTTCCGGATATGAGATGTAATGGGGTTGATTCCACTAAGAAACATAGATATAGATTTATTTTATAACTAATCACTGCCCTTAGACAGATATGTAGGATTTGTAGTGAGCTTTCGCAAGCTTCTGGAGAGCTCCTAAGGCCTCTGTTGATGGTGGCCAGCTGTTTATCAAGACTTCTTTGAGAATACGTCCTCTTTCCGTCAGCTTCTTTCAAAGAGACCAAACTTCAGGCTTGGGCCAGAGCCTCTTCGGCTGTTCCCGGTCTTACATAGGATTAGAACATAATACAAAACTAGCTAGAGGAGAGGATTAACAAACCATGTCTGAAGTATGGCGGAGGATCCTCGTAGCATTTTTCATTAGAAGAGTTAGGCATTGTCAAAGAAAGATACCGTAGTACATGTAGTGAGGAATTCTGAGACATCCTAACGTAACATGGCATAAGCCTATATACCCTACGAAAAAAGAATGATCACTCTTCTCCAGCAGTCCTCATTTCTCAGCTGTTCAAAAAGTACTTACATAAGACAGACGGTTAATTTCTAAATTGTTCTAACAGATAAGTAGAAGACCTGTATTATACTACAAATACAAAAATAGAGCGTGGTGCTTCCTTGGACCAATGAAGTTTTGATCTGGAGGAGTTTTTTTGTCTATTCTTAAATGAATTGCTACAGAGACCATGTCTGACATCTGGAGCCAAAGTTGGCTACCAGGGTCCAAAATTGGAATACCTTAGACCCGATCAATTAGGGCGCCTTACTATAGGTAAAAGGCTAGTTAAACCTACAACCTGGTTTAGATCTAGTAAGGTTGCAGGGTTATGGTAGCTTCAACATGGATCTAAGCTGTTGCGATAGGCGGTTGTGCAATAAATACAATATCACAGAAGTACTGGGACCAAACAGCAATTCATCCTTAATATTGCCAACAAGAAAAGGAGAACACAGTAACCTTTGGGGAACCAGAAGTCTCTCATGTGCCGTGCCTGCTATCCGTACTATTGCTCACTCATATCATGGAGAGTTAAAACATCCAAGCATTGCTCCTACGAACTTTGAATTCGATGGACTAGTTAAAATTTCCACTGGTGAAGACAAAAGGAGATTCCTCGCATTTGTAAGAAGGATGATCAAGTGGGAACCCACTGAAAGAAGTACAGCTAGTGAGCTGTTAGAGGATCCATAGTTGTACACCAATTCTGATTAAAAATGAGTTGCATTATTTAATAAAATACGTACAATATTCGAGGATATCGACTGCGAATCCCCCGCATCAAGCCTAACAGTGGGGACGTTGTCCCCACACTCTATGCTGCTTGCACGCCTTTCGACAGTGAAAATCAAAGCTTCTTTAGGGCGCAGTGGCACGACACGTCACAGGTTTGAGCCAATTCTTGCATGATCTCATCATCGGCTATTGGGTGCTCGGAACTGCGTCGCAGAGAACTCCGATGGCAGAAGCTTTATATATGGATCTAAAAGTTCCTCCGGGACGTTGTTGGTATTCTTTTTACTAGTACCGATCAACCAAATTAGTATCACAAAATCCGCCATGTGAGATCACAGTAGCAATTTCAATGGTATTTGCTAACTGTTCTAGGGGATATACCGCTTCGTTCGCCTTCTTCGAAGCGCTCTGGGAGGTACTTTAGCCCTAGCCCAGACTACTAGTATTCAATTGACGAGCGCATTTCAGGCTGGCGTGCAATATGTCTTTGCCAACCTGGGCGCTGACCACCCGCCGATTCTAGAGGCGATGATCACAGGCCACAATCAACGTAAAGATCAGTGGCCGACTGTGATTACCTGTCCGAACGAGGTACATTATCCTCTCCCCCACACGCTACTCCCGCGGGTAGTTTCGGTTGTTGATAGCGAGCTAATTAATGCCCTCACGCCATCGGAGATACTCCGATGTGCATTTTGGGAGCAGTGCAGATGGTCGCATTGTCTATGGCTGATGGTTACGCACGTTTGACCGGTAAACCGCAATGTGTCATTGTCCACGTTGATGTGGGAACACAAGGATTGGCAGCTGCCGTCCACAACGCCTCGTGTGGCAGAGCACCTGTCCTGATCTTTGCCGGTCTATCTCCGTATACACTCGAAGGGGAGGAGCGAGGATCACGCACCGAGTACATCCATTGGATTCAAGATGTGCCCGATCAAAAACAGATTATTTCGCAGTATTGCCGATACACGGGTGAAATCAAGACCGGCAAAAATGTAAAGCAGATCGTCAATCGCGCTTTGCAGTGGGCGATGAGCGACCCCAAGGGCCCAGTCTACTTAATGGGAGCCAGAGAGGTCATGGAGCAGGAGATTGAGCCCTACACACTTGATCAACGACAATGGGTTCCCGTCACGGGGGCTGCCTTGCCGGCTAATGCGGTCGAAATGATCGCAAACGAGCTCGTCAATGCAAAGGAGCCTCTCGCGATTGTTGGATACAATGGCCGTAACGCCCAGTCCGTAAAGGAGCTGGTTACGCTCGCTGACACGGTCAAGGGTCTTCGGGTGCTTGACACGGCAGGTTCAGAAATGAGCTTCCCTGCAGACCATCCTAGCTGGTTGGGTATGCGGTTTGGCAACCACGAGGCTATCAAAACCGCCGATTTCATCCTCATCGTGGATTGTGATGTACCATGGGTCCCAACCGTATGCAAACCGAAAGACTCAGCCAAGGTCGTCCACCTAGATGTCGACCCATTGAAACAACAGATTCCGATGTTCTATCTGCCGTCCATTGCCACATATAAGGTCGACTCTACCACAGCTTTTAAACAGATCCACGAATACATTGCATCGAATGCGGCCCTGATTCAGACTTTGAGCAGCGATGAAATTAGTGCCCGTCAGAAGCACGTCGAGGAAGAGTACCGGCGCAATCTCAAGGCTATTGCAGATTCAGCCGCTGTCCCTAGCGGAGGAGACGATGCCTATTTGAATTCACACTATCTCATTTCCGAGCTCCGCAAAGCGGCACCACAGGACGCTATCTGGGCCATTGAAGCCGTTACCCAGACTTTACCCGTAGCTGATCAGCTGCAATGTAGTATCCATAACTCCTGGATCAACTGCGGTGGTGGCGGTTTGGGCTGGTCAGGAGGTGGTGCGCTTGGGATCAAACTAGCCTCGGACGACCAACACGGAGGCAAGAACAAGGGTAAATTTGTCTGTCAGATTGTCGGCGATGGAACATACCTGTTCAGTATTCCCGGGTCGGTATATTGGATTGCTAGACGGTACCAAATCCCCATTCTAACAATCGTTTTGAACAACAAGGGCTGGAATGCTCCTCGACGCAGCTTGCTTCTTGTGCACCCGGACGGTGAGGGTTCGAAGGCTACGAATGAAGACTTGAATCTCTCCTTTGATCCCTCGCCTGACTATCCTGGAATCGCAAAAGCGGCTGCTGGAGGTGAGTTATGGGCTGGCCGTGCTAGTACCGTCAAGGAGCTTTCCGAACAACTACCCAAGGCTATTCAGAGCGTCTTGTCGGGGAAATCGGCCGTGTTGGAGGCCCAGCTGGATGGGACAGACGGCAAATATGTTGAGCGCAATTGATGTATTTACCTCAGGCCACACTTTCTGTTCTGCACTCGTTAGAGAATAAGAATTAATTTCCTTTATTTGGTATATATGGATTGTGATTGCTCATGTATATGTGCTACGTCCTAGTAAGCGTTAGCAAGGGCCAGTGGCAATAAAACAGGGAACCCCGACACTCACATAAATCTACTCTCATCCATGAATCGCATGTAAAAATTAAAACGAAACCCTAGGCAGCCAAGGACTCAATCGCCTTTTGCAGCTCCGGCACATTAGCCCCCCGGATAGTTTGCACACTCTGTCCATCTTTGAAAACGATAAATGTAGGCATCGCCGTGATTCCATTTTCCTGGGCAATTTGACGCATTTTGTCCACATCAACTTTGAGAAAGCGAATGTCTGTGTGCTCTTCGCTCCATTGCGCGATTTTAGGGGCGATTGCCTTGCAAGGACCGCACCAGGTCGCGTAAAAGTCGACAATGACGGAGCCGGAGGAGGTGAGGGCTTTGAAGACGACGTCGCTGGAAATGAATTGTGTCAGTTACGTATTCATCTTCTTTTCTTTTTCCTTCAAAGGGCCGAGGGAGGAACCGTACTTGTCGACTTCGATCGCTTTTCCTGTCGGCATCGGGGTTGAGTCTTCGCTTCGGCTTCGGAGATAGAGAGTTCCGATAATTAATAAGATGCCAAGAATTTGGTCCCAGGACAGAGCCATTCGCGATATTCACGGTTATTGTCTTTTGAGTTGTTTGTCGAGGACGTTGCTTGCGGTGTTTCGGCCTCGTTCTCTGGTGTTCTAGCAGAGATACAAACAGAGCAAACAGTGGAGCGGCGTGTTATCGATAAGAGCCATACACGGAATTACCCGATTGGGTATATTTTGCCTCGATCTGTAATATGAAAATAGTAGAGCCAGTAGTAATATAAGTTAAGGGATACGACTATCGTATAACCATATATACTCGTAATTAAATTGCGTGTCCTATTGACGTGGAGAAATCATTTTTTCTCACCGTTCCCAAGCCCTGAGATTCCTCATCAACCCGGCTACCGCTATTGGAACCGGACGCCGTCTCATCTTCACTCCCAATTTCCTCAAAATCACTATGTCTCTTGCTGATGACCTTAGCACCGCTTCCACTTCCTCCCGTCCTACCGCTGATAACTGACATCGGAGTCCTAGCTCGGAATGAAGATGCCGAATGCCCAACGTACGGTGAGTTTAACTCATGGGTATTATTATTCGTTCTGGTACCATAAGAATATTCCCGGTTCCTATTAAAAGGGCGAAGGAGGGGGCGAATGCATGGAATTGACGTGGTAATGATGACAAGATAGGTTTCGATGTATAGCCACCGTTCGAGATTGACGGTTGCCATGGTTGGATCACTGCTTGCGCTGGCGAGGACATGGATCTGGACAGTTTTGACGATCGATGCAACCATTGCACTAGATTCCTTTTTGTTAGATCTTTATATGACACATTTTTAATGAAGGCACGTTAATGGATTTCAAATGGTCTAATGACTTACAAGATACCGAGACCAAGGAGGACGATTAACCCTAGTTTGACCTGGAGCTTCAAGTTCAAGTGCCAAAAGACATAGGTTGAGAAAGCAGCGAGATAGAGATCTGTTGCTGAGTTGAATGCTAGATACAAGAATTATTCCGATCAACTGGTTGCTCACAAGCGCAAGGGAAAGAAAAAATCACTTACATCCTTCAAAGTACCCATAATACGTCTGAACACGCAAATCCCAACAGTTTCCAGAGTTATCCGAATCAGACCAGATAGCAGAAGCATGGCCCGGACATTGCAAAAAGATAATTAGAATGAAGAGCACATTGATGATGATCTGCGCGGCCATGAGAGCCCAGAGAATGACTCTCCATTGCTTTCTGGCAGCCAATAGGCCATTGATCAGAACAATAAATGCTATTCGCCCCATGACGCCACCGCATATTCCAAACGTTTGCCCCAGATAGTCGTACATGATGACCGTGGAAACATCAGACACCGTACCGACAGAGCGGCCATAGCCGTGGTGGACGGCCACAGTGATGATAGCAGATCCAACGAGAGACAAACACTGTTATATAACAAATATCAGTTTATTTTCCGGGGGAAATTATCAACTCATGTTTCGAGGGGGAAAAAAGGCACTAACTAAGGCAAATGTCATGAGTATGTCATCCCACCCGAGTTTTCGAATTCGGATCTTTGCAAGTATTCGCAAAATCATGACCATAATGGAAACCCCTGCAAATGCCCACATATCTCGCAGCAGAGGTGGGCCAGCATTGTGGCTAGAGCCTTCGGTCGAGGCCGCCGGCATGATTTGTATCAGCGCGTTAGGGCTATCCGGAGGTTCATGCTTTGGCTCGGGTCAGTGGGAAACCAAGTCAAATAAACAAATTTTTGGATAGAACATTTTATCTATTGAATTAAATCAGGGAAACAAAAGGCATTATGACATTTTTCCATTATTTCACCCTCGTGGCCACCGCCGCCGTATAGATCTCGCCATGCAGTTTGGTTATCCACCCAATCGCCGGCCATCGGAGACCTCCGCTCTGTCAATCCCACGCGATCAAGTCAGCAACAAATGCTGATAGGCCAGACACGACGATTTTTCGATATCTGCCATGCCACTCTTGATAATGCACGGAATTTTGATTGGATTTTGCCCAAATCTGGGTTCTGATGTTATCTCGCTGGGGAAGTCTGCGATATATGAGTTCGGGGGTCTCCATGTGTTAATAAAGCTAGTTTACGACCAAAGTATATAGACTAACAAATTTTCCTTTGTTTTCCCCATAGTATATTCACTTGCTCTGGAGATAGCAACTGCCCGGGGCTGACTTTTTCCTTTTCGGGTAATTCTGCGCTTGTGTATCCGCCTACGCTGGTCGGCTTTATCGCTTCACCTCTTCTAATTAAATACTACATCGCATTCTGGAAGCGTAGCTGTGAATTTAAATCGCACCTCAACTACACAAAAATTTCATTTACGTCCAATATTTTGTTCCTTATACATGTATCTTCAGCATTGAGACCATCATGACTTTTTTCGAGTCTGTCCCAAGCGATTTCTTTGAGTATATCCACGTACCACAGTTTTACAACTGTAAACTGCATTAAAGGGAGTATCTATGGGCCCAGAAAATGGAAATGGAAGCCTTTTAAAGGGAAGATACGCAATGTATTAGTCTCGATAAATTGGCCGAGAGATTCACTGTATGCGCCTACTAGATTTCAACATTTTAAACACGATTGCTCAGATTGATAACATGTTTCTATTTTCACTGTTCAGTAAAAACCCAAATTTGTATAAGCACGAAGTGAACAGAGATAAATAAGACGGTAAGCTTGACTTTGGTATGTATAAATCCACCCCAGGGGTACCAGTGACATTTTACATGTAGAGCACAGCCTCGACATTACCCTACAACTTCGATAATTCTCTACCTTACATGTGTCCCTGGTACAGTTCACCGATATGTTTATTCCAATCCTTTTAGGATCCCCTCCAGCACACTTACCAACCCCACTGATCCGGGATCAGGGACAACTTGGTTTTCCATAATGTCAGCATTCACATAGCTAGCCCGGCCAAGAAGTGCCTTCATTGAAACGGTGCTCTCGGATCCCTTTTTAGCGGCGTCAATGGCTGTCTGGAGGTTTTTCTTCTCGGAAAAATCGGTAACAAACGGGATCAAGGAATCTACCAAGGTTCGGTGACCTTTTCTCGCAGGCGTGTACCGATACAGGGTATCCAAACTGCGCTGCAAGGATTCCGAAATGATGCCAGCAGTGTCTTGAGACTCGGATGAAAGCGAGTTTAGGTAGTTCGACATGGCTCGGAGAAAGATGGCGTATATGGCCCCTGATGTTCCTCCCATGTGTCTCTCGACAATTTCTGAGATCTTGTGAAGAAAGGAACCAAGGCCAACCGTCTCTTGCGAGCCAAGGTCAATGTTTGCGATGATAGCTTGTATGATCTCATTAGTTCCAGTGCGTCAGTCCTTGCGTGAGTTTACCGCTTACCATCGATGCCCCCTAAGAGTGTTGTTCCACAGTCTCCGTCTCCAACAGCTGTGTCGTACGATGTAATAAGTGGTTCGGCGCTCTGAACGGACTTTTGAATGCCAGTAAGAACGCTTTGAAGCTGCGACCTCGGAACTTGGATTTTTATGTTAGTTGTTACGCAGTATCGCACCAGGTGTTGTTTTCTGCTTTAACTTACCTTGAATTCCCTTCGTGAATTCTTCCACAGACCTTCCTGTGGGGTTTTCCTGTTGTAGGCAGCGCCTTGCGGCAGTAGAGCTGGCATGTGGATGCACATTCCGTGGCCACGAGGGTGCATCTGTTGAGGCTTGGAAAAGTCTTTCTATTTCTTCATCCAGTTTAAACAAAGTTATTGAAAACCCTGGGCCATCCAAGGACGAAAGAAGACTGTCTGCCAATGTGTATTGGATCTGGAGACCGGCATCTGTTACCTGGCGGATGACCTCATCCAGAATCGCATTTAGCTCTAGCAAGCTTAGGCCACCAAGGTTGTTGACCAAAAGTGCGACTCTATCACCAGGCTTGGGATACCATGTTGTTGGGAAAGGTTTCAACAGCGCTTGCAGCATTATCGAAACAGTCTTCTCTAGCGAACCCAGCTTTCCACGTACAACACCAGGCTCGTTGTGGATTCCTAGAAATATCGGAAGTTAGTGAGTCCCATTAGAAGTATAAGTACTATGTGTATACCCATTCCAAATTCCATCTCATCATCTGGGAACGCCTCTTGCTGAGCTTCACGCCCTGGAACGCTTGATCTACCAAGGCTCACACCCATGGAGACCACCGAGTCGGCTGCTTTTTGAGCAACGCACGTAACAGCAGCGAGATCCATTCTAGATTCAATTATTAGCAAATTATACTAGTCACACATTCAGGAGGTGGAGAAATCCCATACCCGGCGGCCGCAGCTGCACCCGCAATCTTATGCACGAAAACAGTCCCTGCCAGACCCCGGCGTCCAACTAGTCCAGGATCAACTATAGAGACATCATCTTCGACTACAACCATGTTTACTTGGAGCCCCTCGGCCTTGGCTGATTCCGCGGCAAGACCAAAATTTAGTCTGTCTCCGGTGTAGTTCTTCACAATCATGAGAATTCTGGGAAGCGTTTAGTTGCATTGATTTCATAATCCAGTAGTTTATCAGGTGTAAAACACTTACCCACTCGGGGCTGGAAGAGCTCTTAGCCCAGCAAGAATTTGAGATGCCGATGGTGATGCAAAGACATTGCCCGAGACAGCAACATCCAACATCCCCTCTCCAATAAATCCAGTATGAGCTGGTTCATGACCAGATCCGCCACCTGCTATTAATATAACCTTGTCAAAAGAAGACTGGGGCTTATGGAAGACGACTACAACAGTATTAGTGGGGTGGCTCTCTGATACATATGTGTCGTTAGGATAACATTGAAAATATACCCAGGTTGGATTCATCAAAGTAAAGAGACGAGTTGACTGAAATTTGAGCTCGTAGAGCATTATAAACAAGGTTGCTAATATCGCTGACAAAATGTTTTTCTGTAAACTTGAGTGAGCTAAATGTTAAACCTACATAAGGGTAAATATCCACGAACCTGGCGCCATAATGATTGAAACTCTGTATACTGTCAATGCTGCAAGGGTGTGTGAAACTTCGAATTTACTTTAGGAAAAAGCTTTTTAATTTTACTACATCCTGTTCTTAAACCGTCCTAGGTAACGTTTTGCACCGGAAACCTGCCGGAAACCTGAAATATTTCAACTAAATGACTCCTCGCACGGCGGGAACACCGGTTCACATACATTGATTATCTCGGTTACTATTCGTCTTTGAGCACTGCGTCTCATATTACTAGGTGTCAGATCGAGGCTATCGTATTTCTAAAGTTGCGGGGTAGAGCATTCCAGACCTATTAGCTCAAGACTTGGAAGGTTGGATGATTACGATTAGTACGAAGATGCCTCTCCATTGGCTAGCATCGCGTTATGGTTGGACGCACTGACACTTAGCATTTCAGCCAACCCCAAAACCCCGGAAATAGTTTCAAATGCCAGAAGTTGTAAAACTAAAATAAAATACATTATAAAAGTTGCAACTCTCCCTGAAAAGCTCTGGGGCTTGGATCGAAGCTTCAAGCAATCGTCCACATTTTCTTCCTGAGCAGCCCAAATAACCCGAAGAGCAACGCATGAGCTTACCTCTCCGATACGAGTCAGGCGGGGATACACCAGTCCGTCTTATTTCTCGGCGTCTGGGCACAGCTTCCCCCGCGGCGAAAACCATGCTTACGGTGACATGGCTAGACTTACAGATGATAGATTCAAGGCCGATCCCGGGAAACACGTACATAATGATTCCTTGGCTATGATGATATGTCTTATTCTTGTAAGTCACTATGTCAAATGGCGAGCCAGATGCAAAGTCGTCGGTGGTCACAGCGGCATCCTCTTATGTGCACTCAGACTTGGAGATAGGGCTAAACAAGGGAACAATTATCGACGGCAAACCAAAAAGCTCTCTTGCTTCCTTGCCACTTAAGCCAAGGTATTGAATACTCCACTATCTGTTAGCCTACCCCAACTCCAGCGGACCCTGGGCCGAAGAAGACAGCCCTGTGGTCCCTCGGAGCTACCCCCGACTCTTTGACAGCACTAATTATCCCACCTATAATAACAGTGCCGGTCCCTTGGTCATCGTCATTGAGCATGGTGTATTTTGGCGCATAGCGCTAGTATCCACTGTCAGAGGAAGAAGTTCAGGCCACTACCAACGAGCTGTTGAAGGCAGGAAACAGTGGTAACATGGTATGTGTTGCCAGTATGAGCGGATATGTTTCGAACAAGATGGACCCAATTTTCCGAGAAAAGAGTCAGCTGCCTAACCGCAAAAACAGGCGTCGGTACTGCCAGTTATAACTCCTTCAAGGCTGCTGTTCACCAGCTTACAAGGTATTTAGCCACTGAATGGGGCTCTCGCAAAGTCATGTGCGAGTTAACTCACTATCCCTGGTTATATTCGTACAGCTGCTAACGCTGAGCCTCTTGATAAACCTGGAATAGAGTTCCAGTGGATTGGCGATAACATGCTATATCGACTAAACACTGTCGATGAATTCAGAGCTCTGGTTCTGTTTCTGCTCGGGGATGATGGCAGTTTAGTGACTGCCGCTGGCCGATACATACTACCACGGCTTCCTGGAGAAGATATCTGCCTCATGTCACTCGTCAATCACGTGGAAGCAAACAAAGAAACCAGTTCTATTAAACGAACCACACAGATCCTGCTCACACACACAAGGGAGTCAATTTCAAGTCAGGGGGTCCAACCCCATGAGTTTTCCTCAGTCTAATTCCCTTATTGTCGATCGTCCTTATCGACAGATTTGACTTTATAAGGAGCTAGCTTCTTTATAGCCATATTTTGAATCGAGTTAATGTCTACATTCAAGATGATACCACCTTCTGGTCGGCCTTGATGCCACTTTCTATCCGATCGGAGCTCGAAAAGCGACTACATCATATTCAATGCGGTCAACCAAAAACCCCTGTTCGAGGGAATTGGCGATTTCGATGGTTATACGCTATCCTCGAAGTGATTTTAATCAAAACAGCATCACGCTGCTGCTCACGACCTGAGTTTCAAATCCCCGGGACTTCCAAATTTCTATAAAACCAGGGAAGGACGTGGGCCTTGAATGGTAGATTAGTCCCTTTAGGGCAGCTCATATGCTATTGAAGGGGACGACCAACTGAAGAGGGACGATAATCACTAGTTATCGAGGCTGCCTTTTCACTGTTCAGATTCCGACCAGAAACTTCAAGGATTATATTCGCCGGTGGCCCTCGAAGACACAACTCAACGACACAAAAAAAGCACTGTGTCGTCACGATTTCAATTGACCAGAGGAGTGAGCATTAGCGCTGTTGACAACACTTCCGGTGAAGCGTCTTTCGGCAGGCAACCCGTGTTCTATCTCGGAGTGAAAAATGAGTTGCAAATCCCAGACCAAAGAGAACGTATCGGACCGTTTTGACACAAAGTGAAAAGAAGGGGAAAATTCGCGCTACAAATACCGAACCACTGGTGATTGGGTTCGAGGAAGTGTTTCTTACGCAACCAGCGGGGAAGATTATTTTACTTTTGACACGGAAGAGTTGATGAGGATGGGAGCAGATATATGAGATGCACATTTCCGGCCATCTACATGAGGGAATTTGTTGGTATAAAACTATAATAGTTACACGATTACGCATGATACCCCGCAACACCCATGTAGAGCTGAAAGAAAGGAGCGATAAAATACATTGCAATTACCTCGTGGTGGCACTTGAGATATTCTCAATAAAACCACAAGGTACCGGTTATTCTACTTGATAAAATGAAAGAATATATCCCCTTGATTTCGCTCTGGGCCCAAACTATCATCTTGCTAGTCTATTTGATTCAACGAATGGGGCGACACATACGAACCGATTTACCAACTCAAAGTCTTCGGTGTCACTTATGTCATCATCAACGACGCCGAAACCGCCGAAGAACTACTCTCAGAGCGAGGCTTCGGGTACTTAGGCAGAAGCAATTTCGAAATGATCACCATGATGACTGGAGGCATAGGTCTGGCCATCAGCCCGTCCAACGACTACTGGAGACGCGGTCGCAAGTTTGCAGCCTCGGTGCTCAGATCGAATATGGTACCCAAATGGGGCCCGGTGCAAACCCGCGAGGCAAGACGCATGGTAGTCGATATGGTGCGTGAACCGACAACGTATCAGTTCTGGTTGGAGCGAGCGTCGGCTTGTGTTTCTGTTCGTCTGGCGTTTGGGAAGAATTTGCCCGGCGCAGAGGAAGTCGAGTATCATACGCAAAGAATAACAGCGCGAATGCATGAAATCGAGCGTTTGGGCTTACCCGGGGCGTATCTCGTTCATGATATTCCGGCGTTGATGTATCTGCCTGAGTGAATGGCACTGTTTAAACATGAGGCCAAAAGATTCCACGAAGCCGAGTCCTCGTATTTCTACGGGTTGTTCCAAGAGGCCACTGAGAGGTTTCGAAAAGGAATAGCTGGAAATCCGCCCTCGTCCGCTCGCTCCTGAGCCGAGAAAGACGAACACTACACCTTGGAGTGGAAGGAAGCGGCGTTGTATCCCACACCGTGCCGCCTTTGACGACGAATATGAAGGGTATCGTATCCCTGCGGGCGCCCTCGTGGTTGCCAACCAGTGGGGAATCCATCGAGAAAAACAACTGTATCCCGATGGAGACGAGTTCGATCCCGAGAGATGGTTGGACATGTGGTATTCATCTACCTATGAACATCCCACAGCTAAATATGTCACGATCAGGAGATTTTCGGCGTTTGGGTTTGGGCGTAGGATCTGTCCGGGCTATGACGTCGCAGAGCGTGCTCTTTTCATCCAGATAGCGTCTCTTTCATGGGCATGTCGGATTAAGAAGAAAAAGACAGTGAATGGTGCCATTGTACGAGTATTCGAGCGGGGTGACTAGCCAGCCGTTGAAATTCCAGTTTGATGTCGAGCCTTATGAGGCGAGAAGAGTCGGGTGTTGAAAAAGGTCTGGGAGGAAGCCATTGATTTGTTATATAGACTGTGGTGGGTACTTTCGGGCGTAAAAATATTATAGCAATTGACAAGGCAAGCAAGTTTTATGATATATGATGATGATGATCTTTCAATGCCGTAGTTCGTGATAACTGATAAGCGGAGATCAGATCCGAGGCCGGAGATCTCCAGGCGGCTAGCATCGGCCGACGCAAACATGCAAACAGCTGTCGCCATCATCGTCGTCGCAAGGTTGTTTCTATGTGTCAGAGACGATGGATCACCAGTATCATTGAGGGGTTCTCGTTCTGTCTGGTTCTGCACGCCCTATTCTAGATCGACTCGTGTCGCGCCCTTATCAAGACCGATAAGCGGATCCACCGAGTCGCTTTGTCCTGCTTTTTTGGACGTAGAACCGCCTGTAATTCGCCATACAACGTGAGTCACACCATATTTTTTTATCTATGGAAAGTGGATTATTAAAGTGTTGTTTGACGGGTTTCTTTTTGATGTTTGTTGGTTCGTCTTTGCTCAAATAACGCGACCATTCCAGTCCACCTTGCCCCGCGCCACCTCGACATCATTCCACTACGTCCTCAACATTTATTTTCTCCCGGGCTCAGAGAGACAGGCTAGAAAGAATCCAGATGACAATGAGTCCATCGGCGATTCCCATCGACGTCCGGGGCGAGACCGACACCAGCGCCGTCGTCGTCCCCGATCCGCTGGCCATCAACGCGCTCGCTGCATGGCGCACCGACGGCGCTGTGCCCACGGGCACTGCAGCATTCTCGAGCAGCGACATGTTCAAGAGCCCTGCCTGTTTCACGCGACCCAAGGCTAAGCGATGGGACCACATTCTCTCGACCGAAGCCAAAGCCCGCAAGCCATCTACGTTGAAAGCCGCCGCCGCATACCTCAAGAGACCGGGCATGATCTCGCTGGGTGGAGGGTTGCCATCGAGCGAGAACTTTCCATTCGAGGAGATTAGCGTCAAGGTGCCCAGAGCGCCTGGCTTTTCAGAGGAAGAGACGAAGAAGACGGGGAAGACACTTACGGCGGGCAAACATGATATCTCGGAGGGGAAGAGCTTGTTGGGTAATGACTGCCCATACAACAAAAAGGGAAGACATTGGTAGCTGACTGCAAAAAAAAGATTTGGAGGTAGGGCTCAACTACGGTCAATCGATGGGTTTTGCGCAACTGTTGCGCTTCGTTACAGAACACACCGAGGTTAGTGGCGAGCAAAATGTCAATTTAGTAACGAGGGCTGACGCTGGCTCAGATTGTGCACGCTCCGCCATATGCCGACTGGCAGTGTTGTATGACGGTGGGCAGTACATATTCTTGGGACGCGACACTGAGAGTGCTATGCGAGCGGGGAGACTACATTCTCACAGAGGAATACTCGTTTGTCAGCGCTTTGGAGACGGCGGCACCGCTCGGCATCAAGGCTGCAGCCGTCACGATGGACGAACAGGGCCTACGCGCAGACGCCCTGGACGAAGTTCTTACGAATTGGGACGAAAAGGCCCGCGGTGCCCGCAAGCCTCATCTCCTTTACACAGTTCCGTCCGGACAGAACCCGACGGGAGCAACTCAGGGCGCGGAGCGGCGCGCAGAAGTATACAAGGTCTGCCAGAAGCATGACGTCTACATCGTCGAGGACGAACCCTACTACTTCCTGCAAATGCAGCCCTACAAAGCCAATGTACCACCCCCGTCCAGCCGTGAAGAGTTCCTCAAATTGTTACTGCCGTCTTTCCTCAAACTTGACGTCGATGGGCGAGTCTTGCGATTGGATTCATTCTCAAAGGTGCTTGCCCCGGGCTCGCGCGTCAGTTGGATCGTCGGGGCGGAGCAGTTGTTGGAACGATTTATGCGCCATTTCGAAACGTCAGTGCAGAACCCGAGTGGGTTTTCGCAGATTCCGTTTTTCAAACTTCTTGACGAGGAATGGGGCCATGCCGGCTATATCGACTGGCTGGTGCACTTGCGTCTCGAGTACACGCGTCGTCGTGATGATATGCTCCACGCCTGCGAGAAATACTTGCCTGAGGAGATCACCAGCTGGGAGCCTCCCTCGGCGGGCATGTTTGTATGTCTTCCTTCCAATAACTCCTAAACCTGAAACGTTTGCTGACGATTGTTTGTTTGTCGATAGCACTGGATCGAAGTGTCCTGGAAGAAGCACCCGGGTTTTGCCAAGGGACAATCGCATGCGGACATTGAAGAAGCCATTTTCAAGGCGTCGGTGGATCGCGGCTCATTGCTTTCTCGCGGCAGCTGGTTCCGAGCAGACCACAGCATCCCAGAAGACAAGATGTTTTTCCGGGCAACATATGCAGCAGCGCCAGCCGATAAAATTGACGAAGCAATAAAGCGGTTCTCAGAAGCGTTGCGGGCGGAGTTTTCTCTATAGTTTCATTTGCGTTTGTTCTGTCAGTGTGAAATTAGCGATATGATAAGAATGATAATCAAAGTTCCTACCGAACCTGGTTGAGTACCGAGGCTGTGTATCACGTGACTATCGTTTCCTTGGAACAAAATCTGAGTTCCGAGCTAGCCCGATACGGCTATATGAAAATCAAGCTTGGGCCGGTGGAGATCTTGGCAAATCTTGGCGGGTCTTGGCAGGGGCCGTTTCTTTCTAATCTCTCCAACTTTCATACACGGTCAATTTGTCATGGAAAGACAGGATGCGGGAAACTGCGGACGGATTATTGTATCGTAGCGTTGTTATCGATCTGATATCTGGGCCTGGTAGCTGATCGACAAAACTGGTATGTGCTGTTGCTAGCCTCGTGCAACCTGACCATGTCGTAGATGCAAGACATCAAGATTAACTTATCGCCCAAGAAACCAGCTGAAGAAATGATGTCATGGGCACTCGCTTCATCGGGGAGGTGGTATCCAAAACCTTGGCATTTGGTTATTGACTCGTTGACTTCGTGGTGGATAGGACCAAACATCAATAATCAATAATCGAACGGAATAATATGCGGTACTCCGCGCTGTAGACGAGAAACCGTTGGCACTGCACATGGCTGAAATGTGTGTTGACCCGTTTGTTGCTGGTTTCCCTTGACCAACATGAAAAAATAGTACATCGTACTCGTATCATCCATCCATGGCGACTCCATAACGAGGTTTCTTTTTGATTGCGGGTCAGTATCCGTGACAAGCCTAGTCCACAGCAAACGCACAATATTATGGCTTTCGCCCGGTCCAAGTGCGAGTCGCAAAAGTGATCCTCCGGAGGACGCCGTGGTCAATCTAAACTTTGTGGCGGCTCTTCCGGCTAACAGCCAGCAAGACCAGGGCTAACATATTCTGCAGGCCAAGCCCTGACAGCACTGGAAAAGGACTAACGTGAGACATTAATCTGCTGGTCCCTGGACTCTGGATCTGAGTTGTAGTACGGAGAAAAAAGAGGGGGTTGCAGGCACTGCAGGCAGGGCGGTGGGCCGCGCCGCCAATCGGGCAGGCGCCAAGACGCGTGCCTCTCCCAGAGTAAGACATTCTCCTCCGGTGTTTCCCTCGTGATACGATAAGATGTGCATTATCAGGACCAAACAACACCAAGAACGTAAGTAGGCATCTCATCGGCCAGTCTTGTTGCTTGATCCTGCATTAACCTGCAGCCGTCGTGGTTGGCTCATGCGGTAGATCGCCCTGCATCCTCGCAGTTGGTCCGCTGTGCGTCAACGCCGCCCAGCGATCTATCGAGGCCTGTCCATCTTTCATCTATCAGACAACAATACTCGTGCATCGGAGGATTCTATCACAGCTCGACACGGGACGAATCACAACGGAATCCATGCGGACTTTGGTCCCGGTTTGCATTTGCGTTTCGACCAGCAGCTGCTGTTCCACTGTATCAGCGTTTGCTCCATGCCTTGGCGTACCATCTCCCCCTGATGATCTCAGAGCCAAAAGCTGAACAATCATTTAGCCCTTAAAATAGAAAAATCAAATGTACCCAGGAGGATCGGCACCGGCAAACTCACTGCCACTGGCGCCGGCCCAACTTCAAACGGCTTGGCAGCTCCACGCTGGGCGGGTTAATATTTAAGGCTCAGGTCGACTATCACGACAGCGTTTGTGTCCGGTCCAACACAGCGGCTATCCTCACTGGCTGGACTATCCCCTATTTCGACTGTGCCTCTAGCGCATTGGAAGCTGATTCGCCCACGCTGGCTCTCTGTCGTCGCTGATATCCGCTTGGGATTCTCGTTTCCTGGGTTGTCTTGTCCTTGGCGTGTTGGTGATCTACAGTGCTGTGTTGCCTTTGCCAAGCGATGCACGAGGATAGGGTAAATGTCTCTGCGCTCTGGGCAGAGGACGAGATGTTACCTTCGCGTTTGGGAAAGAAGGCGGATCACGCCAATAATCTACTCCGTACCAAGCTCTGGCGATCATCCTTGTCGTCTTATTTTTCTCTGCGGTTGCTACTCTGCCGACTCCGCTATCGATAAAGCCTCGCCGCTCCAATCATCGCCTATCCTGGTCTCACTATCGAGCCGTTTGTTGTCCCATTGAGAGTATTTCTCCACACAAGACACTGCCCCATGGTGGAATCCTAGCTTGCTAGGTTGCTAGCTCGTCTAGCTGCCTAGCTACCTGATAATACCGTAATAGGTGTCTCGCACTCTAGCCTCGCTCCGCCCGTCGGTGCCAAACTCCACCCCGACAGCCCTAACCCAGATGCTTTAAATATGGCCGGGCTGCCCTCCTGGAGCTCGGTTTTTCTTCCACTCAGAGTGAACATCAATCTGCATTCAGGATGACTCGTATTATCTCTTTGACTGCCCTTGTGGCTGCCCTGGTTGCTTCCAGCGCCGCCCGCCCGTCTCCCAATACCCACGCGATCCATGAGAAGCGCGGTGCCATCTCTTCTCGCTGGGCTAGCTCACTGCGAGTCAGGTCTGATGCCAATGTCCACGTCAAGATCGGCCTGAAGCAGAACAACCTTCACCGTGGCCATGACATGTTGATGGATGTGTAAGTTGGGAACCATTCAGCTTCTCCAAAGGCAAAACAGCTGACACAACTCTCCTAGTTCTCAACCCTCCTCCGACAACTATGGCAACTTCTATACCGAGGATGAGATCACCGAGATGTTCGCTCCCACCGATGACTCAGTCAATGCCGTCAAGAGCTGGTTGACCAGCTCCGGCATCCATGACTTGCGCATCACCCACTCCGACAACAAGGGCTGGTTGGCCTTCATTGCCTCGGGTGAGGAGCTCGAGAGTCTGCTGCACACAGATTTCTACGAGTACGAGGACTTGGAAACTGGCGACCGCAACATTGCCACCGAGCAGTACCACGTGCCCAAGCACATCCAAGAGCACGTCGACTACATCACTCCTGGCATCCGTTTCCCCTTCCTCAGAAACCCTGAGGTGGCCAAGGCTAAGCGATCCAGCTCCTCGCGCAAGGTGTACAACACCTTCCAGAGCCGCCCTGCTCCTCCCGTTAAGATCCATGGTGCCAAGAACACCACCACTGGCTGTGACGAGGTCATCACTCCGGACTGTGTCGCTGCTCTCTACCAGATCCCCAAGCGCACCGACACCCCGTCCCCCAACAACTCCCTCGGTATCTTCGAGGAAGGTGACTTCTACACCCAGGCCGACTTGGACAGCTTCTTCACCCGCTTCTCGTCCTACAAAATCCCCAACGGAACTGCACCCACTCCTGCCTTCATTGATGGCGCCAAGGCCCCCGGGGACATTGCTGGTGGTGAATCCAACCTGGACTTCCAGCTTGCCTACCCCATCGTCTACCCTCAGAATATCACCCTCTACCAGACTGACGACTCCTACTACGCCGAGGGTTACGCTCAGGGTCTCTTCAACACTTTCCTTGACGCCATTGATGGTGTAAGTGTTTCCAACTAATTTCTATTTCTTCTATCGCTGACAGCGCCCTAGTCTTACTGCACATCTTGCTATGCTGGCGAGTGCGGTAACTCCCCCATCGACCCAGTCTACCCCAACAACAACACGTCCTCGGGGTACCAAGGCAAGCTCATGTGCGGTACCTACAAGCCTACCAACGTCATCTCCGTTTCGTACGGAGCTGCTGAGGACTATGTTCCCCAGTCTTACTACGAGCGGCAATGCAATGAGTACGTCGATGCTCTTTCCTCATTTGACTGGTAACAAGCGCTAACTAAGATGCAGGTTCATGAAGCTTGGTCTCCGTGGTGTGTCCGTCTTCTTCTCTTCTGGTGACTCTGGTGTTGCTTCTCGCTCTGGTTGTCTCGGAAACGACAGCACCATCTTTAACCCAGGCTGGCCCGCTAGGTAGGTGTATTTCTCGTTCTTTGAAAAGGACGACGCTAACAAAACTTCAGCTGCCCTTACATCACTTCTGTCGGTGCTACCAAGATCCCTGCCAACCGCACTGCCTCGGACCCTGAAGTTGCTGCCAACGACCCAGCTGGTCACCCTTACTCTTCGGCCTACGCCACTGGTGGTGGCTTCAGTAACATCTTCGGCATCCCCGACTACCAAGCCGATGCCGTTGCCAAGTATGCGCCCTTCCTGATTATTTTGCTACTATAAAAACTAACGCTTGTTATAGCTACTTCAAAAACCACAATCCCTCTTACCCTTACTACAACGGCAGCATCCTTGGCGAGAACGGCGGTATCTACAATCGCTCGGGCCGCGGCTACCCTGACGTTTCTGCCAACGGTGACAACATCGCCGTTGTCGTCCAGGGAGAGAACTCTCTGAGTGGTGGTACCTCCGCCTCTTCCCCCATTTTCGCGTCGATCGTCAACCGTATCATCGATGAGCGTATCGCCGCTGGCAAGCCTGGTCCTCTCGGATTCTTGAACCCGATCCTGTACCAGAACGCCGATGCTTTCAACGACATCACCGAGGGAACCAACTCTGGCTGTGGCACCGATGGGTTCTCGACCGCCCCTGGCTGGGACCCTGTCACTGGATTGGGTACTCCCATCTACCCCAAGCTGAGGGATGTCCTTCTCAAGGCCTAGACTTTTGCCCAGAAGAATCTGGCCGATTGGTAGACCGGCCCTTTTTTCAGTAGTCAATTTCTTATTGATATAATCACTACATAAAGAGCTGCCCGTATATATGCAAAGTAATGAATTAATTTTACGACTTACAATATTAATTTCAATCTCAATTAAAAGTGGAATGTATCGCATTAGCTGTTGTATTAATGTTAATGTATACTGAGAGTGCCAAGAACAGGCAGGGAATAACGTAATCAAGCGCCAAGAAAAAAAACGCCGTCTCCAGTCGATCCTTGGGCCGTTGACGCTTAAAC
Organism: Talaromyces sp. PX2406; assembly: GCA_023626115.1. Lineage (NCBI taxonomy): Eukaryota > Fungi > Ascomycota > Eurotiomycetes > Eurotiales > Trichocomaceae > Talaromyces > Talaromyces sp. PX2406. The sequence goes on from JAMAGJ010000004.1 coordinate 1,104,113, forward strand.
GACCTTTGTACATTGTCTCTACTACCGCTATCCTCGATACTATGTTTTGTTCGTACAAGAGCAACTAGACTCTGCCTTTGTCATTCCATCTTCCTGCATCTTCCTGCATTGCGCTGTTGTCTTTCCTGTTTTTGGTTGCTCCTGAGATACCCCAATTTTCAACGCCGTTCTGATTAGTTTCTTCTTGGCCTCTGGGCCTGCATCTTTTCCCTTGAACTTGTAAGTGATGCATCTTATCTTTCTTCCTCTCTTTTTCCTTCCAACTGTGAACTATACGACACTGGTTGAAATGCCATTCGGAAGTTGTGGCTCTTTCACGCCACTGTCGTGTTCTTTGCCCCTTGGTCGCCTCACGTGATTTATCTTCGATTGTCCTACAACAAAGAACCTCCTTCAAGGCGAACTTCTGCTAACCCAACTTTCTAGACTGCATTTTTAATATATTGTGTTATCTGTTCTCGGCAAAGTCATTTTTTCAAGAGAAACAGTTTTCTTCTGTCGCTTGCTCACATTTCTTTGATTACTTTTGCTGCCTGCCTACTTTGTGAGCCAGCTGCGTGTAGAAGAAAGCTGCAACGAGAAAACTACTTTCCTCTGGTGCGCTGAGGGCCACCTAACAGCGCTTGTTGATAGCCTTGCTGTTTGGCCCCTGACAGCTGCCATTCGTCAGTCTACCTGATCTGTCATCAAATTAGACAAGATGGAAGTCCCACGAGCATCCCGCTTTCTGGACCCGTCGTCGGCCATGGCGTCCATCACCAAACAGAAAGCAGATGCTATCAGACTGGCCAAGGAACAAGCCGCTGCTGTGAACGAAATGTGTCGTCGCGCCAAAACAGAGGTTCCACAGTATGAATTTGAAGAGCTGATCGGTAAAGGCGCCTACGGACGCGTTTACAAGGGCCGCCAGCTGCCGTCGCGCGATCTTGTGGCTATCAAGGTCATGGATATTGACAATCTTGACTACAAGATGAATCGCGATATGAAAGACGAATCGATTAAGGACTTTATTCACGAGATCAAGGTCATGAATCAGGCCAAAGAGGCTGGCGCAAAAAACGTCAATGTCCTGATCGAGGCAATTTCGATTCATTCACAGTTATGGGTGGTTTGTGAATACTGTCCTGGTGGTAGTGTCAAGACTCTGGTATGTATTGCATTGCTCTTTGTGAAACTCTCTTCCATTTCTAACAGTTTTGTAGATGCGCGCAACCGGTGACAGATTGGACGAGAAATTCATCATTCCCATCGCTCGAGAGCTTGCCGAGGGCCTCCGAGCAATCCATGATGCTGGAATTATTCACCGAGACGTCAAGGCTGCCAATGTCCTCATTCAAGAGGAGGGCCACCTACAGATATGTGACTTTGGCGTGGCAGGAATTCTTCAGTCGAAAATGGATAAACGGTCTACCTGGATTGGTACGCCTCACTGGATGCCGCCGGAGATGTTTTCAGCGCGTGGTGGAAGCACACATCAATACGGCAGTGAATTAGACGTGTGGGCGTACGGGTGCACACTCTACGAGATTGCTACTGGAAACCCACCCAATGCCGGTCTTCGAGAACGGATGCAAATTGGAAGGTCTCTCGGACGCAGTATCCCTCGACTCGATGGTTCACGATATACCGAAGAACTCAAGGATCTCGTTGCGTTCAGCTTGGAATCGGATCCTGCCACACGCCCTACCATGAGCAACATTCTTTCTCATCCTTATATCACCGATTCCGAAGCCGAATATCCCACCAACTCGCTCAGTGAGCTTGTCCGAATATATTACCAGTGGTCTCAGCGCGGTGGTCAGCGAATCTCGCTCTTCCACCCCGGCGGTGCAGCGGCTGCTGAATTGCCGGAAAACACGTCGTTTGACGATGACTGGAATTTCAGTGCCACAGATGGATTCGAGCGTCGCTACTCCGTTCTTGATCTTGACCAATTGTCTGCCTCGCTCGCCGAAATAGCAGAAGGTGATGAAACCGCAGCTGACAATGAGCCCGATCCCATGGGTGACGATTCCCAGGCCCCGGAGATGACCTCTATGGAGAAGGCCAATTTCGACGAGCGTGTCAAACGTGGTGCGGCTGCTATGGAGGGTCTTTTTGATGAAATGAAGCCCACGTATAAATACGAGACGAAAAACGATTTCGTCCCCGTGGAGGCCAAACAGCGATACTCTGATCTACCGCTCCGGACAACGACTGATCGTTCATCGGTCACATCCACCTATCTCGACCTCAACCTCGGCTCGTTTGACTCGTCACACTACGCTGCTGGATCGGCTTCTCAGTTTCAACTTGCTGATGCGGGTACAATTCGTGCCAATCGCTCCAGTCTGCGCTCTGGTCGCAACTCGGATGGTGACCAGTCTCGCACTTCATCGAGTAGTGATGGTAGTAGTACCATTGGCGATACCTTTCAGCCAAGTGCACCCCGACCACCAACCATGGATTGGAAGTTTCCTTCAATGGCCGTCCCTGAAGACCGAGAGCCTGATCCGGCTCCCATTCAGTCTTCCCAAGATACTTTCAAGCCTTTGTCTATTGATAAACGTGCGACGCGCGATTGGAAATTCCCTTCCATGGCCGACACAGTCGAAGAACCGACCCATACAGACTATGCCTTGGACGAAACCCCATCTCATACAATCCGCCCTCCCTATGTACAATCGCAACAGTCGGCTCTCGACCTTACATTAGACGACCATGACCATAGTCGTGGACCGAGTATTGAAATTACTAACATGGATGAATCTCGTCCCTCCACGGCGACATCCACCGTGAGCGACTATGATCCTTTCCGCTTTGATCGCGCCTCTGATATTTATGCCACCTCTCGCCATATGTACAACACCAGCTCTTCTTCGACCGCCATCTCTTCGTCTCTTGACGGACCGGGTCCAGACGATCACGATGATGTTCAAGAGTTTGCCAAAAGCAGTATCGATGGCCCAGGGCCTATCGCTCACGAAGAAAGCGTTATCCACGAAGAAAGTGTTATAGCCGATGGGCCCGGTCCTGATGACGACGAAGACGATGACGGCGGCCCTGGACCTGACCATCACGACAACGACAGCAATTCCGATATGGCCTCTAGCACTACCGCAGTGACTCCGCTGACCGCGCACCGAGCGCCACTACACACGCCGCGCAACAGCACTGGCAAGGATTACGATAGCAACCTTCTCGAATTTCCGGACGTCCAGCCACCGTCTGCGCAGAGTCTGGTGGAGGATGCACCCGAGGAGGTTGTTGCGCTCGAGCTTGATCGGTTGATCGAGAAGTTTATGCAAGCGTGTTATTCGACCATCGATGCGGTCGAGGAGGTTGTAGTATGAAACCAATGTTCCAGACATTGATTTCTCTGGTCTTGCATGAACGAACCGTAAATTAGTTTGAATCATTTCATGGGTATGATCATAGCGAGACATATTGGCATTTTTTCAATACACATCAACACTTATCCTTCCAATGTTCTATTTTAGTAGTGCAGCTGAATGACACCCTGGATTGGGTTATGCTCTGCCAGCCCCTGGCTATCATACGATATTTGAACAAATGCAGTGAAATCAGCTGCCCGCGAGAGTCGCTGGCCTGATGCATTACACCAGGCATAGAACGGCATGGAAGATGTATTTGTTCCTAAAGCAACACACCGACCTTCCTGTTCCAGGTCCGCCTGTCCCCACTTACTCACATATATCTGCTGCCATGTTCCTTTCTCTTTCTCTTTTTCTTCTTCCTCCTCTCGGCGGCCACAGTCCTGGAGACTCGCGAGATGTCTTGACTGTGACGGTCCATGCCTGCCACGAAACGCGGTGCTTATCAATTCCAAAACAACTTACTTATTTGTTGCATTGTCCTGATCCGTTATAGGTGATGCAGTGCTGATTCCATCAAACTTTTCTTATTATACGTTTTCTTTGAGTTTGTTTGTCTGTTTTGTTTTTCCTGCATCAACTGTTTGTGTGCGACTGATATGTCTTCCATCAATTTTGCCCCTTCCAGCCCCCCCCCCCCCCCCCCCTCCTTTTCGATATCACTCTCGTGTCTTTGTCTCTCTCTTACCTCTATCATCCTCTAATCTCTCTTTTCTGTCTTCTCTCTCCTTCTCACTTGCATCTGTCTCTTCCTCGTCTCTGTCATTCTTTTCATCTGTCGTAGTCTCTAGCCTTCTCGTCTCTAGATTCCACTCTCTTGTCTTCCTCTTCCTTGCTCGCCTGCCTCTTTTACTCTTACTCCTCCACAAGCGACGATGCCCCATTCACCAGGGAAACCCAAGCTAGTCCCCCCTCCTCTCCAAAAAGCCACTGTCAAGTCACTTGCAACCGATCAGCCGGCACCAGCTGCTGGAAATATCAATGTACAAGATGCCGTGCTTAGCCGTCTCAAAAAGTGCCTCACCCGAGGTAATCATCCAAACACGAGCGAGAAATAGGGCCGGGCAGCACTAGTGATTGCAAACCGCATCATGCGGCAACATAATATCACCCAAGCAGACATGTTGGCTCAGGAGGAGAAAGGGGGAAACGGTCAAGGCGAGAGCAAGAGTTGTCCTTCGCAATTCAGTGGGTGCAGCATCGTGACTATTAGCAGCACCAAGGAAGACTCTAAGCACGCCGTAATGGAAGGATTTGTGACTAGGGCTTCAGACGAGATCTAAAAGTTCTTTGATTGTAAGAGCTACTACAGGAGACACTATTTGCCAAAGCCCTTGATCCAATGGACATTCTACGGAATTTCGGAGAATACCGTGGCGACGGCGATGGCTTTTGAGATGGTGTACAATCTCATCGTCAAATGGGCTCGGGAACACCACGGCAGGTCGGCCGCCTATTGCTACTGCCGGTGGTGTTGCCGATGGGCTTTACAAAACAGGCTATTGAGGAGAAGAGCCAGCTCGACAGGCAGGGGTAACAATGGGCAAAGCAGAGAGCACTGGAAACGCTCATCAAGAAGTCAAGACTGAGAGTTCTGACAGCTCAAATGCCGACGACACTGGTAGTGTCTGGAAATCTGAAATGCAGCTTGTCCAGTTCCGTGAAAGTGCCGAAAAGATTGCGCAGAGCTACTTGGAGCAAAACAATATCAAAGTACGCTCGACAAAAAAACGGAAAGTCCCGGTCAAGGATTCCAATTCCTATACAAAAGGAAGGAACGACAGCAAGAAGATAAATGTTCGGCAGAGAGTCATTGAGTATTCTTAGCTCAGCTGCCAGTGAGATACTGTTTGGAAGAGATAGTATTCATGGTCTTGAAAGGGGCAGTGAGAGAGCTGTTCAAATCCGGCGAGGAAGAACAATTCGCACTATTGTTGATATCATTATTGGAAGTCCAGATATTGAACCAGCTATGTAGTCAGTTTAGCATGGCTTTTAGGTACTTTTTCCGGTTGCTAGTCAACTTTAGCCACAATAATAGGAAGCGTTTTACCTTACTTCTACTTAATACGAACTCGAAATACCTCTTCTGGTCTAGACTGAATATCAATTTATCATTAAATTGTGCATGTATAGCTGCTGATGGGTATAACGCTGACACTGGGAACACCATGGAGGTCACACCTCTGCTAACCCTAATTGCCATGTTACGCGTGTTGAACCTGGCATCAATGTCAGCTGCTCATTTATGTCACGTAACATTTCAATATTTTTCGCCCGATGGTTCAATGTCCTTAGGAACTATTGATCAATTCTTTCCTGTGGAGAATTACGATCACTTGATTACTGGCATTGTTCAATGGATTATATCATAAAGTCATATTATATGTCCGAATTTTGCTGTATCCACATAGGCCAGTATATGTAAGCCCAGCGCAGTTTTACGTGCGCAAGATAAAATTTAATATATACAACTTAGTCCCCCTAGTCATCATCGTCTTGCGATTCCAATTCCGATCCATCATAATAAGATTAAGCAAGAAAAGAAGATGCTTAGTTGCCAGCGTAGGTGACGGTGACAGTGCTGCCGTCAACCTCAGGGGTGGCGAGCTTGTTGCCGCTCTCGTCAACGAGAGTGATGGTGTCGGCGCCAGTGGCATCGACCTTGCTGCCGCCCTTGGTGGCAGAGGCCTCAGTGAAGGTGACCTTGCCGAAGTTGGCGAAGGGGGCAAGGGACTGCTGACCACCCTGGATGATGGTGAAGTCCTCAACGATCCACTCGGCGTTGGTCTCGCAGAGGCTGCTGGTGGTCTCGTCGGTGGTGAACGAGTGGGTGACGGACTGGCCGTTGGAGTTGTTGGTGATGGTGGCCTTCCCGGTCTTCTTGGAGTCGGCAACGACGCTCATCTCGATCTCGTCACCGGCGCCGAAGCTGATTCCGGAGAAGTCGACCGAGTTGGCGGGGATCCACTCGTACCAGGCATCGAAGCTGGTGTCAGAGCCCTGGATACAGAAGTCGACACCGGTCTGGAGGATAGCGGTCTGGCAGGTGTCACCGTCGATACCGACCCAGGCGGTAGCGCAGTACTGGGTGCTGTCATCACCGTCGGCGGGAACCTTGGGGGTAGGGACGATGATCTTGCCAGAGACGGCAGTGAAGCCGGTGTCGACGAGGACGGCACCAGCCCAGTTGTTGCTGGTGGAGGAGCTGCTGACCTGGTCGGCTTTGTTGGAGGAAATACGCATGTTAGGGCGGGTGATTCCATTGCGACGGGCAACGCGACCGCTCAAAGGAGAGGCGGCGGCGGAGCCGGCAAGGAGGAGAGCGCTGGCAGCAGTGATCTTCATCGTGAATTGGAGTATATAAAATACTTTTTTTGTAAGATGGAAGGGAAAAGGAAGACGATGATGGCAGTGGATGACAGTCTGACCAAAAACACGGGGCGGTCGATCTCATTTATAGCACTCTGGCCTCCATGAGCCCTCCACACCCTGAGAGTCGCTCAAATAGGAATGTATCATCGTGGTTATTTCGCTTATCTTCTCCGAGCAGGGCCTGTCTCGGCATAATCCGTGCATGGGGACATTTGCGGCACCCATTGCCCGTCTCGGGTTACTATTTTCAACCCTCAATACATCATCCAACCACAGCTGGTGACCTGGGCAAACTGCCCGTGATACAGCCACATAAGCAGTGTCGATCGCTGGTACCTGCGACAGCTGCAGCCAACGAGAACGGGGTCAAGGCCCGTGGGCCCGAGTCATTTCTTTGCGACAGCGTGGCTGGCCACTAATCGAGTCACTAGACCCCAATAGGGTCAAACCAGCGCAACAGGCTTGCCAGATCGGTCACTAGCAGAAGACACATGCATGTTACATCCTCCTGCTGGTGGAGCCCAACATCGGCAGATTTACTCGAGAAATGAAGACAGGCAGTCAGCCAGTCATCAACAGCGGGCAAGGCTGAGCAGGAGGTCAGTCAGAACCTAGACCAGCGGCGCAATGTCTATGTTTAGACAATAAGTGACGACTCTAAGAGATCATCAACGGCACAGTTTCCACAGTTCCAGAGATGGACACGAGGCTGGACACGAGGCACGGCGAAGACGGATGGCTGCTCGGAAGGCAAACTGTGGCGTGGCTAGCCAATGCTTGTTGGTCACATCCCATTAGCACCTACTCCGTACTCCGTATTCTGATGTAGCACTTCTTCTCAACTTTGTTGCGGTGCGCCCCTCTTTTTCTTGTGTTGTAAATTGAGTCTCTGCGATCGTCGCCGCTAAGCACTGGGCGTGGAGTCGCCGTGGGCTCTCGATACGACCACGGAGCCAGGCGGTCGTAATTGTAAGGAGGAGCCGGTGAAGAGAGCAGTAAACAAGCAGCGAAGCATAATTCCTATTATCCGTACCTGACTATTCGCTGCCGTGGTCGGAGGATGGCGAGTTTCATGTTTTCGTCCCCTGGAGCTTGCGCGGCCGAAGAAAAAGAACTTTCCGTGCATGGCGCCACGGCGCACCGGACTGGACGCCTCAGCGATCCATTAATTTCAATCTGTGGTTTTGGACAAACACAAGACCCGGGGTCGACCGCATCTGGTGAGCTGGCTGCGCCATGGATGCGCGTCGTACGTCCAGGTTCCAAAAGCCAACGGAAAGTGAAGTGTGGGCCGCCGGAGCGGGGGAAGAACGAGACCCGGCCGGCATTGCCGAGGCGTGCACTGCCCTAACCCTAACAATCAGCCATGTTACTCACAGGATTCAGGCTTGTTATTCATTGTTGTTCCTCAAGTTGTCTTGCGATTCAGCGTCCAATATGCCATGTAACCTCGCGGCCGCGAGACATTCCAGGTTAGGGTTATGCCCAGTGCTGGTGGGCCCTCCTAGGCAACAAAGCTAGCAACCCAGGCCTATCGAGTTCAGAGTAAGAGTTAGGACTCAAGAGGAAGCTCGTACGAAGAAAGCGTTCCATTCACCTTTAACGCCGACAGAGATCGACAGAGCTAGTATTAGGCGACACACTTGCCTGAACAGGCAATAAGAAAACAGCACGGCGGGGATTTATGATTTAGCTCATCAATAGCTTCTTTAATTCTAAAGACGTAGCATCCAATCAGCCAATAGCTCGATCTCTACTGCATAATCCGTAAACTCCGTGTGTAACAATCTGATAAAGGGATCGCCCGAGTCATATCCGAGTTCCAATCAGATACCAAGATCGTAATCTACGAGCATGGGCTCGGTTGTTTTCTGTCTCCAAATACTCCGTACACCGTACTTTGTACGTACCTAGTTGATAACTAGATCCGTGCCATTACTAATCCTATCTCTTACTCTTCATTCGGAACTCGGCTCTTTCCAAGTAGGATCGCCTTGTAGCAATGCATAATCGCTCTCTTGTTATCCGAGACATTCCGTGAACATGTTTGCTCTGGTTCAGCCTCGTAGGACCATTGGCAACGAGCCAGATGATTTTAACGAAACTTTCCCACAACTGTAAGACAAACATGGTGTGAGCAAAGACAACACTAGCATGCATGGAGACAGCAAAGCATAGATAGATCGGCAAGTGATCTGAATTAGTTTGCGGGGTCTAGCTGCAAAGAGTACCTGAGCCCGAAAGCTTGATTCCCGGACCTATCCGTTCGATAGGAGGGGTGATCTCTTTAAGGGTGGTATAAAATTTAGACTAGACTTGCATGTCACCTTCCTTATTCGCTCACTTACTCACGGCCCTCCTTATTATTATTGGTACCGGGGATAGAAGCGGATGTCATGTGGCTTCAGACAAGGGCTGACTTCATTTTCGACAGTTCCGATTATTTGCTATTTGCTTTGTGAAATGGGCATTCTACACGAGCTGTTGCAGGATCGAGATGTCTTACATCCTGCCTCAATCTTTGACCTCGTCCATAACTTTAGGTAGTCACTTCCGAAGTAAACAGCTGTTGTCGGAAATATGGTTGCGAGTCATTTGATGCCACAACCTGAATGGCCGGTTGATTTAACCGAAATTGTCAAGCGTTCCTACAACTATCAAAGCTTTAATCAGGTTGTAAATTTTGCGTGTGGGACATTTTTTATTCCTGGCACCGTAGAAAAAGTAATAGAGATATTGATATACTGAATACTGATCCCAGTTTCTCATGTCAACATTGAAATATCTACGGTCTTGGTCCAGATATGCTGGCACCCCTGTACACCAGATAGACTGCTCAGGAGATATTTGATAGCTCGGGTGGTTCAAGCTGGGCGAAAGGTCTCCTTGTTGTAATGCCTGTTTAGGCTCTGATGCATTGCGATGTCTGCTTTTATTTGTTTTTATATACTTTATTGGGACCATTTTTTGCGTCAACTTGTTTGGGAGCTAGTTGATGGCATGCCAGCCAGCAGGAACTCTACTGATTTTAGTGACTGTCTCTCTGACTTTCGTCAGCCACAATGCCAGAGACATCCCCAAGTTCCTCGATCAAAGACCACCAATTATCAAGCCCCGAAAATCCTGATAGATCGGCGTCGGCGACCCCATCACAAATTCAGGACAGGTTGTAGCATATAAGAAGAACACTATAATATAAAGAGTAACCGTTAGATAGAAAGAATGAATTAAGAAATAATATGACTACATGTTAAATATAACAAATAATATAAATGCCTTTTGCGGTTATTTTTAGGTCACATATCCTTCAGGTGTCCACGTCACTTTCTGCAGCCTGATCCTAGTGTGGGTTCATGTTTAAAACCGCAACCATCTATCTTTACTTAACATAGCCTGCCTTTTGGCTGGAAAATAAAGAATTATTTTTAATGGATGTTGAGAGAAAAAAAAATCCACCTCCATGAATACATACAAAGGAAATTGCCACTGTTGACGTTTTGTTTTTGAGGCAAAGGCGCCAAACCTAAAAGCTGTTTCAGAATACAACTCCAGCATCTGTTTGAAAAAAGGATACTTTTTCTTCTCTCCTTCGGAGCCCATCAATGTTATTCAAGATGATGGATCGCTCAGAAAGTATACCTTTGGTCCTAAGAAAAAGACATATGTGGTGTGTATTAGGTTTCTTTTTGTTTTGTATTTCAATATATTTGGCCCAGTTATTGCGGTATTGACTAGCACTCTCACTGATTGAGGTATATTTTTGCTCAATCTGTGCAACGTCGTTGATGATCCGCGAGGAAAATACTATCTCCATTAACGTATGTATTACACCGTACACTTCATGCAAACAATAATATTCTAAGCATATCTTACAGGCTCAGGCTCTTCATAACTTGGACCGTTGGGATCTACAAATTGACGAGTAAGTCTTCTAAAGATTTATCGAATGTATCCTTTTTTTCAATATCGGTCTAGACGTGACGGAAGAAGTACCAACTTTGAATACACCTATATACCGCCGGTTTTCATAGGCCCTGAACCATCCGCTACCATCGAAGGTGGAAAACTATATCATGGGAGTTGCCACTGTAGTGCTGTTACTTTCGCTGTCAAAGTAAGCCCGCTGGACAGCACGTACCCTGATAGAATATTAGAATGCAATTGCAGTATTTGTCGGCGGGTATGAATGATCTTTGTTATCAAATGTGGACCACAAATTTCTCCACAGGGGCGAATTTCTCTTCATAGGGTGGATACATATGGATTTACACAACCAACGATCAGATATCTGTCCAGGGCAGAGAAAATTTGTCGTGTTATATCTTCGGAACGACCAACCTACGCAAAGCGTTTTGTAAGACGTGCGGGGTACACGTCCTCAACAAAACCTATCCTTTGACTGAAGATGAGGTGGCGGTGCTGCCAATGGAAGCCCGATTGATGCGTGCCAAAGTCATTAATTACCGTTCGGTGACACTCCGAGCGTTGAATAATTTCGATTTGAGATATATTAAGGCGGGAAAATTGGATGGTTGGAGCCGCATTGGATAGCCCTACGTGAACCCTTGAAGATCTAGTAAAGGGGAAATTCATTGCAGGCTCGGCTTATGCTGGTACCAATCAAGAAATAGATCATACTCCTACACTCGACAGCGCGTCAGTATCTATTACCAAAAATTGTGATTCTTTCTCAATGGTCTACATGCTATCAACATAATTAAGTTATATCTACGACGCCTAAACTCGTCTAAATAACTACCCAGCATATATCCTAAATATGTTGCTTCCAAGATTGTTTTCATTAACCCAGCATTTGAATTCTTGAAGTCTGCGAAGAGACAGGTGTATTGCATACAATATTATATTGATCGATGGATAACAGACTTTTAAATATTACGTGGTAGTAAAATCGTAAGTCTATATAATTGATGCATAGCCAATAACCTAGATGGGTGACAATAACGTTTGAAATATTTTATAATGAAATTAAGCCTGTATTATACTGTTTTTTAAGAATATTTTCAAAAGAAAGAAATATACAAAGTAATGATAGCACATTTATTTCATACTCCCCACGAGAAGAAAGAAGTAATGACCGCCAACGAAACACCCACCACGATTGGTACTTCGCGGTTGATGCAGTTTGAACCTGATGTAGCAGACGCTGTCGGCGGTGCTGTTGCGGTAACCACATTAGCCCAGCTAGGAGTAGCGGTAGCCTCCGATGCAGTACTCTGTAACGAGCTCTGTTGTGTCTGGGATACCGTACTCGATGTTGTACTTGATGCTGTACTGGATGTTGCACTCGATGCTGTACTGGATGTTGCACTCGATGTTGTACCCGATGTTGCCCCCGATGTCGCCGGGACAGTGGTATCTGGAGTATTGGACAAGGGCAATTCCTCTGATAGAGATCAATATTAGACACTGTGCATATGCCGGTTTGACAGGAAGTATATTGGTATACTTACTGGTATTACAGCTTCCACTTGTATAGAAACCGCTTACATAGCAATCCTCATCTGGAGTGAAATCCCAAGTGCTTTTCACAGAGCGTCGTAATTAGTAAACATACATATTTCATATGGCATAAATAAAAGAAATCGAGCTTTTCCTATCTCTTTAAATGATAACTCACCAGTTATTCCCACTGCAATCTCCAACGGCATAGCTCGTGAAATTCAACTTAGTTCCAACAGGAAGAGTTGTGACTAATTTGCAAGTGATATGTGGACAAGCACGGCAATGTACAGGCCCATCAGAACCAATGATAGCGCAGACTGTTGAAGCATTGGTCACTAGTGGAAGAGAAAGGCACAATAGGAGGGCCGAGAGAAGCCGTTTGCTGGAGAAGTCCATTGGAATTGAATAAAAAGCAGCAAAGTACGATCAAAAATTTCAAAACGGTGAGAATCACTGATGCATGAGATGATGGGGCAAATTTGAATTTTTGGATGAAGATTTATGGATGGTTTTAAAGCTCGTCGATCAACGGCCAGATCAATTTCATTTCCGCCCCCCTACCGAATACGAGGTGAATTTGGGTCTTTCCAGCTAGTTCAAGTCAATAACCTTATCCTACATTAAAACATAAGCCTAACGTCGAATCAGCATTGAGTAATGGATAATAACAGTATTAAGAGGCGCACAGCTGAATGATCACTGATCAGTCAACCTGTCTTTGGTCGAATGCCTCCCCCTTACCGTCTCTTGGCAAGTTCACTAACACGGCGACACCCCAGGATTTAGTAACATTAATACTTTTTGGTGATGTGCTAACTAGGCCAAAACACCAAGCGCGGTAGATCGCTACCGGATATAGAACTCAGGAGCGGAATAAGTGAGCTCTTGCCCCCACCTCTGGGCGCCTGGCTCCCTTTCAGCTTCAGCTTCGTACTGAGCCTCCTGGAATCTTGACGTTTCAAGAAAACGCCCTGTCAGGCCAACCTCAGCGTTATTCACACGGAGGTGGTGGTCGGAACTGTGTAATACTTTATTTGATATGATCGATTTATCACGCTGTGTTCGTTCCCAGATTTCTGGATCAACAGCGGTTGATTAATTTGCTCATCACCTCAAAACATGAACGGATATTCCATTAGAGCAATGTCAAAAGATAAAGGATTTGTGCCAATTACCAATGGGCCCAGAAAGTTTCAAGCTCCATGGCCTGCGTTGTTGCTCACCTTGATAGCGTTCGTCTGCATGACAGCTGTGGCGGCTATAGTGGTCATATCGAACAACAAACCGGTCGCTTCATGGGCTATTGGACCGGCTGTCCTGCTGGCTTTCTTCTCATCTGTTTGGAGTGGCTCCCTGACTATGCTCCTGACAATGAGTATTGCTGTCATATGGTGGAGAGCGGCCAGACAAGGTTCCTCGCTGGAGAGCCTGCATTGTATATGGAATAAAGGGCTAGGCCTGAGGTACATTTCTTCTTTACGCACAAATTCAGCCGCTTGTTGGGCGGTTCTCTTATCGTGGCTGGTGATCGTCGCCCAGATTGCGCACAATCCGTTGTTGCAGCGATCAACGAGGACAGCAGTCCATCAGACCACCTCTTCTGATGACTTGACTTTGAGTGTAGCATCAAAGATCCCCGACGGTTGGATAGGCTCTATACAGGACGCTGCCATAGGGAGGATCGTTACCTACCCGAATTCCACGTCTGTAATTCGGGACTGGTGGCTGAATACGACGATTCAAACTCCTGGTCCCCGATGCAACGGTACCTGTAAAGGAAGAGTGCTTGGCTCAGGAATTGACTATACTTGCTACTCAACGACATCAACACTCGATCTCACTGCACTGGAAAACGCAGGGTTATTTATATTCGGCATCAATACCATGATGACTACAGATTCAACCGGCTCCCCGGTTCTGAATTTATCAACGTTGTTCTCTTCACATGTCGACGAGAATTGTACGGCAACCCTTAACAGTTGGAATTGCAGTATCCGGGCTGCTACTGTGGAATATCCCTTCATAGTACAGAATGACACCATTGCCCTCGATACAGAAAACCTTTATCCCCCTGTTGTGGTTGAACCCTATGTGTCTGATGGTGACAAGTCGACAGCAACACAAGGACAAGGTGCCGGCCCCCTCCTCGGTCTCTACGATTTTATGCACGACGTCCTAGCTACGAATGTCTCCTTGGTTATTGATCAATCCCGGAATGTCTCTCTACACACTGGCCTTCTCATTTCGGATATCTTTGCCCAACTAAACAACTCTGCATACAACCCGGCCGCCGTCGGCAAATGCCGTCTCCAATGGGCGGATCCAACACAGTACGCCCTTACAGCTATGCAGGCTTATCTCTTCCGGTCCTCAATCAGTGCGGCACGCACAAACGAAAACCTACAAACTTGCCCTGTGGAACGCACATCCTCAGTGTTGGTCTTCCAATCAAATTTCCGTTTCCTATTAGGGGCATTGTCCGTCATGACATTAGCGGTTATCTGCGTACTAGCCCAGTTCTGGAACTGGTGGCAACTCGGGCGTCGCGTAACATTAAGTCCAATTGAGGTCGCGAATGCATTTGGTGCGCTGCGGACGAATCAGCGAAACGACCTTTGCATGATTGATGACATTTTGAAGGTAGCAGGGGAGACGACGGTGAGGTATGATGGAACGAGGTTTACTGAGAATGGCATGGTGCTGAAAACTAGTCTACCAACGAGCATTAGCTATGTGCAAGATGCCGGATGTAAGGGCTGAACTGACAAGTATATTCAATGGTTTTTCATTTCTCAATTAATGTTGTATATATGTTGCAAATAACTTTTTATAGCCGAGTTATAGTTTCAAATGTTCTAGGCGGCATTATCTGAATCTATTATTAATTAAAATACTTTATGTTAAAGTACTGGATAGTGTAAAATTTAATAAAATGACCCTTCAAAGATGGCAGTAATGAATCTAGGAGAGGCACGTAAGCACTAGTATGGTTTGCTAGGCGATATTGAACCTCTCTTCAGGATGCTTATAAATCATTCTCAAAGGCTTGTAAATGTTGAGCTGCGACATCATTTCATTGCATTCGAGCTACTGACTGTTTGAACCTTCTTCCGTTGGAGGAAAAGAAAAACATAGCTGCTGAAATCACTGTGAATACTAGATTCCTTAATCGTGCTGGTCGGCAATTCGTTATTTTAGAGTTTCTAGGCGTGTGCTGTCCTTCTCAGACCCAGAAGCCCGAATCTGCACTACAATGTTTGGAACGTGGGCGTACGGTCATTCTCGGCCAGATAATGAAGCGAAATTTCTGCGCTAAAACAAAGTGACCCGTGAATCTAAAGCTATACATGGTGCATATATACAGTTATGCAAGTACAAAAAGTACAAGATAACCCTTGATTTGCATCGGCTCTAATTGATTTTAGATGTAACCCAAGAAAAGAGTGGACGCAACGTCGTTACTTAGAAGCAACAACATTCAAACCGGCAAGAGCAACACATGTGATCTCGCCCAGATAAATTGGCCCCCCTAGATTATCATCTCCTGCGATGTCTGAAGACGCCGGACAGAAACTCCAAGGGAAGCCGCTGAATTTGCCCGCAGGAACCAAAAGGTTGTCAGGAGTGATTTTAAAATCTATATCATAGATTGTACCATCACCGCCGCCTTTTTTGTCGAATTGTATGCTTTCCACGTAGGTATCGTCCCATGTCCAGGCATAGCGCAGTGAATGGTCGGTGAGTGAGTAGGTTTGAAGACGACCCTCTGTTCCATTTTCGAGGAAGAAGATCGTTGGGCTTTCCTTCCGGCTGCTTACAGTCTGGACATACCCTATACCACCGATTTTGTTCCCACTCTCGATCACTCCGAGGCCGTTCAGACTGGTATCATTGGATGATACTGTAAGGGTGAACGTCTGGCTGGCTGCTGGGACTTTCAGAAATTAAAACATGCCCTAGTGTGAACTCAATAATACCAAAATAACTTACTGGCAGCAGCACATGTAGCTGTCAGAGCTAAGAGTGATGCAAAGGTTTTCATTTTGATTATGAACAAAGTGCTTGAATCAATGTTGTTCACTAGGGCTGGAAACTATGCGATATCTGACGAGCTATTTAACTATTTTCTTTGTACTAAACTTAAACATCTCGTTCCGTGTTTAATTTCAGCCGCACGGCACTGGGAGAAGGCTGTGCTGTCTGTCGCAAAATACGACCTTGATAACCTCATAGTTCTGTCGATCCCCGTCGATCCCTTAATCTCGGCTCTATTTCTTCCCTCCGGCTTTCACTTTTGCTAGTATATCTTTTAGATTATGATATTACGCAGATCATAGAATTATAGTTATGAGCCTCTAGCACTCTATTCAGAAGCGATCTACAATCTATTTATAAATATTAAGCAAATTATTAGCTAACAAGTCCAGCGAATTTGCCATGATTGAATTAATGACTAACTAGTGCTAAACTCTAATGTTAATGTATATTTAATTTTAGAAAATACTAATGCGTTATTCTAACCTTATATCAAGAAGGTTGCAGTCCTGCGTATATGTGCCTAAGTTTTAGCTCTCGGGAGTCGGGGCAGCCAATTATTGCCCCAACAGCCCCCAATTTCGAAGACACAACACTCTACTTGTAGTAAGCGAGCGCCACATGTTACCCATTCGTGCTGACACCGCAAGCTGCGCTGCGACGGACAGTAGCCGCAATGCTGACGCTGTTAGGACACGGGAATCCTATGTGAAGACGTTCGAGGACCGAAGAAAGGGCCCCTGACAGCCATAGCTTGGTCCCCTTGGGCTAGAAAATATAAGATATAATATATATCTTTTTAAATACTAGTAATAAACACATACCTCTATATATATTAGAGTCATACAGCTCTAATATGGCAAGGATATTTTAATTGGATAGAAGAAATCGCTGGCTAAGTCTTGAAGATCTTCTTCTGTTCCCAGGCGCCCCTGACCTGCCGCATGGATTACTCTTGCCTATCAATGGGCACGGATCTTCGTTAAGCTAAAATAGTTTATTACTTAGTTAGAGTTTGTAGTTGGTTAATACTACGTCTGGAAGCCGCCAGGACGAAACGTCTTTAAGAGTGGACTGTCCGATGAGATTTTGCATGAAAACATCGAACAGAACAGCGAAAACCACTGACGTCATCCTTTCGCTGACAGGCACGTACCACACTCCATATTGCCTCGAAGATGCCATTGTTTCAGTTATTCCAGAAGAAGGGTGACTGTCAATTCTTTATCATAACATCCTGCCTTTGGTATTGTTTTGTCTTTTTATTGAGGCTTTTATGTAGAATTTCTGTTTAGTAAAATAAAAATTTACACGAAGGGTGCTTGTTTTTATTAAATTATCTATTTTTACTATCAATTGATATAGATTATATAACTTAATACTAGGCTATGGATAACTTATTATGAGCAGCAATGGGCATTAGATAGATCATTGGATACGGTGATCGAATTTTTCTATTGATTTATTGCATGAGTTGCCCTTCCTTTGAGGAAAGTGGTTATGATAATGAGAATGCACAATGCTTTCTGAATAACACAAGTGATTGGCCGACTATGTCATGATCTGCAACACAAAATTCGAGTAAAAATAATAATACCCCAGATTCTTCAAAACAAGTCATTCAAGCCGAAACTCGCTCTCAGGCCTTCTTATGCACACACACCGCCGGGTCAACCTTCAATCGCCGACTGAATACCGCCGGACCCACTTTTCGCCATCAGTCGGCGATTGCCACCAAAAAGCCTGAACCCATGTCAAACACGTGGATGCTTTCTTTAAATATTGAAATCTACAAGCTGTACTTTTCTCCAGATCTCCAAACAACACAAACAACACCATCAGAAACACTATACCTACCACGCAAATTACACCATGTTGTCCCTGGTGATCCCCTCGTCTTCGCCCCTAGACCAAGATCCATCGCGATGCATCCAGCCTCGAGACAAACTGTACTCGCTGCAAAACTTGGTCAAAGATATCAAGTCATACCTTGGAAATGACTCTGGTATTGACTCATCTGCTATCGACGAAGACTATTTAAAGTCGCTCCTTCGAAAATACGCGTCCAACCCCAATGACTGGTTTCGATATTTCTACAATGATTACTCCAAGAACTACACCCGCAATACGATTGAGAATATCAACCAGAAAGCAAATATCGTGAGTTTTCTATGCATAATTTTTATTAAAAAAAAAACTCTAACGATGGGAATAACAGCTTCTTCTCGTGTGGAACCCAGGCAAGGGCTCACCGATCCACGACCATGCCAACGCTCACTGCATCATGAAAGTCCTAGCTGGCGAGTTGGTCGAGACGGTCTATGAAAACCCGGACCAAGAGGCCCCCAAAACCAGTCCTCTGGTGGTTAAATCAGAAAGCAGACATCAAACCAACGATGTGACTTATATCTCCGACGACATTGGCTTGCATCGGGTTCATAACCCAAGCACCAACCAAATTGCAGTATCTTTGCACTGTACGTCTTCACAAAAACTCAATGTTTGGGGATTCTTTTTTAAGTTAACATGTTATTTACTCAGTATACACACCTCCCAACGCAGCTGACTATGGATACCACATTTTCGACGCAACTACGGGCAAGGCTAGTTTTGTGCCGCAAGCTCGGTCTTTTCTGACGTCCGGTGCGCAGAACGAGAAATGAGTAGGCGAAGTGCATGTTTCACGACAGAATGATTTTGATTTTTTTTTTTTTTTTTTTGCTATTTCAAGTACTTTTGGCGTCATGGCCCTTCGTTGATGCAGTTTTTGGCCCGATTTTGGATTAGTATATATACCCTGTTGTTTGAACTTTGCTTGATTGAATGTTAAGAATGAATGTATATGCATTAATTGATAGCTATAGCTACTGAATGAGAGCAAAAAACGATAAAAAAAAAAGACTAATAAAAACAAATAGACAAAGGCTATGCTCCGAGTAACAAGCCAGGCAATGATTTCCCGAAAGTTGCACAAGACAATATCAATTGATACAAAAACAACGATGTCGGAGCCGAAACTATAGATTACTTGTCCACCACTGATTCGCTTCTGAATCGGCGAAATCATACAACAGGGGACGTTTGTACGTAACCAACACGAAGATAAACCGCCCGCTCGCTTTGTCGCGGAAGGATCAATTGATAGTGACTCAATCGGCGAATGAACGAGATAACGTTGGCTGACCGCCCTTTATAGGATCGAGATGTGACATGGGCTATCAGGAGATGATCTACGTGCGTACCTTTGTTTTTACTATCAATGGGTGGGGCGAAGTTTGATATCTACCAGGTATCAACAGTTGATCTGCACATGTGATCTAGAACAGTCCCAAAACAGAAAAAAAAGAAAAAAAAAAGAAATAATAGCCTGTACTACAGATAAAATATCAAATATCATTTGAAACACGCTATTTCTATACTTCTGGGAACTTTTGCGCAAAACAGGAGAAAATGTCAATAAGAAGATATAGAATGCGACGCATTGTTACACCCATGACCACAAGGCTTATCGCAATTGATTAACAGGATGGCGACATGCATCACCAGAGCCAACAATAAACCAGAAAAGGAGTCGTCTAGCGATCGGTGACTAAATAGTTACATACGCGGCCAGGTGACGCATACCCAAAAAGCCCCTGGATTGGGAGGCTCGGCGAATGACTACTCAATCGCCGATTGAATACTGCCCGATAGATGAAACTGTCACGAGTCTCTCATTTTAAAATATCATTTCAGAATACATGTAGACAACCCAAAAGGTGTTTCTATTTGTCATTCCACACACACACACACACATATATATATACATAATTTACAGAGGCTATTCTCATATCCTTTGGATGGGCCATGCCGAGATATCAACTGAAATCAAAATCCGGCATGTTGTTGAAGAAAAAAGTATTACTGCACGTCGGATCAATAAAAGTCGGCGTCATATGCTGAGAAATGGGCCGCTGCTCATTGACATTTGCCAGTCCGATCTGGGAGTTCCCTTCCTCCGTTTGAATAGATCCTGCAGGAAGAGATGTGCTCGATTGCTCTGTAGTCAGCTTCTCAACCTGCAGTGCACTGGACCTCAAATGGTGGTATGCCGGTCCTGCGACGGCCCAAGTTCGCTTTAGATTCTTTAGACAGCCAAGGACGAGAATGACGCGGTTGCGATGATGATCCAAACATTCGTTCGAGTGATTGGCACACGTCGATAATTGGACCATGCCGCAGAGCACAAGCGCTGAAACCACAAACGGGGTGTGGCGGTGAACTGCAGGGCAGATAGAAATGAAGTCTGAGAGCTGTTTGGATGCCTCGGTGGCTTTGATGCTATGTACCAAACGGGTAAAGGAGGGAGGGAGATGATGCGGCACCCACGGATAGAATAGACTCTCCGTCGAAGGCGAAATAGGTTGAAAGTCGCTTCGCGGGAGATGTAAAAGCATTGCGGCGTAGCTAATTGTCAGGTGGGCCTGAAACAGCATTTCGTCCACATTTCCATACGAGTCCACAATGTCGACCTTTTTGGCGGGGATATGGTTGATCCAGCTAACAAGTGCGTTTTCTACCGCTTGGAGGTGGTCGCGATGGCAGTCACGTAGGCGGTTCAGCACAAGAATCCGACTCAAAATCTTGGTCGCGTCAATCCGATAACTGAACGACGAAAACGCAGATTCCTCATCGGCAAATACACGCTGCTGAAAGTCGCGAATCGTAGGCGGTTCAGGAATCGCACCGTTGTTGGCATATGTAACCTCTTCGCAAGGAAGAGCCACATCGTGTGGCACACTGGCACATTGAAAGTTGAGCTTTTTGCCTAGCGCAGCGATGAGGACGTCGGTGATGTATAGCTCCCACCACGTTCTTCTCAGACTCTCCGCGTCAATAGACAGAGTCGGATAACACGAAGAAGCAAATTCCTTGCGATGCATCCCCAATTCGAGGGCCAAGCTGATGCTTCGGGTGAGTGCAGATTGTGCTTCAAGGCCTTCGCCGCGAGCATACAACGCAATCGCAAACATCAGCAGTGCCTGAACCATGTGTGGAGACTGGTCTGGACTTGACGCAAGTTCGGCGGCCACTCTGTCCTTGTACTGGAGGTCCGGACTAAGGGGTAGATAATGCGACCCGATGAAATTGACCACCAACTGCAGAAAAACCGGGTAATTCCGAATACCATATAGAGAGCTAGGCACCAAGATAGGGTGTGCCATGTGGAAATTCTCATAAAATAGTCGAATCGAGCGGTCATCTGGCGTTGGCTCATCGGGTATATCTGACGGCGATGGCAGTAGCTGCATGGTGTCCCCGGCCACTACCCCAGACCACACAGAACCGACAGCCGAATTACGCTGGTTGTCAGGGCTGTCGATTCTCTGAGGCTGAGGGACGGAATTCTGAGGTATCATCGAGATTGGCCCGTCCATGTGTATGCGACTGGGGGTGATTTCACCCTGTAAATCGAAATCCCGATGACTGTCGCCGACAGAACTGTGGTCCTGGCTGCTCCCATTAAGGCGGGATTTCCTGCGACCTCCACGCCGGGACGGCAAATAATGACAGGCCAGCCCGGCCTGTAGGCAGCGAGAGCATGCTGGCTTGTCGGCGTCACACTTGAGGTGCTGCTTGCGGCATTCAGTGCAGGCGAGCGCTGCTGAGGCTTTGGCTTTGCATCGCCCCGAATTCATTGAACATGGATTTTTGATTCGGAAATAATCTATCAGGATAGGCGGGATGATTGTATGGGGTTGGTTGGTTTGGGTGAGTCACGGCATTGACGTGACAACACCGAGCTGTAATTACATTTGGTTGGTGCTGTTGGCCTCTTATCGTATAGTGTCAAGGAAGGAGAATAAACGGTCTATCGCCGTGATGTCAATCCGCCCTGGATATGATCTAACCTATTTTGGTTAGCACAAGTCTAGTAGGCATTAAGCGAAAGTCTTGGCAGAAGCCACACCAAATCGGGAACAATTTTCGAAAATTGCACATTTAATTGTTGCGCAACAACACCACCACCCAACCTTTTTCGATTTCCAGACAAGAAAATCCATCAAGATGGGTCGCGTACGCACAAAGACCGTCAAGAAGTCCGCCAAGGTCCTGATTGAGCGGTACTACCCCAAGCTCACTCTCGACTTCGAGACCAACAAGCGTCTGTGCGATGAGGTCGCCATTATTGCCAGCAAGCGCCTGCGCAACAAGATTGCCGGATACACCACGCACTTGTACGTTCTTTAAAACCACCATATATTCCCGGAGGAATTCAGAGAAATTTTGAAGGCGAAACAAAAATGGCAAAATATTGAACAAAGGTTAATAATTGGGTTGAATACAGGATGAAGCGTATCCAGCGTGGCCCCGTCCGCGGTATCTCCTTCAAGCTGCAAGAAGAGGAGCGTGAGCGCAAGGATCAATACGTTCCCGAAGTTTCTGCTCTTGATGTCAGCCAGACTAGCGAGAGCGGCAAGTTGGATGTTGATCAGGAGACCAAGGACTTGTTGAAGAGCATTGGTGTACGTTTTCCCCCATATCGACGGAATTTTTTTTTTCTCTATTTGCTAAATTGTTGCTTTTTTTAACAGTTCGACTCCATCCCCGTCAATGTCGTCGCTGTCTCCCAGCAACAGGTTGTCGAGCGCCCCCGCCGTTTCGGTCGTTAAGCGGATGTACGACTTGGGATAATGTAACGAGGGAACTTTCTCTGGGCTTGGGAATGCGGGTTTTTTTGTCATCATGAATTGACATGGAGGCCGGCCTTGCTCATACAAAAAAGGAAAGAGAATAAAATGGTTGGCGTGGGCGTCGAAAAACCGCCGGGAACGACCAGTGTTGTATTTTTTTTACAAAACTGATTTGTAACCTACCTAACATTCTCCAGGTCTTGGGAGAGTTCTGCAATATAAAAATAAACAAAATACCAATCACTAACAAAGACGTTTCAAACGCATTTCAATCCGACTAAATGGCTAAATATGGCAACATGCCCCAAATTTTGGGTCCAACTGATAAGTAATCCTTTTACCAGTTTCCTCAGTCGTCTTCTATGTGATATAGCGGGGCCAACTTTGCATTTCTCTGCCAGAGCAAGTTGCGTTTGATGACGTATGGCAACCATGTGCCGACTTGATATTGAACATGCCGTGTCGTGGGCACACCAAAGACGAAATCGAGTTCCTCGAGGGTGCGTTGCCTAAAAAATCAACGTTAATAACCGAGCTACCAGTTTGGGGGAAAAAGGAAAGGGGGAAACGTACTTAGTCTCTGGAACAATAAAGAAGATGAAGAAGAAAGCAACCATATTGAGGCCGGCATAAAACCCAAAAGCTATGGCTGAAGTTAGCTAAATATGGGATTGGAAGAGATCAACCGAAATATAAAAAGGACATACCGCCTGTCGGTCCAAAGGACGCGAGCAACGAGGGAAATGTCAAACTGAGGGCGCTTCCAACCGAGTTGTTTATACAGATCGTAAAAGCTGCACCTAGTTCACGGTGAGACAACGGGAACGCTTCACTGAAATAAATCG
This sequence comes from Talaromyces sp. PX2406, assembly GCA_023626115.1. Classification (NCBI taxonomy): domain Eukaryota; kingdom Fungi; phylum Ascomycota; class Eurotiomycetes; order Eurotiales; family Trichocomaceae; genus Talaromyces; species Talaromyces sp. PX2406. The sequence goes on from JAMAGJ010000004.1 coordinate 1,127,879, forward strand.
ACGGAATAGGCCCAATTCCTGTGTAAATGTTAGCTATATGTGCGGATTATATAAAGGGACGGAAAAACTCACCTGGACCATAGAAAGCCGTAAATAAGTAGATGAAAAGCGCAATCAGCGGCACTCTGGCACTCGAGCCAAAAGGCAGAAGAAAGCTCAAGCCAGCAGCAAGTAAACACCAGGCCATGTTTGGAAACGTGAAGAGTAGCAGATTTCGTCTACCAAATGTATCCATTGTCCACACAGCAGGGAAAGCAAACACGAACAGGACGATTCCATAGCCCATGGAGGCTAGCAGAGAGACCTTTACCGAGTAACCGGCATCGGCAAATATGGTTGAAGAGTAAAACGCCATGATGTTGATGCCAGAGAATTGTTGGGCGATGACAATGATGGCACTGGAGATCATGGCGCGTCGCAGGCGTGGGACCGATATGATCTCAAGAGCACGGGTGCTGAGTGCTTTGCCTTCAAATGCATTGTGCTCTTCGATGACTTGACAGTAGGCGTAGTACTATAGCCTTATTGTTAGCAAGGTATCTTATAATTGCAAGAAGCCTTGTTGGAGTACCAGTTCACGAGCAGCAATAAGTTCAGTGTTACGGATTCTGCAAAAAGATTCAAATGCTTCGCGATAGCGGCCTTTTTTCATAAGCCAACGGGGTGATTCTGGGCTAGGTAAGTGAGATTTCATGGGTTTTAGAATATATGCTTCGTACCAGGGCAGAACCAGACAAAAATAAGAACTGGGATTGCGGGAACAAAGGCTGCGGCGAGTTGGAATCGCCAGGCTAGACGGCCGATGCGGAAGAATATCAGGTTTGTGCAGTAGCCACTATCATCACATTGTCAGTAATAATACAAGGAAAAGATAAAGCACACTAGTTTCCATCAGACATACACAAACATGCCGAAAGAAACCCACAGCTGAAAACTGGTCACAATCCCTCCGCGGATAGTTGCTGGACTAACTTCGGCACTGAAGACAGGGATAGTTGATATTTTAACACCCATTCCTAAGGAGAGTTAGCGTCGATAAAGGTATTCAGGTAAGGGTTACTTGATTCTCACCTAGTCCCATGAACAGACGACACAGTAAGAGTCCCCACCAATTTTGAGTAAATGCTTGAGCAAGAACAGGAAAAACACAGCTACATGCTTGCATTAGTGACACTCGCATGAAAAGAAAGCGGCGATAAAAAACATACAATAAGCCTGTGAGGAAAATGGTGCCGCGTCGGCCAAGCCAGTTATTCAGGGGGTCAGCAGCCCATGCACTCAAAAGGCCGAACAGAGTTGGTCTGTTGCTTTGTTAGGATATGATTCGGGAGTCCTCTTGAGAAGATGAATTCTCACCCAGAGTTGATGACGCCAACCAACCACGTATTATTCTCAATGCCGAACTCTTGGGGGAAAGACAAATTGGCACCATTTGCCCCGGTGTTATCCCAGCCTTGGATTGCAGAGCCAAGCGAGCAGAGGGCGATACTGTAATATAGAGCTTTGGGGAGATGCCAACGGTCTGCCAGCTATATTAATTTCACACGGCTAGAACAATGCTGGAGCAACTTACGCGTCGTCTCCCTCCGGAGGTGGTACTTGTCATCCTCGTCAAGCTCATCAATTGTCTCGAAGTTGAGCGGGCTTTGTGCCAGCAGAGCAGCTTTCTTGAAGGTGTCGATCTTGTCTTCTAGGCCATACGCTTCACAGAAATGAGTGACATTTATGAACAACTGTATCTTGGAAATGCCGGCCAAGGGGTTGTAGATTCTGTAGAAACCCAACTTTTAGTCATGACCGTACTTCAGGCATCAGGGGGCTACCATACCTCGCATTGAGGTTCCGCCCATAGCTCGCGGCTTCCACTCTAGGGTCTTTAGTGACATGCTCAACGTCTTCGATGTACTCTGTGTTGTTCTTGGGCTTCCCTGAGCCGGAGTCAACTGGCTTGTTAATGTCCGCCATTGTTCAAGGGGAAGTGTATTTGGCCAATACAGTAGAGTGAGGGTAAGGTGCAACGATGAACGGAGAACCCCTGGAGCACCAGCTGAGCGTATTTAAAGGAGACCAAGAAGCAAGGCGGTCAAGGTGACGCCATGGCGAGCATTGTCACGAGCCGAAGAGGCCAAACCTGCCAGAACTGTGTATAATTACATATCCCGGGGTAAAACCAGACTAGCGCCAACCCCCGGATTTCGCATCGGACCCACTCTGGGCCAGGCCGATGGCGGCAGCAGCCAATCACAGCTACCAAAAGACACGATCGGGCAACGCTCCGAAGCTGCCAAAAGCCGGTAACCAATGGGCGGGCATTGCTGCGGCCGGCCGGGGGAAGGCGCCGGCCAGGGTCGCTCCTGCCTGTGTTTGGCAAGTTGGGAGCTGGGTCGCGCCTGCCCTCTGTGCCCTGTGTGTGCCCGCCCGCTCCTGCCCTGTGTGTGTCGCCGCAGCCGTCCAATCACAGGACCGGGCCTCAGTGTGCCCTGTACAGCTGTGTCGGAGCTCCCTGTGCAGGCTACCGTGCTTCCTGCACAGGCCGACAGTCAACTGACAATCTCAAAATGCCACCTCAGCAGTATCTCGTCGTGGTTCCACAAATGCCGTGGGGAGCACCTACACCTGGCTAGAAGATCCTCTGTGAGAGGGCGTCCCGTCTGATATCCATACTGAGAGAGGCGAGGTACAAATAACCCGTGGTTGCCCATTGAATCTGACCTAGAAGAAACTAAAACACTATTCATCTACGTACAGGACTTTTAGAAAAAACACGCAAACATGGGCAGCGCAGGTGTTACAACATGGCTCGACAAGCTCGAGGAGCAGTGTATGATACCACCATTCTTTAACTTATGGTAAACTTGTACTGACACACGCCCAAAGTGAATGTGGACGTCGACTGGATGGACCCAACCTTCACCAAAAGTCTGCCGATTGTGCCTCACGACATGACCAGCAACCAGCTCTGGGTCGACGACCAGATGAACCACCCCGACAACCAGGAGCTCTTCCTCAATGCCGTCAAGGAGTACAAGAATGAAGGATGGCTGGCCATTTATACTCGTGTGGTGAGCTTCCTCCCAAAAATCGCATGACCCTGAAATTCTGGGCGGGCTGGCTAATTTGATTTTCAAGGCGTGTCTCATGTGCAAAGAAAACATTGGCAACATCAAAGGCCGCGTCCTGCTCCAAGTCCTCCCCTCAAACGCATACGATGGCCAGAAAGTTCTCGAACATGCTCGGCTCTATGCCCGCGAGTTTGCAAAAGTCGGAATATCCAAGGACCGCTTCTGTATCAAAATCCCGAGTACTGGCCCAGCCCTGAGTGTTTGCCCCATTCTCAAAGAAGAAGGAATCGCCACCTTGGGGACAGCTCTATTCAGTCTCTCACAGGCCATTGCTTGTAGCCAGGCTGGATGCCTCTACATCAGCCCGTACTACAATGGTGAGCAACCCGAGAAGACCGAGAAAAACGCCTGCTAAACAATATAACAGAGACTCGCGCTCATGACGAACTCGATCTTTGGCCGAATGTCGAAGACCCCGCCACCCAGCATACCATGTCCCCACGTATCATCCAAATGCTAGAGACATACAGGCGCTTGTACAAAGAGACGGGAAAGCCACAGCCGTTGATCAAGAACGCGAGGTACGCTGCACGAACAAAACACCTATGGCTCTAATGCTAACAGCTCCTAGTTTCATCAATGTGAAAGAGGCCATGGCCGCTGGGGAAATGGGCTGTGACTCCTCCACCATTTCGCCTCAGGTCCTCACCGAATTAGCCAAGTTGCCATACGACGGTAGCAAGCAGCCAGGCGAAGGAGTTCCAAAACCAGTCCATCCAAACAATCAAAACACCGTCCCTACCCCGGAGCGACTGAAGAAGATTGCCGCCACAGACCCTCTCGCCCCCGCAAACTGGGACGGAAAATTGGCCAGCACCGATATTGACTACCTAGCCAACAATGGGGCCGAGCTGTCCAAGGCTATCGCAGCCGATCCCGCTACTGTATCCCGGCTGAAAGATGCCCTTGAGCTGTTCATTGGTGGCCAGAACAAGAGCCGGGCTAAGATCGAAGCAGCTCTCAAGACCCTTGCATAGGCGATAGAATATTAATAAAGAGACATCATTTGCGTCATTTCAGTCCTGATCGAATTTGGATCTTGCGTAGACTCGGGCCTGCCCGATGTTCCAGGAAATGCCGAAAGCTCGAGAGGGCCCATTTGGGCTATAAGACCTTCTTGGCCAAGGTGGTTGGGGAAGGGGAAGGCGCTAGACGTGTCATGAAACATACTGTTCTCGCCTAGGCGTTGTGGCATGGGAATTGGCTCATTATTTATAGCCGTATCTAAGTCAAATGCACTCGTCTGTAACCCCGACGGAATTGCCTGTGTAGGATCAATGTCCTCCCAAAAGTCAAAGTCCTCTGGTACGTCACCTAGTAGATCGGGTCCACCAGCCAATATATCTAAATGGCCTTGTTGGTGGTGCTGTTGTTGTATTTCCATTGCTCTGTTTCTTGTCGTGTCGCCATCAGGGCTGTAGTTATTCTGGTCCGGACTCGTGGTCGAACACGAATCCTGCCTTGATTGTCGTATCATTGCCTCGCTATTTATTCTATTGATTTCTGCTTCCCGTCTCACGAATTCTACAACCTCGTCTGCCAGCGGCCGCGCAACTCGACCGGTAGCAGTGGTGTTGGTGGTGGTGATGGTGCCCGTTTGCAAGAGCACGCGAAGCGAATTCACTTCTTCGAGAAGCTCGTCACGCTCAGCTAGCAATGCTTGAATCCCGCGTATTCCGGCTAGACATTGTTTGTCTTGTGCGCGATGATAGGCAATGCTCTCATTCACTATGGTGTGTTTGGAGAGTCGCGCAGCCGAAGATATAGCGGGGATCAGTCGTGCGAGTTCCTTTGTCTCACAAGTCAATATTGTTTCCAGAGACAAACATTCATGGAGGTGAGTGCTCACCATGAGCTGGTCGTTAAAAGCCTCTCGTCGCGACTTTTCAAACACTCGATGAGCGGCGCGATCAGCCGGCGTGAAGTTGCGCACTCGCTTCTTTGTTTTCCTTTTGCCGTCGACCATCGTTGGCCACCGCGGGTTTGCTGTGCTGGCTGCTTGGTTGGGGGAAGTATCTATCTGGGTTTGCGGAATGGGCTGCGAGGCCATGGCGTTGTTGAAGGGCAAGTTTGAATTGTCCTGTCTGTGCAGTCAGAAATAAGAAAGAGGGATAGCGACGGGGTGAAAAGCGGGAGGTTTACCCCAACCTTGTCCTTTTTTCCCCTCTCTCTCCACCTTGGCAGGCGGACCTCGGAGGATCCCCCGGACTTCCCCAGATTCCACCCAGGGAAGAACAGGGGGGTGCGACTGCTATTTATGAGAGACGGTGCTCGGCTTGCTATTTATTGCTGCCGAGGGGAGCAATGCAGATTCCACCCGGTTTCTCGCGTCGAACATGACAGGTATATTAGATGCATCTTTAGGGTTAGGGTAGTTGAACATTGAATACATGGGATTTCTGCGGGACCAGATGACTAGCTGATTGTGTACTGGAGCTGCAAGACCCGAAAGGGCAGCCTATAAAAATGAGTTCAAAAGGTCTCACATACATCAATGATATGTACATGTATATGCAATGCCCTTCGAGTGAAGGAATATTTGAAGCATCGGTTGTATCCCAATAAAGGCTTCTAGATAGATGCAAGTAACATAAAATCTCAAATATCCTTCTATGATGACGGAAATAGACTCAAATTCTAGCGCCAAAATGTCCAGAATCATTCTTCGGAATTCAGCGAAAACGAATATATATAACAATCTCCTATAGTCGAACATACATATAATAACTCACAGTATCAAGGGCGGTATCGGAGCCCTCCCCACCAGGGCCGGCGCGACTCTTGCCTAATCCGGTAAACCCGCTTTTTTTTCTACATCCAAAGCGCAGTTTATCATCAGAACATTGAGGTACTATTCCAAATGTTGTAAGCCTAGGACAATCCACTCGATTATTAATATTGAGGTTGGCCGATGGTAACCGCCTGTACTGGGGGGTTTTTTTTTCTCTTTTCTTTCGCACATGACTGTAGCGGTGGGCATATAAAACATCTCCGAATTCCCTGATCCGACAACACAAACATTTGAAACCATTGATGTCTTCTTCTAGCAAGAAAGTTGTGTAAAGCATACATACACAATGAATGGTATTCAGAACCAAGAACCAAATCCCATTGCGGATGCCATCAAGAAGATAACAGATCATTACCTCCGCGAAGCTAGCGACCTCGAGAATCAGCCAATATGCAAAGTGGCCGATACCGAGACTGCCAGTATTCTGACCGAGAAATATGCGCTTCCCGATGATACCCCCCATGAAATCGAGGATGTATTAAAGGAAGCCATTGAAGTCAACGACTACCGAATCCGTAACGGTCACCCGCGTTTCTTTGGATTCATACCGTCCCCGATATTGCCTGTCGCCTGGCTTGGGGATGTGGTGTCTTCAGTATTCAATGTCCACGCTGGATCACGAATGCAGAGCTCTGGCGCGAGTGCAATTGAGAAGAGTCTAATCCATTGGATGGCAACAACGGCAGGCTTGCCTGCAGAGACCGCCGGCGGTATCTCTGTATCCGGAGGGTCGATGGCTAACTTGACAGCTATGATCCTGGCCCGCGACAACAAACTGCCTCTAGATAAGACGCAGGTTGGTGTTGCGTACGTCTCAGATCAGACTCATTCCTCTGTTGCTAAGGGCTTGCGCGTTCTCGGTTTCCGTGCCGACCAAGTGCGCAAAGTGCCCAGTAATGATAAGTTCCAGCTCGACATTCAAGCGCTGGAAGATGCGATCAAGACTGATCGCGATAGCGGCTTGTACCCTTTTATGATTATTGCCACCAGTGGAACAACAAACACTGGAGCAATTGACCTCATAGACGCAATTACAGAAATTGCTAGGCGCGAGGATCTCTGGGTCCATGTCGACGGCGCTTATGGGGCTTCGGCAATACTGTCCAAGACTCGCCGCAAGCTGTTCGGTGGTCTTGGAAAAGTAGACAGTATTTCTTGGGATGCCCATAAATGGCTATTCCAGACTTATACGTGCAGTTTTGTGCTTGTCCGAGACAAATCCTTACTCAGCAAGAGTTTCCACACAAGTGCCGAGTATGTCCAGGACGCCACGGACATGGACTACATACCAAACTACTGGAATTTCGGGATAGAACTGACGCGCCCGGCGCGAGCAACAAAGTTCTGGTTCACCCTTCGTGTTCTCGGCCTCGACAAGATTAGTTCAATGCTCGACCATGGGATAGACCTTGCCGAGTACGCGGAACAACAAGTGCGGAAATTGCCTCAATGGCAGATCACCAGCCCGGCAAGCCTGGCCATTGTTACCTTTCGACACGTACCGGAGGGTAAAACAGATGCTCAATTGGATGAATTGAATACGAAAATATCACAGCAACTACTGGCTGAAAATGTGGCGGGTGCGTTGACAACAAGAGTTCATGGTAGGGTGGTCTTGCGCATGTGCTCGATTCATCCGGAACTAAGTAGGGATAGCATGAAAGACATTGTTGCGCGCATGCATGACATTGGCCAAAAGTTAGCGTCCTCCATGTCATAAATGTTCCAACTTCCGAGGCTATTCCCGGTTGGTTTATAGACATGTCCATAGATTGGATAGATAGATAGATTTTACATAGCAATAAGCAGTTTACATACGAATCTTACCAACGAGTCAGCTATTAAGACAAAGAAACAGTATGCTCCAATCAGAAGAGTCAACAAGACCCCACGTTGAGATGAACAAAGAAAGTTGTTAGATCAAAAGTCAATCTATACCCGAACCGTGGTTGTTCGTATTATGCCCCAATAAGTGCGGGGAGGCCAGCACCGTTAACTATACCTTTTCTGTTTGGGTTGTGGCTCGTTTCTCCATAAAAACTAAGTTTCTCGCTTCCGCATGACTGGATTTGCATTATTGGCATGCCGTACAAAATACACATGTAGCCATGGCAGTTTTGTATCAGTTGTAAGACGCAGAAAAAAGGGATATCATTAAGATGCTTTCCTGTGTCGGATTCTTGCCGTCTCCTCTATCAAATAAGGGCATCGACTAGCATGATTTCCCCGCCTTGAGTACGTAGTTAGTTACCGCGGATATTAAACATCTTTTTGTATTTAAACCGAACACTCCAGCCGTGTTTGAAACTCCCCTTGATATTGTGAAACTGCAAAATCATGAATCCCCAAATGACAGGTTATAGACAAACCAATGACCACAAAATCAAGCACTGGGTTTCCTCCCGTATATTACATATAACTTGGAGTATTGGTGGATACTCCGGTCCCTCAGCTCTGACACAACGCGTGCCAACAAAACGTCAATCTCCTCCTTAGACCAGCCCAATACCCGACTCAGCAATGCGTTTGTGTAACCCGGCGCAGCTGATTCCTGCTCGACCTGCATATACCGACCAATTTCCTTCTGTTTGGCATCCTTGGGCCACGGGTTCATTGGCACCTTGATTATGCGTAGCGTGACATCGTCAAACCCGGCGGCGGTCATCTTATCGGGCCATTCGTCCATGTTGGTCATGGGCTTTCCGAATTTTTCACTGGCTTCTCTCAGTAACCCGGTCCATTGAGTTGTGTAAGGTGCTTTTTCAAGCGTGCCGTCGTCGGAGAAGATCTCGATCCGGAAAGATTGCATTTCAAAGTAGCTGCCGGGAGCAAGGTTTTTATAGGCCTGCGCGAAGAGAGCGTCAAAGTCCTTGACGGAGCCTGCCAGCTCTCGGCCATGGATGTAGTCGAATGGCCGGCTGAACGGCCATTCCGCTTCGAAGTCGTCGATTTCAAACGTGACGTTTGGTGGTGTCCTATATCAATATAAGGTCAAAAACATGTTCTTTTTTGTTAGTATATCCAACGCGACTGAGATACGAACCATTGGGGTTGAATGGGACTGAGGTCGTTTCCTTTATACACACACCGAGTTAGCACTGTTGAGGTCTATCGACCAGTTTCCAGATAATCACAATGGCTTGCTTACCTATAACTTCGCTTTCTGGATATTGACTTAATGATAGGGTCAGCCTAATTTTAATAGCAACCGCAGCAAGAAGCGTACTCTGCAAAATCGATCGCCCAAATCCCTACAGTTCGGTTAGCACAGAATTCGTAGCTAACGAAAACAATAAACGGACCTGTTCCGGTGCCCAAATCCAGTACTCGCCGCGGATCCTTCGTAATAGGCGCACAATGCAATTCTCCCTTTAGCAATAGTCGATAAACATGATGCAGGAGGTCCATGCGGTCTTGCTCTTGGTCATCGTTGGGCTAGTAACACGTGTTGGTCTTTTTTCTCTTTTCAAAGTCCACTGTCAGGCGAGGATTGTACGTACGATCAGGTATTCTCCTTCTCTATACGAGTGGTATCGGCGCCCATTCTAATGGCAAAGAACATTAGCGGGGGAATGAATTCCGACTGAGTTTTTTTTTTTTTTTTTCAAATTTCTTTTTACCTCATATCTAATTGGATATTCTTTAGCATCGCATTCTTTTTTTCAATTCAAACCCAAGGGCGAAGGCGACGATAGTGACTTACTTATAATGCCAGATACTAGATGTAATAGACGTCTTGTAACTAAGCGAGTCTATGCTATACGGCAGCGATAAATGTGGTCAGACCGTGTTATTAATATCGCGATGCTTCATCTCCTCGGAAACCTACTTGCTGCCACCAAATGCCGAGTCGGCATCCGAACTCTAAGAGGAAAGAATCAGTTCTATTTCTCGTCACCAAATGCATCATTCTACTCACATCTGCCTCAAGAGGCAAGTCTGTATATATGTGTTGCGCCATGAGGGGCTTATAGTTGCGGGTATATTAAACGTTGTTGGTGATAAGGACAACTTTTTGACAGCCCACAGAACGGCACGCCACGCTTAAGTTCTTCAACAGTGGGAACAGCAAAGAAACAGAACGTGAAACCTGTGTCAAGTTAGCGCAAGCAACTGGCTGCGCGGGGGTGCACTGTGGACGCTAAACTCAGTCGATTCAAGATTGTTGCGCGTTTCTCCACGCCACCAGGTAGTAGCCAGTATGATTGGGCCAGCAAAGCCCTCCTGGAGCTCCCCCCTCACCACTAGGCCTGCACGCGATCCAATTTTTTCGTGTTCACTAAGTTCTCTCGCACCTTTTAGTGCAGCTTTAGGCCCAAACAGCGTCTTCTGCGGCCCGTCGGAGCCCGGGCCGGCCTACGAATGCACCATGATACTTTTCTTCAGCGCTTTGACAGGCTTAGCCTCGTGGGTAACGTCTTTGACTAGCTCAGTCTTCAATTTGAATTTTGAAGTTCTTCACACTTGAAGAGTCAGGATCCGCTGATCCTAAACCGAATCCGAACAGTACTGAAAAACTACTGATGCCATCGTGGCCCCCTAGCCCGGTTGCTAGACCTTCCCTCGGGTCTTCGCAATGGACAATACCAGTAGTATCAGCTGCAGGCTGGCCCTAATCATGGGTGGGTGCGAGAGCGAAACTCTGTTAATGCCTCTGCCAGTAAAAGCAATAATGATGACCGTAATAATGTGCTCGTGGCCTTAATTAGTCTCCCAGACTCCCGGGACGCCTCCAATTTTTCTACAAATCTTCCCCTTCTGATGGTTATACATTTACACATGTTCAAGATGCAACTCGCGTACTCGTGGGATCACGGGCTCTGCCTCGCCCTAGCATCATGGGTCCTCTATCTAATCGCGGGCGCCGTCTACAGGCTAAACTTCCACCCCCTTGCTAGGTTCCCAGGGCCAAAGATTGCCGCGGTGACGGGCTGGTATGAGACCTACCATGATCTGATTCGTCGCGGCATGTTTGTGTGGGAGCTGGAGAAGATGCATGAAAAATACGGTGCGTAACAATAATCTATGTCCTGCATATGATCTATCACATTCTTTGCTTTTTCACATCCCGGCCCTTGTCGGTTTGCCGACTCCACGCTGATAAACCCTCATCGCAGGCCCGATTATCCGGATAAACCCAAATGAATTGCACATCAAAGACTCGGATTTCTACGATGAGCTGTATGCGCCGGCCGCCAAAAAAAGAGACAAGTATAAAGATTTTGTGATCCTGTCTGGCACCCCAAATGCCTCGTTTGCGACGGTTGCGCACAACCATCACCGTCTGCGCCGCAGCGCGCTCAATCCCTTTTTCTCGAAGATGGTCATTAGTCGCATAGAGCCTCTGATTTTAGAGAAAGTTGAACGGCTTGCGACCCGATTCACCGAAGCTGCACAGGCAGAAGACAAACCGGTACTGCGGTTGGATGCTGCATTTATGGCGCTGACTATGGATATCATCTGCCACTATGCATATGGCGAGAGTTACAACTACCTCGGCGACGACGATTTCAGGGCTCGCTGGCGAGAGGCGATGATCTCGGCATTGGAGAATGGCATTTTGCTGCGCAATTTCCCCTGGCTGCTCCCAGTGTTGCAAAGCATTCCTTATTCTGTCCTCCAGGTCATCAACCCCAATGGCGCCGCCCTCATGGAATGGGCGGGGCTGGTCAAGCGCAAAATTGAAGTAATGATGAAAGAGCATGCGCAAGGAAACAAAGCCAGTGGCACCATCTTCCACACAGTGCTCGACAGTGATTTACCACCGGAAGAGAAATCGGCTGCTCGTTTGCTTGAAGAGGGCCAGTCGGTCGTCGGAGCTGGCAGCGAGACCACAGCAAACACCCTTACGATTATCATGTTTTACTTGCTCCGAGATAAGAATTTGTTGCAAAAGCTTCGTGCAGAGCTGGCATCTGCGTCTATCGAGTCACCCATGCTGCAATCCCTCGAGAAACTTCCATATCTGGTAAATTTCAAATTTTTGTTAACTATAATCTTCTACGATCTAACAATATTCTCTCAGACTGCTGTTATCAATGAAGGCCTGCGCTTGAATGTTGGTGTGATGAGTCGCTCGCCTCGTATCGCCCATGAAACTATCCACTACCAGGGTTGGGCAATCCCTGCAGGCGTATGTTTTTCTCTCGTTACTATAAGATACCACATCACGAGTGGCTAACAAAGACATTACAGACACCCGTCAGCGAATCCAGCTACTTTGTACAACAGGACCCCTCGATATTCCCTGACCCCGAAGAGTTCGTTCCCCAGCGATGGATTGAAGCCCAAGAAAAGGGCTTCCGCCTTGACCGGTACTTGGTCTGTTTCTCTAAGGGAAGTCGGGCATGTATAGGCATCAAGTAAGTTTTAATGTTCTTTTGGGAGAAGGATCAAGTTTTCTAACATCAATGGTTAGCCTCGCTTACGCAGAATTATACCTCACCTTGGCCAAGATTATCCCCCGGTTCGAAATGGAGCTCTTTGAGACCGATGTCAGCGACATCAAGCCCGAGCGTGACTTTTTCGTGCCAGTGCCCAGGCTGGATTCCAAGGGTATTCGTGCCCAAGTCACGGCAGTTTTATAATGTTAATTTAATACATATCCCTTGTATTCTGGATCTGTTTGTAGTTCAGCATCGCAGTTTCCAGTATATAGTTTTATATTATAATGTATACTTCATACCAGAATAATATCAACAATACCGGTTTTGGGGGGAATCTGCAACGTTGCCGCAACGTTGCACGGTTTTACAACTCTGCAAGAAATCTACACATACCTTACCATTGCAAAAGTCAATACATATCCAATTTCTTAAGCATGGTGACTTTCTGCGATGTATCGGCCATATGATGCGTTGCAAAGTGTGAAACGGTTGCAAACCGCTTGCAAGTTGAAACCCACTTACAAGTTACAAAAATCCGATACATTGCAGGAAATCGACACATCTATATTTCTTGATACGTTGCAAATTGAATTGCAATTTATATAGAAATCGCTTATATTTTTGGTATTCTAATTACAAATTAAATAACTGCAGCGAGACCTGCAGGCCTACATATGTACACACTCCGATTGAACACCGGAGAAGTCTGCAAACTGGTTAGCAAAACCATATAGAGAGATTAACAATGTATCCAAAAAGCTTGCAAAGTGGCTTGCAGGCCTACATGCACCAATTTAACACCTGAGAACATTCGAAGCCTTTACATCATTGATAGATAGAAGAAAGGTTTAAATATATCTAAAGATAATATTGATATATATATTTGCAAGGGTCAACTCCTTGGAGTAAACAAATCAACACATACCAGTTGACACATCTACATGTATTTGATTTATTTTCTGGGTCTATCAATTCAAAAAATCACATGCAGTTTTCATTGGTTCCCTATGTAAATTATAAGTTCAATGTTGCTGAAAGGCATCCCCATTCCCCCAAAACCGGTATTGAATATCTACTGAAAAATACATATGGCAGGCATCCGGATGTACACAATCGACAAATGGCCTTCTAACCCCATGAGAAATGCATAAATAACTATATGAGAATATCCTACGTATAGTTACAAAAAAGATGCATTCCTACTTCTTTGGTTCTCAGCCTAAATGACCACATGGTATCCGTTGTCGATGACACATGGGACGATCTAGGAACAACATGCCCATGTATTCTCTTTCAAATCGGGGTGGAAGAATACGTCGCAGACAATAAGGCCAATCGGGCATTGGTTTTAGTTGCCGGAGTACCTGAACATATACCTAGTGTTCTGGGTATTAACTAGCATATTCCTAGTTAAGAATAGCTACACGGCCTCCGTCGATAAGGATATTCCGTGGGGAGAAATCACAATAATTAAAACGATCTCACGGTGATCAATCAGTGCATATGTGACATAATTCTGCAGAACGCCTGGTACTGGCTTGACGATATCTCTCAGGATAAACTCGTCGAGCTACTGCTTCGGCAAGGCCGGCGATTCCGGCGCACTAAGAATAGTCTCATCGAATAGTCTAGATTAGAGCCTAGTGTTTCGCCACCCCGAGTGGCTTTTTCTTTCCCTTATAGTTGTGTCCTCAGCCATCGCCCAGAGAAAATTCGTGTTGATGCATTAATTTGAAGTTGTCGTCGGTACTGGGATTTTTTCCCGGCAGGCATAATGATCCGCCCTCGTACCGTATTACGGTTAATTCTCTATGGTGCTCTGAACTGGCTGGGTAAATTTTCGATGAACGCCAATAAAATATATTGAATCTGGAAGCTAACTTCAATTGATACAAAGTATTGGCCGCCTTATATGCAGGCCTGCCCTCCTTTTCGCGAGCTGATAATGGCACCAACTACGCCACCAAGGTATTGCAGTCTGGCGGAAAATTGACACGGGTTTACGGGTGAGAAAAATTGGCTGTTACTTTTTTTGTTAAAAAAAAAAAAAACTTTTTTAATTCTTGCGATCAGGACGGATGACTATTTCAACGAAAACCACGCTGCGGACTTTCCAGGGAATAACGAGCAACGAATTAGTCTCGCGTTATCTTTTCAAATCGATGCCGACTCCAACAAGCTCATTATTTCCGATATGGGAGAAGTCTCCCTCACAAAGCCGGAAGAATGGACTCCAGAAAATAAAGAAGACGATGGTTTCTTTCTTCTGGAAAGTCCACTCGTCGTTTCGGCTCCCGCTGGCGACGACGACGGTGTCAATCTGCCCTGGTTCGACACGGCGGACGCGATGCTGATGTTTCATTTTGTGCATCGTGACTACGCCTCAGTGAGATTGCGCGTAGTGTGGAGAGAAAATGGACAGAAAGTTGAAGTTTGGCCTGATGTGGGTGTTTGGGTAGATTTCTTTTGCTCTTTTTTCCCATCAACTAACGTTCAATCCGTATAGACAAGTCGATCATTGGCACATGACGATATTCCTCTCATTTCATTGACCTTGAATAGTGATGAGAACAGCCCAACGAAGAGAATCGCAGCAGCCAGCGTTCCTCCACCTCCGCTATCTCTCTCGCCTAGTGTGACGTACCACATCAGACTCATTCTTCTTGTGGTCCTAGCTCCGCTCACAATTCTCATTATGGGCATATTTTTCGTTATTAGTTCGGCCATTTCCATTACCCTAAGCTTCCTTTCTCATTTTCTCTGGGTGGCTGTGTTTGTGCTCGTCACTCGCTGGCTTTACAAAGGCAGACCACCAGTAGGCGAATATGTGCAAGAGGTGACGGACGATGGAAAAGCCGTGATAGAGAGAGTAGGGCAGTCCCTGAGCGGATGGATTTCAAGTAGTAGGAAAGACGAGGAGCATATAGTCGTCCAAGATAGCAACTTGGGCCTCGAAAGAGAAAGAAAGGTGTAAAATAGAATGAAACCGAGGAAATTTTCCAGTTTAATCCCCCACTAACAACGTAGATTTCTTGTTACTCAGAGATATTGTCTGTAGTGCCTTCCACGTCAACCCCTTTAGAGGCCTTTCTGCCCACCATTGCTGCAGGATGTGCACGGCACAGTCTCTCTGCGAGTTGCTAGGACTGCGTTGAGCAACAATTTGCAGCGGAGTGATTATTCGTAGATATGCACATCCGATATCAAATGTAGATAGGTATGTTGCAGCAGATATAATGGAAGCCGATGCCTGCATGATCATTTCTCCGTAGTCTCCTTTGCCCATGGGAGAAGTTTGGCGATCAAGAAGCAGTAGAAGAGTCAATCTAGCAAGACTGTGAATTGCGACACTGTTTGCCCGATGCGCGTTGGTGTATGTATAAACGCACTCGGAAGAAAACTGGCTTGTTTCTGAGTCGTCCCCTGATCGAGGGATTTCCCAGTGTGATATTTGGCTCCATATCTCATCTAGCTCGACCATCAAACAGGACAACCTCATAATACATTGGTCATAAAGCGTTGACTCAGTTGGGTCTATCAAACCTGCAGATCTATCTTCCATCCATGAAACGTTATTCATCATCACCAGCAGGCAGTCATTGATTCTATCCAAGGGGGATTTGGTGGTGTACATGAATGGGACTGTTAGCCATTTCTCTTCGGCGAGACAAGTGGATCTTCCCGTCATGAGTGAAACAGTAACCTAAAATATTTAGCAGTGCGAATATAAATTGAAATAGAAACCCCCAAAGGGAAAAGGTAGGCATACTGCGTGACCTCTAACAGCAAGAAACAAATCATGAAACTCCGGGGTCGCAAATGTTTCTGGCCCTTTTGCTTCAAGCAGTATAATTGCCCCGAGAATATGTTGCTCAAATCCGCTATCCAGAGTGGGATTTATAGCTTCGAAAAAAGACATCAACAATGCCGCGGGTACGAGCAAATGCATCTCATTGTCCGGTATACTACCGGCTGATTTCAAGGTCTTTTGCACATAGCCCAACCCTCTATCATACCATTTGAGAGCCTCTTTGAACACACTCTGCTGCTGAGACTGGGTTGCGAGGAGTAATAAAGCAGGCGCTAGTAATGGTGCACGCATTCGAGATAGCGTTGCGGACTGTGCCATGGCTGGAAGTTGGAGTAGCCATGATTTCTTTCCACGAATGTCTCGTGCAGATTGAGAGTAGTAGTAGACTAGGTTGGAAACGAGTTGAATGTCATATGCAGGGACGCTGTGTAGTTCGTTGCTTATTGAGAGTCTGGCATGTCCTTTTAATTGTGTTACATGGCAGGCACTAAAATAGGGGCTTACTAACGATAGATATTCCTCCTTTGACTGGGGAAATTTTGTTGGAGTTATATCTAACCGGTTTTTCTGTTTTGAGGCCACCACCTTTTGCGGACTAACTTTGTGCTTGATTTCTCTGGGCCGACTGGCAGCATTTTTCCGTACTGTGTCAGCATCCAAATTCACGAAAAACCGACCAGTCAATGGACCAGAGCATATCTTTTTTGTAGCTAGGCATTGTCCGCATTGAGGATAGCTTTCATCGCACTAAACAACAAGGCCAAGAATTAAGCATATACGCGGCCGAGATACAATAGGAAAATAAGGACATAATGTACCTTTTTCTTCTGACGTCGACAGTTCGCACAAGCCCTGCTCCGAGGACCGCATCTGACCATTTTTGTTCCTAGCGGGGTTATAAAGAAGGACCGAGTGTGAAAAAGGTGTGATTAGATTCGTCCGCTGGATGGAGGATCAAGTGCTCATCACCATGCAAGTCACCGAATAGTGGGATGAAACAGAGGGGTTGCGATGGAGATTGCGTGGGCCAAATCCTATCGCCTATCGCCGAAGCAGCACGCTTTCCCAGATTAGGAGATTATTGCGGGGTGGGCCTTATAGAGAAGATAGCAAACATAAAGTGGCAGTTTATATTTCTATACTGAGGATGATAAGAGATATTGTATTAATAGGATCCTTAGTGGGTTTATTTTATGACCGCTGGCAAAAAAAAATAGATCCGCTGCGGTAATATCCTGAAAACATGGTGGAAATAATTGGATGAGGAATGACTCTTGAAAGTCAGTTGATTAATATGAATAGAATAGGAGCAGCATCCATTGATTATTTAATGCTGATTTACTTTTTTAAATACTATATGTAAACATCAATTGATATTTATTGTTTCTCAAAATATGATTCTGTACGCTCCAGGTGGATCTTGTTCTGTTATCTATTTCGTGCTGAGAAGGTCATTATCTAGTTGGCTAGAGATAGATATGCACGTGTCGCTAGAAACAGCTATGCCGTTGAAAAAAACACTAGCATATGCATGAAATCGCTTGATTTCAACATCAATTGTTGTACTACTGTGTTGGTTTTCCAGATCTTGCCTAATCGGGAAGCTTTTGCGGTGTGGGTCTAGTCTCATCGTGTAAGCAAAACAACACCAACTCAAGACACATCCTATTAAACAACGAATTTCTGCTATTTTTTTTAATTTTTAAACGGACATAGTGGAGATAGATATAAGTCCGATTTCACTTCAATTATAAATAGTGAAGTGATCGCAATCGATTTATTGTTCAAATCAAACTACCCTCTTACAACTTCAAAACTTCAAAGACTGCCATAATTTATCATCTTCAAAATGTCTGAACATTCAAAGTCCTGCTGTGAGACCCCTGTCCCTGGGACAGTAGCAGCCTACCAAGAGAAAGGAGAGTGGATTGAGATTGATGGTAGAAAGACATGTACGTTCTGTAACCAAGACCTGCATATGCACTGCCAGCTAATCGGATAAAATTCAGATATCAGCGGCAGCAAAACTGCAACTCGTGCAGTGCTCTACGTCTTCGATATTTTTGGCTTTTCCCCACAAACACTCCGCGGCGCCGACATTCTTGCCGACCGTCTCTCTGCATCCAGCCCAGCTCTGGTCATTGTACCTGATTGGTTCGATGGATTTGTAGCTCAAAAGGCATGGGTCCCCCCAGTAACACCGGAGCAACAGGAAAAACTGGGCGGTTTCATCCAGAATAAAGCTTCCCCGGGACTGGTGGTACCCCGCGTTCTAGAACTATCAAAATCACTCAACAAGACCTTTCCCACTGTTGAGAAATTGGGAATTTTCGGATTTTGCTGGGGTGGTAAACTGGCTTCGCTTGCTTGCCAGGATGATAAGGATAGCTTTGTGGTAGCTGTACAGACTTCGCCGGCAAGGATTGATCCAGAAGAGGCAAAGAAAGTGTCTGTGCCTATGGCGTTGTTATTGTCTGGCGACGAAGATGTAGAAGTGGCTAGCCAGTATGCAGCAAACTTGACTAAGGATACGCTGACAGAGAGGTTTGAGGGTCAGATCCATGGATTCATGAGTGCACGGTAAGCTGTCCCCGTCAGATTTTGACCTTCTAATTGGCCATGGCTTATGATTTTCTTAGTGGTGATCTCGAGGATGCTAAGGTAAAGGAAGCGTTTGAGCGGGGTTACGAGGTGGCCGGAGCATTTTTTGACAAGCACCTATAAAGGATAGCCTCCAGATGTCAAATAGAGAATTTATATGTATGACAGACTACTAGATGAGGTATAGGTCAACTATATCAATTGATGAAGTTTAAAGACACATTGAGTTTAAAATCCGGCTTGAAAAAAAGTGCTGAGGCTGTAATCGGAATATATAATGGTGACTCAATTCCATAGACGAATAATCAAGCTCAAACAATATTTCCCACTCGTATGGATGTCTGTTTCAAAGAAACATCTCGAAACGTCGCATGTTTCATGTTTCTTTGTTAGGATGTCGATATTGCGGCAGACTGTACCGATGAAATGTTATTTGTATATGGTGTCTTTGTTCCTAAGTAACAAACCAATTAAAGACAACACGTTTCAAAAATTGGGACGCAAACAGAAAAATATAGTGACCCTACTATCTCCAGCATAATTTTAGAATAAACATCTTTTGGAGACATCAAATAGAAAAGTCAATTGACTAGTGATCTAGCAACGAATAGCTACCAAGTATATCCGTAATAATTCGGTCTCCAAAAACAGTTGTGTATCCAACGAACTTGGGAATATTCAGCGAGGTCTTACGTTCAATTAAAATCACAAACTGTAAAAGTGACGTACACCGAAGGCCAGTCTCGACTGGCCTAGTCACTCAACTGTCACGGATGAGGTTAGTTAGAATTATCGAGGAGCATATTAATGCTTCCGAGCCGAACAGGGAAGGTTAAAGGGAACTGTTCCTTTGTGTTCAGTGGGCTAGAACACAAACCAATATGCCGATATGCATTAGAACGAATATATGAACCTGAAATCTACCAAACCACCATGACACTAGTCAAAGGGACTCCTAGGGCATTCAGAGGTAAACAAAATGCATTATTTTCACTCTATTACGTTGGTCCTGATCGTCTCTGCCTTGCGCTGTACAGAGGCCTGGACCTTGGATTCCTCTTGTAGAAGCGACGGGAATAGAACGAGTAAGACCTTGCCAACGAGCCCTATTGAGCATTTTTACCAGAGAACTGACAAGAAGCTAGACTACCAAGCGACTATTGAAAATGGCATGAGAGAAGCATTCATATACAACGAAGCTGCCCTCGACGCACTCAACGCCATTGGAAGCCAAAATAACGTGAACGACTCAATTCATATAGCACAACACGATCTGTTCCAATACTTATTCAGCGTTGCCATGAAAGATGGCAAAATCGATCCATCCTACAGCAAATTTCAAAGAGTGCGATCTGCTTTTCAGGCCGTCAAAAGGTTTGATAAAACAGGTGACGGGCTTTCTTCCCCGCTGGCAGAAGAAGTACCTCAAGACGACGGCTTGATCGTATACTGTGACTGGGCTCGATTTGAAGAAGGGAAAAGCTGTTCTGGGAAGAAACACGCCGGTGTTGCATGTGACCGGGACTTGCAGCAAGATGTCGCGATGGGGCCCTTGTACAAGAGTTGTAAAACGGGACAAACAAGGGCGCCAATGGTAAGACACCAGTTTTCCTGATATATAGGATTTATCTAATGTACCCTCCCCACTAGACATTTACACACCACGAAGGCAAAACAAGGTATGCTCAGATTCAACTGTGCTCTGAGTATCTCAAGAACGCAAACAAAAATCCGTTGAAATTCTGGGTAAGTGCTCGGAACTACGTATATAAGGGTAGAACTCCCTAGCTAATTGTGCCTGAAGAAAGATATTTCCCTTCAGGCATTGCTAGCTAAACCTAAAGCGGTAGTGTCAAATATTCTGAAAGGTGCTGAACCCATAGATGTTGCGGCAGCTGGTATTAGCCACACTATGTTCCACGATATGATACATGCAATTGGACAGGGAGAAATCGGGGATGTTCATGTGCACGAGACTGGGGTAGACGGCCTCGACGAGGACGATCCTGAAAGATCAGCTAGCTACGGTAAGTTCTCATCACATTATCCCAAACAAATTTCAAAAAGGGACTAAATAAGTACGGTAGGATGGGCTAATTGTCTCCGTTTTTCTCCGTATGGTCCGAACCGTGAGAAGATGGGCGAGGCTCATGCTGTAGAAAACGCGGATAACTACGCATACTTTGGGTTAGGTAAGTGACATTTTGCTAAGAACACTTAGTATCATCTAGTCGAAATTCGGAGCTAATTTGCTACTAGGGGCTTCGTTAATCAGCCCTACTGGTGGTGGTAAACCGCAACGGATAAACCCGGATGGGTCACTGCAAGTGATACCAATCTCGAAGAAGCGTAGGGCAAATGTGCACAGAAGAGCACTGGCAATTCCAGCAGTACCCAGAGATGAAGGAAATACGCCATCTAATGCCACTGGAACATTGCCACCTGCTAGCCCCAGTACGAAGCCGGCCACTACAAAACCTGTCACCACGGAGCCTACTAGTACGAAGCCTACAGACGTACCACCAGCAAGGCCCAGTACAAAACCGGCCACTACAAAACCAGGCACTACAGAGCCTACTAGCACAAAGCCTACAGACGTACCACCGACAAGCCCCAGTACGATGCCGGACACTACAAAACTCACTACGGAGCCTACCAGTACCAAGCCTATAGAATCGCCGCCAGCAAGCCCCAGTACAAAACCTACTAATACTGAGCCTGTCACCACAGAGCCTGGAACTACTAAACGAGCCAATACAGAGCCTACCACTACGAAACCTGCAGACTCGCCGCCAGCGAATCCCAGTACAAAGGTTACCAGTACGAAACCTGCCAATACTGAACCCAACACTACGAAAACTACCACTACTAACCCCACCACTACGGAGCCTGCCACCACGAAGCCTGCCAATACAGAACCTGGAACAACACTTACCAGTACTAAGCCGGACAGTCTAAAACCCACAGCCCCCCAACCGCCAGAAAGTCCAACCTCCAAAGTCGCTACTACACAACCAGCCAATACGCAACCTGCCAATACACAACCTGCCAATACGCCACCTGGCACTACAACACTTACCACTACTAAGCCGGACAGTATAAAACCCACAGACCCCCAACCGCCAGAAAGTCCAAGCTCCAAAGCTGCTACTACAGAACCTGCAAATACAAAGCTTGCCACCACAGGGCCTGTAGACTCGCCAACTGCAAGTCCTGGTACAAAACCGCCAACTACAAAACCTGCCAATACAGAACCTACCGGCACGACTCCTACAGACTCGCCGCCTACAAGCCCTAGCTCCAAACCTGTCACTACAGAGCCTACTAGTACAAAGCCTACAGACTTACCACCAGCAAGCCCCGGTCCCAAACATACTAGTACAAAACCAATAGACTCGCCGCCTGCAAGCCCCAGTACAAAACCGGCTACTACAGAGCCTGTCACTACTAAACCTACAGGCTTACCGCCGACAAGTCCCATTGGTAAGGTTACTAGTACAAAACCTTTGGACTCTCCACCAGCAAGCCCTAGCTCTAAACTTGCTAGTACAGGACCTACTACTAGAAAGCCTACAAATACGGAACCTGTCACTACCAAACCTACCAGCACAAAACCTACTAACGTACCCCCTACAAGCCCCAGTTCCATACCTGTCAGTCGCCATAATAGCAGCATGGCCTCGCCTACTCCTCAAACTAGTGTGACTCCGTCCAGCACTGCCGAGGCCGTTATAACTCCCCGCTACGATTTCCAAGACGTGTATGGGGACTACAACTTCTTTGATGCCGCCCAATCGGTCTTGTCGGCGCTCGAAGCAAATACGGTATCGCCAGTGACTGGGATAACACCGACGCCATCAGCGGAGTTCACTACGCCGGTCTCCTCTCCAACGACGAAAACGCCAAACAGAACGCCAACGCTAACGCCGACCACGACTGCGACTACGACTATGACTACGACCACGACCAGTCACCCAAAACCGACACCATCAGCGCCCGGGCTGTGGTGTGCTTCCACAGGTGGTGCATCGGTCGGGGTTCCTGTAGAGTACGCCCAAAACAACGTGACGGATTTCTGCAAGCTGGAGGAAAGTAGCATGTTCGGGCCCGCGAGATACAGCCTTCCCGTGGTTGGATCGAACATTAGAAATTATGAGAACGAGTACGACTTGCCGGGTGTGACGATATATCTGAACATTTCCCTTGTTAGTGGGAAATTCAATATCACCAAGGATGTGTGCCACAACACAATGAATGAGATTCTGAACGATTGTGCGCCGTACCAAAAGCAAGACAAAGAGCAGCATCTGCTCAAGTTCGGTGGTGGTATTCCGGTCAAGGGGCCAAAGGGAACGGCGAGTTTTAACATTTCGCTAGAGGCAGCGGGCGGCACTAGCAATTAGACCAACGGAATCTATTGAAAGACAGGCTGGATAGGTTTAATAATAATAGCGAAACATGAATAATATTGACACCGAGTTGATTGGATGCGCTCGGAGGACGAGGCAGAAGTGTTGTTGAATTTCTGTTTTCGGCATGTTGTTTACGAAGCCAAATTGTTATTTTTTGTATTGCAAGGCAAGTATAAAGTGATTGCATATGAAACGCACAGCATTCCTGCACGTAGTTGATAGGATAGGCTCGGGGTAAGCAATAACATTCTAAAACGAAGCTGACTATTATTGTTTGCGTCGAGAAACACAAGGTGATAGTGATAGTGATAGTACTAATAGCGATGAAAACAAGAAGTGTGCTGAAAGGTGGGTCTGTTGTGCATAATTCCATTGGACGATCTGGGTGGGTCTCTCAGGCCCAGGGATGCGGGTGAGTGGCTGGTCGCAGCAGCCGGATCCATTGCATGCGCCTTATGCACGGACAAGCGCCACAGCTGATTGGCGGGCAATGCGGATTATTGAAACAGGAGCACGCGTTGCTATACCGATGATTGCTTAATCCTGCCCCAGAAACAAGAAATCGGCTGCGGTGAAACGTTGCTGACGGCCAGCCGTGCGACGTGAAACTTATGACATAGGACTCGACTCGGCCTGTGAGCTGGAGGATGCGGGAATGGCATGGGGAGCCTGACGCTATGTGTCAATGGCATGGTTTCGTATAGTGGCGTCGAAAACAAACAAGACGCGAGCACTCGGTATGAAATATGAAATATGAAAACATGAAAACATGCTTAAATTTATATATGTTCGCACACGCACGCGGCAATAATGCTCAGGACTAATAGAGATCGCACGTCCCGATCGAGACGGTCTCGGCCACGGGCGTGTCCCAAATAGGAAATTCGACGCACATCTTCGGGCCCGAGCGGGGCGATTGAGGCCCAGATAAGCCAATCACCGCGCGTCTGTGCCTCGTCGCCCCACCGGACAAGCTTTGGGCTAGCCGCATCAGGCACTAGCCAGGTCAGATTCTTGCTGGCGATCGCCTGCTCCGTTATACGCTCGCGGGCACGCTGCCCACCGCCCTCCTTGTTGGCATTAATTGGACCTTATCTCGCTGTTTTTTTCATCTTCACTTCATGCCAATATCGTCCTCCACCCCCCCCACCACCATCTGCCCTCCCTCATATCGAATTGCATCTCCATCATGCGCTCTGCCATCCCAGCAGCAGCTGTTGTTGCTCTGGCGGCTCCTGTGGCGCACGCTTTGGCTCCGCGCTCGCAGATCACCAGCGATTCCTACGATTTTGTCGTCGTGGGCGGTGGTCAAGCCGGCCTCGTGCTCGGCCGTCGTCTGTCGGAGAATACCAACTATACCGTGCTTGTTCTGGAGGCCGGCACCAATGGCGACGAGTATCGCGAGCGAATAGGTGCGCATTGCCCTGTCCCCCCCCGGGTCTGTCTGTTGTTGCTTTGCATCTAATCGCGTGATCAGATACTCCCGCATACAGCTACTATGACTCCCTCTGGACGACACCGCTCAATTGGGCTTTCAGCACTGTCCCGCAGCCCAATGCAGGAGATCGTGAGATTTTCTGGCCGCGTGGAAAGACACTCGGAGGTTTGTTTTGCTGTTGAAATCGCTGATATTCAGACACATGCTGACTCGGACATGACAGGCAGTTCCGCCATCAACGGGCTGTACTTGACCCGCCCGGGCAAAGATGAGATCAATGCTTGGATGGACATGCTGGGCGACATGGACGGCGCCGATTACTGGGGGTGGGATTCCTTCTATGCCGCGCTGAAGAAAAGCGAGACCTTCACTCCGCCGAGTGATTCCATCGCCGCCAAGGCAAACATTACTTGGGACGCCTCCACCCATGGTACCAATGGCCCTATCCATGCCTCGTACCCGGGCTAGTATGTTTCAGCCCGATTTCCCGAGTCACTGCTATCATGAGACTAACCATCGAATTTTCCAGCACCTTTTCTCAAGTGGGCCAATGGATAATGTCTCTGGGAACCGCTGGCATTGCCAGCTCCAGCGAGATGTACGGCGGAGCCAACTATGGCGCCGAACTCTCAACATCCACCATCAACCCCACCAACTGGACGCGCTCATACTCTCGAACCGGCTACCTGGATCCTCTGCCAGACAGTGGAAACTACGATGTCTTGACTGATGCCTATGTTACTCGCCTGGTTTTCAAAAATCCCTCGAGTAAAGGAAACTTGACAGCAAGCGCCGTCGAGTACACTTGCGACGGCGGCAAGACCAACCAGACTGTTCAGATCAACAAGGAAGTCATCCTTACAGCCGGCGCTGTCGGCAGTCCCGCGGTTCTGCTCTACAGTGGCGTTGGGCCTAAGGATGTCCTGTTGGATGCCGGGGTTGACCTTGTTTCTGAACTTCCTGGCGTCGGCCAACACGTTCAAGATCATTTTGTAAGCTGCTTGTCTGTCGTGTGTCAACTGAGTCATATGGCTAATATCGTCTAACAGAGCGCGACTGTGAAATGGACTACAAACGTTGAAACTTCGGGTTCCATCTACTACGATGACGGTGCTGACAAGGTTTGTCCTGTTTCTTGGTTTGATGAAAACCCAAATAGCATTCTAACCCATCTCCTAGAACGACACCCTCTATCTTTCATACATTGACTCGGCCATTGCCTACGTCAACGCATCTGCCTTGTTTGGCGATGAAGTCGATTCTCTTCAGCAAAGCATCCTGTCCAACATCACCTCGTATTCTCCAAACACGACCTATGATGCTGGTGTGGTTGCTGGCTATGAGGCGATTTGCAACATTACTGCAAACACTATTCTGAACAGCACCGTCGGCCAGATTGAGATCTTGTATATGAACAGCGATGCCAATGGCGACGTTGGCATCACTGCTGCGCTTCAACACCCGTACAGCCACGGCCGTATCTATATCAACTCCTCGAACCCGCTCGACTACCCGGTCATTGACCCGAACTATCTCGCACATCCGGCTGGTATGTTTCTGCAACCACAACCAAAAAATTTCCATGCTAACGTCGAGAAACAGATCTTGATATTCTGCTCAAAGGAATCAAACTCGTTCGTCGGATCGGTGAAAGTTCCCCATTAAAGAGCACCCTCATCAAAGAGACAACGCCAGGTTCCGACGTGAAAACCGATGACGACTGGCTCGACTGGCTGCGTCAGTCAGCCAGCACCGAATTCCACCCCTCGTCGTCTTGCGCCATGCTGCCGCTGGACCAGGGTGGTGTGGTCGACGCCAATCTGCGCGTGTACGGTCTGGCCAACGTCCGCGTGGCCGATGCTAGTGTGGCCCCGTTCGCCTTGGCCACGCATTTGATGTCTTCGACTTATGCCATCGCCGAGCAAGCCAGTGACATTATTCTGAAAACGTACAACACTACCAGCCCTTCGCCCACGGTTCCGCATTTGAGTACATCCTCTACCGCGATGCCGGATCATACCCCTAGCCCGACCAGTACCAGAACCAGTGCCGCTTCTGATTCCCGTCAAAGCCCTGCTGCGTTGTGGTACCTTGGTGCTTCTCTGGCCGTCGTCTTCAGTCTGCTCTTCTGAGTGACATGACATGTCCTCGTTCTTTTCGGTGTCGTATATTTTTTTTCCTTTTTTACATTTCAACATTTTTAATCAATGATCGAATATGGAGGGTAGATACCACGGTCGCATGGAGTTTTAATCAGCAAAATTTCTATTATCATAGGGGGAGGATTACTACTGTGATGTTCATTTTCTGTTTTCCGTTTTTCTGCTTTAATTTCTTTTCTGTAATATGATTGTTGTGGATGGTGCAATATATGGGATATAACGACAGATTATGAACTGTATGTTTTTAAGATTTGCAAAGTGTATGGACTGTGGAGGCATAATTCGGACTTAGATAGTCATCTCAATATACATAGATAGTTCGCCTGCTGTTGCAAAAACTATGAATCCTTTGCGCTGGAAGGTTACGGTTAGTTAATTCATGCCAAGTTAGGTAGCAACTTTTTCTTTTATATGCTTTGCCACATGTGGAACATGGAAACATGCTCTATCGTTGCAATAGTTACTCACCACCTATAATTGCAAGATGCGAATTTGATTATAGGTGGGCGTCGGAGTTGACCGACCGTATTTAACAGGATTTCTGACGCTATTACAATACCGTACAGAATCTATTTTACTGTCGGTATACCTTAATAACTTCAATAGCAGAAAGGATTTGCTATGATTCTAGTCTTCTTCAAAAGGTCAAAATCTTTAGTCATTGTTTAGAAAACATGCAGAAGCCATGGTATTGCATTGATAGCCATTTTAAGATATAATAAGTAATCGGTAATAAATAACTATAAAGACTTGAATATATGAGAGGAACGAATATCTTTATCTCATCCTCCTGGTTCTGTATATCGTATACACATATCATACACCTAAACCCGATCAACGATATGTAGTGATACTTAACCAATAGGCTTGTGAATCAGATATAGATTGCAGGTCATCCGACCTTCTCGTTCGTTAGTGATGAGGCATCGGACCCACTTTTGGCCCTGACAGCTAATCAGACCTCGCATAATACGAACATTGTTAAATTGTCTCATAATAATTTTATATTAATATTTACAAGGTGAGGCTGAGTTCACCTCCTGCCGCGGTCTAGCGCTATCGAGAGAGTCAGCCGTATATATTCGGCTTTCTCCTGTGTCTGGTGATCTAGAAAGCATATGTAATTTTCCTTTTCCCCCAATTTTGATAGTGAAATAATCCTGTTTCAGCCAAAATGGAACAGAAAACTTCTTTTGATCCATCCTGGACCAACAAGGTCATCGAATTTGAGGCCTCTGACGCCTTCCCCTCCAAGCAGTGGAAGATTGTGGACAAGTTAAATGAGATATCCGTTCAGAACGACGAGGAAGACGGCGGCGAAGAATCTGGGCATGCGCATATGCAGGCCATTGCTATATTTGAATGTGTAAACCATATGGACACCTGTGAATCTGCTTTTATGAAGATCTACATGCAGTTTGTGCACACTTTCTCATCATATTATCTATGTCGTATACTATAGTGATTCTAACTACCAAAATAAAAGGATTCCATATACAAGCTCGGATAATTCTCGATCTGAAGATAGGGCCCAGCAAGCATTGCCAAAAGCTGAAATAACCGAAGAAATGGCTTTGCTCGCTTTGACGAAACAGGGGTGTAAATCTATTTCACCGGTTTTCAACTGGAAAAGAGAAGAGCAGGATGAATCAGGACCTGTTCCTGGAGGTTACCTTGTCTACTTAGTGGTAGCAGACCTACCTGGAGCTCGTATAAGTCGTGATGATTATTGGAACCTTTCACGAAAACAGCGTGATGAGGTTCGTGATGCTTTCAAGGTAGCATACATGTATGTAACCCGTTTACTTTTGGCTACTGATTTTTATCAACCTATTTGGACTATTACTCATGATGTTTTTTTATTTGTTAGGGACTGCTTGAGCTGTGGCATTATTCGTACCTCAGGCGTACTAGGCACAAGCCTGATTTGGGATGAGGCTAGTAAGAAAATGTAAGTTAAACTGACTTATCCTTGGTGATTTTATGCGATTCTTAAAATTCATATGAGGAAAGTGAAGTTGATTACTCTATTTTAAAGGTTTATTGTGGGGTTTAGGCATAGCCGTGTTGCGACTGAGAAGGATGTCTGGGGCAGCCATCTCTGGTTGGCCTGGGGGTTTGGGGAACATCGTCGAGAAGTCTCAAATATGCCACAACAATTACCATCAGATATACTGGAAGATGGAAGCATAAATGAGGCACTATGGGAACTCTGAAACATGTAGGGTGGACTGTTACTGAATGTGTGACTTTGAAATTCGGAAAGTAATAAGGATACTGAATTCTACCTTTTTTTGGACTTTTAGACAGTAAAGTGAATAAAGCAAGAATTTTAGAAGTCAAGATGGTGGAACATGTAGTCAACACATACCTTCATAAATTTCCATCAGCCAATGACTGCGATTACTTCCGAACAGTCGTTTATATGAAAGCGTGTCCATCGGGTATATGGTCATGATAATTTTATTATTGAAGGCGGCATGCGGTGCGGCAGTCGTGCATCTCACTCTTCAAGTTGCTAAGAGGGGGCCTATCATATATTGAATCACATCGTTGGTTTTAATAAGTCTTATTTCCTAATATTAACATAAGACCTACAGGGAAGAATATTATTTTCTATGTACTAGGACAGACTATATGTATTACGTCTACAACGAACGCCTACCCACAAAGAGAGACAATATCATTCGGCACGTAACGTTTCAAAATGCCGACCAACTGTGAAAGGGGAACCCAGTCAAGAGTCCCATATATAGACTGCACCGGATGTCCACTGTACAAGACCCTAGCATAGAACGGACTCTGCTTCTCATTGGTTTCCCTGGATCAAATATTAGTACAAACGAAAACAAATCCATGTCTGCAAGATAATTCTCACCATATTTCAAAAGCAATGTTAGACCCCATTGCCGGCCACCGCAGCACGTCAATACCCAACGCGCCCAGGATCGGCCCAATGTCTCCGTCATGGATGAAGATATGACTGTAATCAACCGTAGACTTTCCGTCTATCACGGCTTGTAACCGTGAGATGATTTCACCAATGAACAAGCCCTCTACCACTTGAATATACTTGACGGCGTCCGGATTGGTGCGCCAGTAGTAATTCCATTCCCAGTCACCCGCACGAAAGACCTCTTCAGCCATGTCCACCGTAACGCAGTTAGATGCATTGGCTACGCTGCATGGAAGTTCATATCCGTTACAAAGACGGGCTTGAAAATTGTCAGAGAAATGGTCAAAAGTGCCCTGCCAGGAGCTATCAGTGGCGCCTAGCATCGAGCCAAGAGTGGACCGAAGCTCTGCGGTAACGTTTAGATGCGCCTTCCACTCTGTCGTCGACTCGATATCGCTCAGCGTCGAGCTGATGGCAGAACATGAGAAGCCCTCGTTGACCGTGTCGACGGACGAGACCATTTGATGCAAAGGCAATGCACCGTGATACTCGGGCCAAACTCCGCGCAGTACCGCACCCGCAGTGGCCTGGGTGAGCGGCGAGTTGCTCGACCGGAACCAGACGCGACTGTTGGGTTCTCTAGGGATCAAACCCAGCTTCTGGCCGTACACAGCCCACAGGTCCCGGCCGTGCCGATAGCCATCTTGCACTCCACCGATGGTGATCTGTGGGTACTGACAGGTGCCATTCACGCCTGGAGTAAACGGGTTGCTGGGATCTTGGTACGTCTGGGCATACATGGGTATCGGCTGCACGCCACTGGCCGCGTTCGGGCCCGCGTACAGGTACGGGCGAACGCTGTCGCACTGATATGCCTGGTTCTGTGTGTGTGACGTGAGTATTAACATCGACCTGCTTGCATATTCAATATAGGCTGTCATACCTCTCCCCCTGGTAAGATATTGTACGGGGACCGTCGCTGATGCCGCTGTAGGTACTCGAGGTAGACCAATTTGCCCTTGACACGGCCCTGCTCTAGGGGTTCGGGCAGAGCATACTCCTGGACACGGGGGTGAGGCATAGAGCAGTAGTCATAGATACCATACGGCGTTCCTTCTGTGGGCCCATTCGTTGGTGCCTGATAAATACCGCCATACGTGCCAATTGAGCTGTTGGCGATGTACGCGGTGTTGTTGAGCACCGGAGGGTAAAAAGACTGCTCGGCTGACAGGGCCGCCACACCTCCGATCAAGAAAAAAGTGACACTGCCGAGCGTGATCATCTGAATTATGGAAGCCATTGTCTCGCTCTTTGGTCTAGAGCAATGCAGTGGGCAATACCGAACATAGCGAGAGATCAGCGACGCAATATATAAGGTTGTTTGGCTCTAACCAGAATGGGAAGTGTGTGGGTTCGTTCCTGAATCCTCAGGCCACTCACAGCGCTAAGTCTGGCACGTGGTCCTGGCACGTGCAGACCAGGATTCTTGAACATCATTTCTCGACTTTTAATCCTCAATTCTCGTTTCGAAAGGCACGAATTGGTTCTTGTCATCGACTGCGCACTCACCACGTTGGTGGCCATGACTTGGTGCTGAAACGGCCGCTTAAGATAAACACGGGGTGTATCAATTGATATAGAAACCACGCGCGAATATGAAGGCGCTTGACACCGGTATTGCTTTCTTGCCTATCTTGGCCAAGGCGACATCGCTGTCTAGCTACGCGCTCCAAAATGTCCTCAGCGATGCTTCGCCGATCTTTGGCCAGTATTCCAAAGAAACGAACGCGAACACTGAATGGATGAAACGGTATCCGGATGACACGCTGCTCGTGCACATGAACATCCCCGGCACCCACGACAGCGCAACATGGAATTACTCGCAGGCGACGCAGGATGCCATGGCCGGCATCACTGCTCTCAACCAGGTCACCGTGCCGCCGCCGGAGACGTTTCGGTGTCAAGACCGGTCTCTTATCGACATGCTGAATTCCGGCATTCGAGCTCTGGATCTTCGCTACGCGTTTGATCCCACCAACACCTCGCTCATTTTCTATCACTCTCAGGCGTTGCTCTCTGAGACGGCAAACCTTGAGAACGTCCTTTTCGGGTTTTACCAGTGGCTCGAAGATCACCCGACAGAGACCATCATTCTGTCGTTGCAATACGAAGGCTCCACAGCTAAATACTATGCAAACGATGCAGAAGTGCAATTGGCACTGTTTGATGCCCTTACTTCCCCCGCTGCACACGACTATTTCCTGCAGACCAAGGACGAGCTAGGTACACTTGGTGATGCGCGTGGCAAGATCATTTTGATGCGCCGTTTTGATCTCGACCAGCTACCCAGCCAATACACAGAAGCCTTGCCAGGGTTGCACTTCTCCCCAAACCTCTGGACAGACAACAGTCCCGACATTGAACTCGTCTACAACATTAAGAAGAATATGACTGCTTACATTGAAGACTACTACGAACCACAGACCCCGACGGGGTCAAATGCAACTGAAAATATACAGTGGAAGTACAACGCTACCATTGCAAACATTCGCAAGGCAGCCCTACATTACCCAGACAGTCTATTTTGGACGTGGGCTTCTAGTGAAAATACGGGCAATGTGCCTCCAGACTGGCCAAGGATCATGGCAGTTGGCAATGGCACAGACTATACACCCGACGGGGGTGTTAATCAGCAATTGATTCCGTTTTTGAAAGAGCTGAAGGGAAAGCGCTTGGGGATTGTTATGTTTGATTTTTTCAACCAACCAGCCCACCTGATTGATATGTTTTTGGCTTTGTAATATTTGTAACTGTTTAAATAGATAAGACATTGATAAAGACAGAAGTATATATTGACATTACATATAAGGCTTCTAGGCTTAAACATACCCACGTTTCAATGTCTACTATATAGCCCAAGGAACTCAGAAACACAGCGATCGGCATCGGTAGCCAGTGAAACATTTGAACCAGTGTCCATACCCTCATAGTGCATCGGTCACCCTGGAAGTCGCCACGGCCATGGAAATGGGTGTGTGCACGGTGTATGGGCCTAGAAATGGCGAGATTATTTACCTGAAATCGGCCTCGCCTCCGCTACAAGATGTGTTGGTATAGATAATGCGGTTGTAGGCCGAAGGAAAAGCAGCACTATTATTACATAATTCTTAACTAGAATCAGCAAGCAAAGCGTCCCATTCTTCCCAGCTGTGGTCTTGTGTCAACATTAAATCTGGATTCATTTTCATCACGTCGTCAAAATAGAGGTGACTGTCATCAAAGCCGTGGTTGAACCAAAATGAATTGTCAGAAAGGGCCGATGACCGTGACGCTGTGCCGTGCTGAAAATTTGCATACCCGAAACCATGGCCCGAGTTGGTGATGGCCTCCGGCTGTGGGCCCATATTGCGATGTTCGTTATAGCTGTGGCTAATTGGGGTTTCAAGTCGCCTAGCCTGGGCTTCTCGCACTTGTCTCTGAGAATTCAAGACGTCGCGTTGTTGGTGTAGCTGCGATATGAATTCTGGTGTTGGTGGAAGACGCACGTTTCTGCTCTGCAGCGCGGTTTCGCGATCAGCGTATGCTTTTAGGCACAGGTTGCCCACAGCTATATAGATGGGCCTTTTTGTATCGGAAATCATTTCTGGGGTGTTTTCATATATGTTTCGAACTGTTTTCCACGCTTTGTCGGCGTCCTCTATGAGCGGATTGATTTTGAGGGTATCCAATACATGGATTAAAGCGTGCCATTGCTGGAAGTACGCTGATTGCCAAGAAAATCGCTTGAGCGTGGGACTGGACTGCATCATACTCTGCTGCTCGAGAAGCTTGATACTAATTTCCCAAGCCAATTGACGTTCTGATAGTGGCATCTGCTCTATGCTGGGCCACCTCCGCGGGTGGTGTTTTAAAAAGTGGATAACGTTCAAGGCAAATCGGCCTACCAGCATTGTCATGAGGTGTAACGGTTGTGAAGGGTCGCAGTAACGAAAGTATTTCGTTTCAAAAATGTCCTCGATCTGTTTGCAAGCTCTGTCTACCTCTCCTTTATCGTTCCCTGATGCACCTAGATCCCATTGGCTAGGATGCTTTCCCTGAAGCCGATACATAGTGACACGGCCGACTGTAAACTTGGCAAGCTCGTCCCTCAAGCTAATGAATACCATATCTGTCAAGGCCTTGGACTCAGTAGCAGGTGAAGTCATGCCTGGGTAGAGCTGATCATCGTTGACGTTGGCAGGCCACCTGGTGCTATCGGCGCTGGTATCAAGGTCTCGAAATTTGGCTAGGCCACAAAGTTCAGCCGCACGAAAGTCGTGTGTCTTCAGTAGCCACCAGAGGCGTCGCCGCATCTCCGTTTCGAATGGAGGTAGGCCCAAGTATTCTCCATCACGTTCAAGCCCCATGCCTTGTGCGATGCGAACAGCGACACCTGTCAAAGACCAAACAGCACGAGGTTCATATACATCTCGCACCGAGAGAAGATGAAGAACCAATGCTTGAAGAACAACGAGGTTGCTGGTCCCCATAAACTTGGCTCGCGATAGTGCCGATTTCGTGGCGCGTATATATCTTGATCGCAGATCACTGCGAGGCTCACTAAACCTTTGTCTGCACTCGTCGTCTTTTAAAGACATGACAGCTGCGCTGTAAATAGAAAACATGAGTGCTTCAAAGCCTCGTGGTATATCCGCAGTATTGGCGGCGGCCTTTTCGATAGCCGGCCTTATTGTAGGAACATGGAAAACTTTCGTAACAGGGTCGACGTTTTCCATGTAAGCTTCCCATAACTGATGTATTTGTTCTGGAGGTGGATGGCGGGGCTTGGTGTTCGGCATTGATTGACCAGTGAGCACAAAAGAAAGGCCGTCATCGGATCCTTCTAGATCATTTGTGTCATTTGAGTGGTCATCTAAAATATCCTCTGGGCTGTGGAACTATTGGTAGGTGAATCAACGGTTATTCTTAGACAAATGGCTTAAAGCAAAAAGGAGATCAAATACCTCTTGTATAACTCTCGTCCATAGAACGCTAACAAATGTTAGTTTACATGTATTCTGCATGCTACAAAAGGAACTTACTTGTCGACAAATTTGAAACGCCCTTGATCGTGCACTACTTGTGTCTTGCTCATGCATGTGCCTGGTTCGGAGTCGGTAGTATCTGCTTGCTTATCTAGGTTAATGTTTTTCTCCGGCAGTAGTGCTTTGTAGTGCCTGAAACAATTGACGGAGACGTCCTCTTTGGCACGTTTACGTTTCTGTTGAGGTTGCTGGGAGGTGTTGAAGACACAGTCGACCTTGTGCTTGACGCAAGCGCTGCATGGCCTTTGCCGGTCGCATTTGACTTTCCGACTAGCGCATCGGACACAGGAATAGGTAGGCCGGCTTTGGGTTTTCGACGAGGATCCAACTATGGTCTCCATGGACATTAAATCATCTGGCATAATAATGACTATGGTTGTTGACAAGTGGAAGTGATGTTGTTGCGGGACCATGTCTACTAAATACCGACGACGCCCGACCCGAGCTCCAAGCCCCGAGCCCGAGCGTCGGGGCCGAGAATTTCCTTTTACGGCTGGTTAGGGTTAGAGTGCGTCCATGTTCTTCTTGGTATGCCAATACTATTTAACCAACTAAAATGACCGTTCCTGGCAAATTATCCAACTATATATCATTTCTAGATCCCTTTCCCAAGCGCACTTATAAAGATCAGACCGGAGCTTTCCATGCGAGTCCTGATCAGTGGAGCGGGCGTCGCTGGGCCCACGCTGGCATGGTTTTTGGCAAAGACCGGCGCATCCATTACCGTTGTCGAGAAGAGTCAAGCCATTCTTCCCCATGGACAGAATGTTGATTTAAAAGGAACAGCAGTCACGATCATCAAGAAGATGGGGCTGCTGGACCGAGTTCGCCAATCTAACACGACCGAGAAAGGGACGCAGTTTATTGACTCGAAGGGGTGCCCATTTGCATCTTTTCCCGTCAAGGAGGGATTTTCTGGCAGCCTATCCTCAGAATTTGAGATTCTACGCGGAGATTTAGCAGCGATCCTCTATGAGGCTTCGAGGCAATGTCCGAACGTGGAGTATTTGTTCGGTACTACAATCAAGGAAGTCACCTCAAACGACAATGATACTGTGGCTGTCAAATTCAGCCATGGAAAGGTAGAGGAGTTTGACCTCTTGGTCGCAGCAGACGGTCAGTGGTCGAAGATTCGGCAGCAGTGTTTCCCTGCAGAGTGTGTCAACGTGATTGACAAGGGCATGTACGCCGTTTACTGGACCGTCCCACGTCTGCCAAGTGACAATGATTGGTGGAATATTTACGTGGCGCTTAGGTCAAGGATTATCACCCTCAGACCAGACCCATACGGTACTATTAGGGCCATGTTCACTCGCATGCCGTGCAGCGAGGATGAGGAAATGGCGTGGCTGGAGGCAAACAAGAATGGCAAACAGGCGCAGCAAGAGCTCATCAGAAAAGATTTTGCAGACGCTGGATGGAAAAGCCAGAGGCTATTGAATGAACTCGAGCATGCGCCTGATTTCTATTTCCAGGTTCTTCAACAAATTAAAATGTCCAAATGGTCCAACACGCGCGTTGTCTGTGTCGGAGACGCTGCATGTGCCCCATCGCCAGTCGCGGGTGGGGGAACTTCTCTAGCCATTATTGGAGCCTACATCCTAGCAGGCGAATTGAGTAAACTCGACGAACATGAGCATCCTTCGAAGGCCCTCGAAGCTTATGAGAGCATCTATCGACCATTCGTGGAGGAGGCACAGAAAATTCCTTCCTTTGTTCCAGCCATTGGCCATCCGAAAACGGCGTGGCGTCGATTGCTACTCCAATATGGTATATGGACGCTATCAAAAGTCTTGTCCGTGGTTGCTGCTATTCCTCGGTTGGCAAAAAATTTTGACCAAAACAGCAAAGATGATTTTCCGTTGCCATACTATCCGAAGTTAGATATCAAGACTTCTCGAATCGCCACTTCTTCTTGTTCTTCTTGAAAGGGCCCTTCCGGGGCTTTTGGATGAATTAATTATTGAACTTAGGGTGTAAATAATAGATTGGCATGTTGTTATCTTTGCTGCGCTTCGTGTGATTTTGTATTCTCAATCAAATGCTAAAATTCAATCCTTATAATTTGCAACGGCTAAGGTGTTCTAAAACCTGTTTCTGGGCTCCTAGTGATGTGTTTGTTCCAGTTCCTCCCGTAAACGATCCCACAGAGAAACAGGTTTTCACGGCTTCACAAAATGTATAGCCAGCGGAATGCTCCACTAACATACGGAGGTTTTCGTTATGTTCAAAGTTTAAGAATGAAGGAAACTGTACATCGCAATTTTCTGAATCTGTAGCGTCGAGTATCTCTTGTATATCAATTCCGTGAGTCAATGTAGCAATCTCAACAAGTGGCTTCCACAAGGCAAGCTCCAGGAGAAGACAACCAAGACCGTATAAGTCGAACTGCTTTTGATACGACTGGCGATGGATACCTCGAGACTTGGGGTGGCGGTACAGGTCCATTAGCAGCGGAGTATCGGGAAGTTCAGTGAGTTCTTGGCCGGATTTTGAATCCGGCCTGGCATAGTCGAACCCGACAAGATACGGGTCACGGAGAAAGGAAGCAACCATATCATCTGAGTCGGAAGTGAGAAATATGATATTATGGGATCGAATGGCCTTATGCAGCCAACCGGCGGTATGAAACTGCAAGATTGTCTGCGCCATTTGTATCGCGATATCAACTCGGGTTGTAAGTGAGACCATGGTATAGTCACTAATTATCGCGTGGAGCGATTTGTGGTGCCATGTCCCATTACAGGCTTTAGAGCTTGGAGGGATTTTATGAACAAATCCAAATCGGCATTGTTCCTGCCAAGCCAATAACCCAAGCAATGGCAGCGTATGAAACGATGGGTCATCCGTCCCACCCAAGATTAATGCAAGACATTGCATGTGCCTTTCCACTACACCCCATGTTGCACTGGGGACAGTTCTCCAATCCACAATCATATCTACTCCGTCGTATTTGCAGACTTCCAGTTCTCTGTATTGAAGGGACTGAGACGGTGAACATGGTTTGAGACGGCGATAAGAAAGTTGTCGAAGTTCCGGTAGAGACATTTCACTTGGACCAGATGTGCCTTTCCTCATCAAGATCCGAATCTGCTTCAGCGTGGCGGCAGCTGCAAGTGCATCATTGGATGAAACCGCTTTAGGATTTATCAACGACTGTATGGTCTCAATATCTCCAGCATTATTACACCGTGAGATAATATCTCGGAGCATATCGGAAATAGAATCACGCATCCATTCACGATCAGCAGAATCCAGGAGTGCCTCAAGGCGGTCGTTGAGCTCTGAGATATCCTTGACAATCCGGTCAGCTTGGACCTTGTCGACACTAGCCCAGCGAAGCCTCTTGATTGGACCGTTCTTAGGTTTTGACGTATAGGTTCGTTGTGAATATAGCTCTGGCCGTAAACGCCGAAGGCTTTCGATGAAGCCGGAAACATATCGCTCTTTCAAGTCCTCTTTTTGCCTATACAATGGAACTTGTTCTTCAGAAACATCGAGGTTGTATCGCATCTTTACCTTGGCTGCCGAGCTCAAAAGTGTTTCCTGCTCGCCCAGCAACTGGGTTGCATACTGCCAATTAAGCTTCTCAGATGGTTCACCAGTTTCCAACCCGGTGCTTTTACTCCACTGGAGAAGTCGATAATGCTCCCATTGAAGCCGAGAAAAGAAATTTTTGCTATCGCGGTCAGTGTTATTTGCAACCGATATGAACTGATATGCCTTGATACAGGTTTCAAAGGCTTGAAAAATATTTATTGCTAAACCCAGCTCGGCTGCCATGGTTTTTGGAGACCGATGAGTTGTAGGGCCTATAACTCCGGATTCCGGTGTGATAGTTATCTGTCAAAATTGATCTAGCGATTAATCATAGCTCATGCGATCTGACGAGGCTGAGAATTTCTACCCCGCCTTGCCAGCAAAGCTGTGCCACCATAATCTGGCGCCCGAGAATATTTCACATGATCCCAGTGACATGGGAGTCAATCTTCCCTTTTCCGTATAACTCAATGTCATTATGGATTTCTGGCATGTGCGTCCGAAAATAGCAGCAGCCTTTCGTGGTTTGTCAACTCACAGTCAAGGGGAAACTGATGTCGACGACTTGCTAGGGCGACTGTGCTGCCCCCCTCGTACAGCCTCATCGGACAAACCCCCGCGAATAGACTCAGAGAAGTTCGTTGAAATAGCGAAGCTCCTAAAAACAATCGACAAGCAGCATGGCCGACCCAACCACGGCGCTTGGGCAATGCGGCCCAGAACATATTGCGTTTTGAGAAATATTGAACGACTTGATCTTTTGGACGTTTTTTCTCATGAGGGGTTGACGGATTTTAACTTACCGTACAGCGACAATACTCTCCCCGACTTTGTACAAGGGCCGGGGTTGAGGGAGAAGTTCTTTCTGAGCCAAATTTGCGTCCTAACAGATGCGAGAACGTTCGAAGAACCAGGTGGGCCCCATGTGAGCATTGACGGCAATGCGCAGCAGCATTTCCATCATAAAAGAGATTTAGGTCAAGGAGGCTTTGGGTAAGTAGATTCAGCATTAGACTGGACATAGCACTAACCAGACTGGTCTTTATAGCGCCGTCGACGAGGTCATGAGCCGATTGAGTTTGAAATCCTACGCGCGAAAACGAGTTGTTAGAGGCGACAATAATTCACTTAAAAACAGAAGAGCGCAAAAATATCTGATCGAAGAGTTAAACACTCTTAAGACCTTATCTCATCGCCATCTAGTGCGGTACATCGGCTCTTATACAGATGAAGACCATATCGCATTTCTTATGGCACCGGTGGCCGACTGCAACCTGAGGAACTTTTTGCACAACATTTCAAATTTTCCAGCTTTCTCGGTTTCTTTGAGATACTTCTACGGCTGTTTAGGAAGTGCTGTCAACTACCTACATAAGAATGGAATTCGACATCGAGATTTAAAACCAAGCAACATTCTAATTAAAGATGGGCGGGTCTTTGTTACGGACTTCGGAACAGCCTTTAACACATCGAAAGCCAAAAAAAACTCATTATTGGAGCGCAATGTCCCACGTTCTATCTCCTATATATCACCAGAAGGCGCGCGATATGAGCCCTGTAACATGTCTAGTGACATGTGGTCGCTTGGAGTTGTCTTCCTCGAACTTTCAACTGTTCTACTTGGGAAAAAACTTTCTACATTCAGGAAACACCTAGAAAACTCAGCAAGCGACAAAAAAGTACAGCCATTTGTCTGGGATAGAATTCGTGCTACATACGACTGGTTGGACGTTCTGAGAGAGGATAACACAAGCGCAGAGCAGGATAACGAAGTCCTCACGTGGACAAGGGACTTATTAAAAAAGCAACCAAAAGAACGGTTAAATTCCAGCCAGCTGATGCAGCGCATTTCGCATTCGCCGTCGTTTCATTCCTTTTGCTGTTTTGAATGCTGGCCAGACTATGAAAGAAACAATCGCCTACCCACAGATCTCGGAAGCGAGGAAATGACCGCGATCGGCGCAGCGGATGTAAACGATCAGGTCACTGCTCTTTTCGAACAGGAGCCCTTTGATGATTCAAAAATTGAAGAAACCGAGAGACATCAAACGATTGAAGATTGGATTAACTCGACCCGTACTGAATCAGCAAATTTTCGAACATTATCTTACAATGATACGCGGAGTGGATTATCTACAGAATTCACTCCCAACTTCATCATAAATCAGGATACGGAAGAACCATTCCGTGATGGCAATGACAGAGAACTGGAGGAAGAAGAAAAAACCATATTGGCACAGCCGCTCCCAGCCAATGATGATACCCTGATGCTTGAAGATAACCCGCCACCATCACTTCCAGTTCCTGGAAGCTTTCCACAATTTGATTACGAAGATGACCGTAATGTGATTGTGACTCCAAAAGTCTCTCCTAATGAAAGTAACAGGGATTCAGTATCGGAATTGGCCCGGATATCGACTATTGAACACAATCCATGGGCTCAGGAAGACGATACGTCCCATACAGGAATAAAATATATGCCTGCAATATCCACAAAGGAGAATGACCATGACCAAAACTTGGACCTGAATCAGGATTCATATGAACTTTTGAAAGGAACTCAAGACATTCCATCCCTGGAAGACTTTCATTCTTCCACCGTCCTGGTAGATATATTCGGACCGAATGTGTGGGATGATACCGTAGAATGGGAAACTACCCCTGAAAGCGTTTTCTCCGTGGAGTCCAACCATTCAAAGAAGACCACCGGCACCAAACCTACTATACAGGAGCCCTATCAAGAGCCCACGAACGAGACAAGTGTGCAACGAAATCTTTCTATCCCTAGTCTTCCTGGGTCAAAAGAAATAGAATCTCGAAACATAACACAAGAGTATACATGCGCCAGAAAAGATGTCGATGTCATAGATATTACAAGTGATCAACATGTAGTCATTGTGCCTCTTGAAGAAAAGACTAAAGATCCCTTAGCGACATCCGCTGAAGTTAAAGAAGACCATGATAGTCGCAAGAGAGAATCCTCCTCGTCTACCAGATCTGAAAAAAGGGCCGACTCATCGGGAAGTCTGCCGAAGCCACGTGACACACAGAATACACCAGAAGCAAGCACAAGCCCAATGAAGAAGGAAGTT
Source organism: Talaromyces sp. PX2406 (assembly GCA_023626115.1). Lineage (NCBI taxonomy): Eukaryota > Fungi > Ascomycota > Eurotiomycetes > Eurotiales > Trichocomaceae > Talaromyces > Talaromyces sp. PX2406. Next base: position 1,169,214 of record JAMAGJ010000004.1, read on the forward strand.
GATAAAGGCCATGATAGTCAAAAAAGAAAAGCTTCTTCATCAAATATATCTACAGAAAAGGCAAATTCATTGGAAAATACACTAGTATTCCTGTCAAATGACTCTGATTCCTCCGCAACCGATATTGAAGCATCTGGACCTGGAATCCCACTGATTACAGACTTGATCAGGAACAACAAAAGCAAGGAATTACGGGATATGCAAGACAGAATATTAAAAATCAAGGCAAAAGAGGCTAATGACAAAGAGAAATCTGCAAAGACAGAAAAACTTTCTCTCTTGAATATCGCTATACTCAATGCAGCGCAGAAGAAGTCGGATGAGGAAGCCAAGTCTGATCCAAAAAAGAAACCATACACCGTGTTCAGCCCTCAGGTCTATATGGAAACTGCTTGGGAAGCAGCCAGCACACAAGTTACCCAAAACACGGGGAAAAGTCTTCATAATATAAGCCTAAGAAAGTGGTGGGATCGCGATATTCGTTTACTTGAAAGCATGTGTAGAGACGGCAATGCCCCAGCCGTACGGCTGTTGCTAAAAGAAGGCTGCAATCCAGGAACTGTGGAGAAACCCCGAGCTTCGCCCCTTCTTGCTGCTGTTAAAGGTGGAACTGCTCAGCACTACAAGTGTGTTCAGGCACTGATGAGAAGCGGCGTGAACTTGGATGTTAAAGACAAGAGAACAGGCAAGACTGCACTTCAACTGGCTATTGAGAAGCCAAATTTTAAAGGTCACACCAATCTCGTGAGAGATCTTGCTGCTGGAGGTGCAAAAATCAACACCAAAGATTATAATGGCGAGGGTCCGATTCATAGTGTGTTTCGCGATGAAGGATCATTACACCTTGAGAAATTCCGCCTAGATGCACTGGCATGTTTACTAAAGGCCGACATAAACGGTGAAGCCGATGTTAACGTGCCTACTGGTCATGAACTCAGCTGTCCCCTCCACCTTGCTGTTCGACGAAATAGTCCTGTGGCTGTGGGGATGCTGTTATACAAAGGGGCGGAAATCAATGCACGAAATTCGTTTGGACTTACACCACTTCTTATGGCCGCAACACAATGGGAAAGTCAGCTCAGAGAAGATCAGGAGACGGTCTTAATATTGCTTTTGCAGTCTTCAGATGTTCAAGTGAACGAAAAGTCGGGTATGAAGATGCAAACAGCATTACACCAGGCAGTTCTTCACGCTTCCCCGTCGGCTGTAAAAATACTCGTGGATTTCAATGTAAGTACGTCAATTCGGAATACAGATGGTAAGACCGCTTTGGATCTAGCCACTGATTTGGATGGAAAGAAATGGAAAGAAGAAAAGAAGCGCATCTTGGAAATTCTAAAATCCCAAAAATAGAAAATCCTCCAGTATTATTATTATTATTATTATTATTATTATCACGACAAGTACCTTAATTACAGTTTATTTTAGTTGAATTAATGACATAATGAACAGAATAATAACTCTAAAAACAATTATTGGCTCAATAGAGTAGCTTTAATATGGTTCAACGCGCTTCCTGCTCGGAGCCACAGTATTTGACCGGCGTGGTAGCTGTGATTCAGCGTAGCTTCCCAGGAATCGCCCTCCCGAGGCTTAACCTGCATAGCTACCTGTGATCCAGGCTGGAAGTCATCGTCTTCAACCCCAATCAGAGTAATTTTATCCCCCTCGCGAATAAAGTCATAGTCGGCAGGATCATTAAAGGTGAGTGGCAGCATGCCTTGCTTCTTTAAATTCGTCTCATGAATTCGGGCAAAGGAGCGTGCAATTATTGCCACGCCGCCCAGATATCGAGGTTCCAATGCCGCATGCTCCCGCGAGCTGCCTTCGCCATAATTATAATCGCCAACAATGCACCAATGTATATGGTGCTGCTTGAGATCCCTGGCAACCTGGGGTACAACTTGAATGCCATGTGTTAGAGGGTTTTGTGTATGTCCAAGCATCCGAGAATCATCAATAAATGCATTAGTAGCGGTTGTTAACATATTATTACTGATGTTTTCCAAATGGCCGCGATATTTGTACCATGGCCCAGCCGGGGAAATGTGGTCTGTTGTGCATTTCCCCTTCACTTTGATGAGCAGTTCCATGTTTTGTGTGCAGCCTACTTTCCACGGATTAAAAGGCTGAAGAAGTTGCAGCCGGTCCGAATCCGGGGAGATGGCGACAGTTAATAAATTGCCTTCAGGCGAAGGCTCCTGGAATGTGTCAAGTACAGCTTCGAATCGGGAAGGGAGCTCCTGGCCAACTGGAGGGCTAAATCGAATGCTGTTTGGAGAACCTTTATCCGGGATTATACTGTCCGTTAATGGATTGAAGTCGAGTCGGCCTGCATAAGCAAATGCAGTCACCAATTCCGGTGAGGTCACAAATGAATGTGTTGCAGGGTTACTATCGTGACGGCCAACGAAATTCCTATTATAGCTGGATATAACGGAGTTTTTCTCTTTCCCTCGCACATCGACGTCTTTTCGATCCCAAGAACCCACACATGGCCCGCAAGAGCTACTGAGAACAAGTGCGCCAGCATCTCGCAATTCTTGAAGTATCCCATTGGCCTCTGCTGTCGCTCGAATCTGCTCGCTTCCTGGGGAAACCATAAAGGGAGTTTTAAGTTTAGGGAATCCAGCAGTACGAGCTTGTGCAACAATCTGACGGGTTTTTTCGAGGTCTTCAAATGAGCTATTGGTGCAGCTTCCCACCATAGCGTGACTCAATTCCAAGGGCCAGTCTTTCTGCGTAACTGTATCTTTGAGCTGAGAAATTGGATGGGAGAGATCTGGTGTATATGGCCCGTTGACATGAGGTTCTAGGGAGCTAAGATCTAACCCGATGATATCATCGTAATAGCTTTCTGATCCTTCATCTGCAGTAAGTAGTGCGGCCTTGGATTTGTTTGACACATTCACTGCTTGTTCTCGCTGAGTAGCTTTGAGATAGCGACCCATGGCATCAGAATAGGGGAAAATGCACGAAGTTGACCCAATCTCCGCAGACATATTGCAGATGGTTGCCATCGCAGTTGCTCCCAATGTCTCACAACCTGGCCCAAAAAATTCAATGACCCGGCCTTTACCTCCAGATACTGTCAAAATACCCGCAAGTTTGCAGATGATGTCTTTCGTCGAAGTCCACCCAGAGAGGTGGCCAGTGAGCCGTACTCCAACAATTTTGGGTGTGACTAGTTCCCATGGCATGCCGGACATTGCGTCCACCGCGTCTGCGCCGCCAACTCCTATCCCCATCATACCTAAGCCTCCTGCATTAGGACTATGAGAATCGGTTCCAATGAGCAAGCCGCCGGGCCTTTTAGTTAGATATCAGTAATAATACTCATCAGTTCAGAAAAACTCAGTCTCTTACATGGCGTAATTCTCAAAAATAACAGTGTGGATAATGCCGGAACCCGGTTTCCAAAACCCGATGCCATATTTCTTGGAAGCACTGCTCAAAAAGCCATACACTTCCGCATGCTCTCCTAGGGCCCGGGACATATCTAGATCGACGCCCTTCTCGGACACTATTAAATGGTCACTGTGCACTGTTGTAGGAACTGCAACCCGCGGGATACCTGCGCTGATGAACTGTAATAATGCCATGGTTGCTGTAGCATCGTGACAAGCAACACGATCTGGCCGTAGTCGAAGAATTGTCTGTCCGCGTTGTATGTGGTTTAAATCCCATTCTTTGTGGTCTGTAAAGATGAGATTACTGTATAGTAGCTTCTCCGTTAGTGTTAGAGGCCTTGTTGATCTACCCTTGACCAAGTCCAAGTTGCTTAATTGTTGATGATAGCCAACCCCAAAAAGCTACATATGCGCAGTGCATGAGGTCAATAAAAATCATTTGAAGCACCGGCAAGGTAGTGTGGACATACCGAAGACTTTTGGTGAGTTGTAAATTTTCTAGTGCTCCAGGCGCAAATCCACCCTTTTCCCTGACGGGGCAATAGTAAACGGTGCATATTGAGCATAGTTTCATCTCAACCGAAAAAAGAACAATTGGATTGCCCCAAGACTGCCATCTAAGTACGAAGATAAACAGATTCCCGGCTCATTTTCATGAGACCATCTCCGTTCAGCTTGAGTCTACAAACATATTATGGACAGAGTAGTCTTCGATTGAAGATTACCATGGCCAAGGCTGTGGGGCCAGGAGTAATCCGGCTGTTTGTTGGGGGGCGCCTGGAGTGCTCCGCGCCTGTTTGTTTGACGAGTTTGCAAGCTTTGTCTGCCGTTCTGCTGTTTTCAATGATACGAAGCGCCCGACAAACGCCAAGTACATCGCATACTTGAAAGGAAAATGGGCCTTCAGTCAGATGCGGTTAACGCTCTTCGAAGATTCGCTTCGTGCGATGTTCGTACTACAATGCGAATCCTTATGAGTAGCAATCACGATGCTAACCGTGCATCTTTAGATTGGCGACGCTCTGGTCAAGCTAGGGGTGCCTAATGGTGGCTATCTCTCCGGTCTCAAGATGTTTTCCCCGGGGTTGATGTGCACCAAAACCAGACTTTTTGGGCCTGCGTACACTGTGCGCATGGTTCGCGATTCCGACAAAGCATCTCCTAGCCCTACAAAACACTTTGCTGATGCTATTTCGCGGGATAGTGTGGTGTTCATCTCACAGCCCAAAGGCATCGTGAGCGCTTGTTGGGGTGGACTCATGAGCACGCGAGCGAAGACCCTGGGAGCAGCTGGGGTTGTGATTGATGGCCGATTTCGTGATCTAGTGGAGCATCAAGAGATGGGCATCAAACTGTTCGCCCGCGACACAAGTATTCTAGGCTCGGCATCTTTTACTCGTTCATCAGAGTTGAACGTGCCGGTAATTTATGAATCCGAGGCTGGCGAAGCAGTCACCGTCCGGCCCGGGGATTTTATTGTGGGAGATGCCGACGGTGTCGTTGCAGTGCCCGTGGAGAAGATAGAGAGCTGTGTTGATCTGTGTCAGGAACGATATGAAATTGATGAGGAGACACTCAAGCACTTGAAAAATGGAGAGGAAATGGGACCTACCATTAAGAAACTTAGGAAATAAACAGAATAATAAGATTCACAGGTTTTCGTTCAAATCAGAATTTAAATCTAGAGACTAAGTGTCATATATCGGTGCTAGAAAATTTCGAGAACGGATCCCAACTCCAATCTCCTTGCAAATAATCGGAAAAGAAGCTATCCATGAACGTATCCATGCTTTCGACATCGGGTTCATCTAGGCGCGGGTTACTAGAGTTAGTGAAAGACTTAATAGCAAAAAGAAAATAAACAAAAAAGGTAAAATAAGGCTTCGCTATGACCAGGCGCGAATGGGAATTGGACAGAGTGTAGGTATATGTATTCCATTTGGAGAAACAGGAATGATATCGTGCTAGGGCCACTTACCGTAGGTGTACTGATGCCCTGTATTCCCCTGGTCTGTTTCAGACGGCGAAACTGGTCCCATTCCTCCTACCAGAGATGCAGAGTCTAGACGAAGAAGAGAATCATGAGAATAGCGAGGTTTACTTTGTATGCGGCTGGGAGCAGACGGCCCGTTATTGTCATTCTGTAAATTGCTCAAGCGTTTAATCGTTAGATCGACAAGTTTGTCAAAGCTTTGTTTGCCCCCTCGCACTGACGGCCACCATTGCCCTCCAATGCTGAGCAGATTAGAGCAAGTTCGTAGATCACACAATGCCTCTGCTAATGGGGTCATTGACTGGATTTCATGAGACGACCAGAAACAAAAGATGATGGTGGCCCCTGAGGCGAAGATGCCATGGATGTCTCTCCAATTGAAGAAAAGACCTTGCTCGTCATGTAATTGCTTATATATGTGAATGCGCTTCCGGGAGCTTTCATAACAAACTTGAAGAGCGGATTTCGTAGGATGTGGAATCGATTGAGATGGCTGGTAAAGTAAAGTCAAAGTGGCATGATAGAGGAGCTCCAATCTGAGATGCTCACAGCTGGGCTTTACGGCCTCTTCACCCACAGAATCATGGTTAACGGGACGAGAGCAAATCTTCTGGGTCTCGGCTATCCAATTATCCAGGGCAGCTTTAAGACGCGTTTGATTTTCTTCATGATCTCGGGAAAAGTTGAAAACGCGATCATTGGTGTGAAGGTGATAAAAAAGGAGCTTGATTTCGGATACGTACCGGTCCAGTTTGAACTGGTGAATTGAGATTTCGAGGTCGTTAAGCTGCTGTGGAGATGGAAAAGTACTATCACGACAACCAGCTATTGAGGCTGACTTGTAACGAATTCCTCTCGCGTCTGGGAGCCGCATATCAAAAGTTTCATCTCGTATACCTAAAGGGCGGCCTTGAATAGTTGCGATGGTCCTGTTATTGCAATTAATTAAGATTATACCGAGAGCATTTTACAAATTCATACCGTTCAAGCTTGTAAACAGTATAGAAAACAAGTCGCTTTAGAGAAACTGCCGTCAACGAACCATCTACAGTCGCCCTAGGTTCGCGTTGAAGGCCAAGGTCAATGCAATGAGACACGGCAATGTGGCCGAGCGTCCAAATGTTGAAGTCAGCTGGGCCAATCATGCCTTGCGTAGTCAGTAATAGGATACTCTGCAGCCCAGGCAGCGATATCGTCGATATCCCTTCGATGGCTGCAGTCAATGCTACTTTGTGAAACCGGGTTGGTGAGAAGTCGAAATTCTTGTTTCGTGTTAAAAGGGTGGCCGCTAGTGAAAACACCATAAAGACGTGAAACGCAGCAGTGAAGAAACTAATCGGAGTGAAAATCTGATCCCCAACTTTGTCAAGTTTGCCGTTGTAGGAGAATGGAGGAATATCCTCTATCCAGCCGTTTCGGTCTGTTTTATTTGCGTATCCTCGGCCGACACAGAGAACAAGGGCATTATATGCATTTATTATGGATGCGGGATCAAGAAACGGGTAATCGATGTGAATCTCTTGGAAGTAAACCCCGAAAAGGGTTCTGGCTTCCTGGGGCTCCGGTAGGTCCTATTATGAATGTCAGAATATTGATCTAGTCTCTTCTTGGTATTATCAAGACATGCGCTGGATAGTTGCTTGAAAAGTGAGCGATATTTTTCAACAGGGTGTTTAATTTCCGTCATTTGATCTCGCTGAGATACGAATTTGGAAGTTGCTCGTTGATTTTGGGACAGGAGGACGTTTTCTGCGCCGATCAGTTTCGTAAAGAGTACACCCGAAGAGGATCCTAAATATGATTTCTGTCGTGAGTCGGAATGAAGAGAGATCATTCCGAGGTCTATTGCCACAGAACGAGCTTCTGTGGACGGCACATCCTCTTCAGAAGCCTGTAGGGACGCATAAGACCGTTTTCTGGGTGAAACTTCAGGTGTATAGTCTTTAGGTGCTACCGAAGTGAAGGACTCCGGACCATCAGCACCATCTAGCCTTCTAGGTGGCGTCCCTGATATAGATTCACGCATAGGTAATGAGATGTTGGTAGAATAAGACTCGACATCCGGCCCCTGTGACAGATCGAATGCCGGGTCTAGTAGCCTGATACTTTCTTCTAACCACCTGATGCGGGAGAGACATCTCGTAGCATAACTGAGAGCTTACTATTAGATACATTTTCCCAGTTTGAAAGACCATCATCTTTGACTGCACTTGCTAGATAGAAGTTACTTACTCACGTGGGATGGAAACGTCGGCGTTGCGGCCATCAACGTCAACGCACGAGACACCAGCTCGCGTGCAGTGCCCACACGCTGGAATACCTCCATCACACTACAAGTAAAATATAACGGATGCAGATATTAGAAATTTGCTTCACAGTATGGTCATGGAGGCACGTAATTGCATCCTCTTCGGCCATCATCACTTACCTTGACTCGCTTAGCCCGACACCGTCGGCAAGCTAATCGCACTTTTTTAGAAGAGCCGGGCGTTTCCGCCTCATTTCCTGCAGGCATTTCGACGGTATCAATTAAATTAGTACCATAGAGCCCTGTATACACAAGAAAAAAGCGTGCTCGTAGCAAAGTGATGTGATGTGACGAGAGGAAAGAAGATGGAGCCGGGAAGGAGTACCTTCGCGCTAACCCTAATTCGGCACGAACCATGAGTTTTACATCGGCCAATAAGAACTCGATTTTGTCGTTTGCCCATAAACCAGTATCCACTCCGTAATTTTGAGAAGGGGAGCTTCATCTATTATAAATAGCTATCCCATAAATGTTTTTAAAGATAAAAAAGTCCATTTCTACCAATCATACAGTGATTTCGGATTAGACACCATCAAAGAGTCCCATTCTTCCGCAGATACCCAAGAGCGCAGACTTTTAAGCCAAGCCAGGTCATCCACATCGAGGCAAGAGACTTCAGCCATAGCCTCTTCATAAGTACGGACTTTCATTTCTGGGGTATGTGGCCTATGTATTCAACTGTCAGTGCTATCACACAGTTCTGGAAGCTTGTCTACTCACCAGTCGCTACCCCACAGAGTCTGCCGTGGGTTCGCATCGAAGAATGCTCGTACCAGCGGCTTGAGGTCCTCATAGTTTGGAGCTTGTTTACTCACACGATAAGGGGCGCTGATTTTGACGAAAAGATGGCCGGCACGCATTAGATCGGTAATCTCCTTGAAGCCAGGTTGCTGTGTGACATCGGTGGCAACACCATTCTTAGCTGGCAACAAACTGGAACCCTTGAGCAATGCGAAATGGTCCGTTACTAGTTTTATACCTGTGGGTACAATCTCTTGTTCGATGAACGGTTTGAGTCGCGCCCAGAATTCCGGATGTGTATGGGTGAAGGCCATGCTCCAACCAGGGCAATGCTGTTGGAGAATACGACTATGGTCGCGCAAGGCAGCCATCTGTCGTTCAACGTCGTGCATTGCTTGATATTTATACATATTGACTCGAATGCCACGAATACCACTATTGTGCAAACTAACGAGCTCTTCGGGAGTCACAACGGCCGGGTCGATGACGCCGATTGCTTTGGTTTTATTGGGCTCAAGCTCCAGCACAAAGGTCCTAAGCGATGAGCAGTCGGCGCCATAGGAAAGTCCATGAGTGAGAACTGAATTTGTTAAGCCCAATTTTCGCAGGTGTTCTCGGAATTGGTCAACTGTTGCGGGCGGCGGAGTCATGTGTCTATTGGGCGAGTATGAAAAGCGGACAGCTGCATGTATCGCACGCGAGTTTATCAGAAATGAAAGTTCATCATGGTCAAGGAGGGCAGCCAGCACTTGAGGACATACGATCAAAGATATGGTGATGGACATCCCAGCCTCCGTTAGGAAATAGTTCTTGTGCGGGCCCCATCTTATGGAAACTTTGTCAACTGAAATGGTGACGGTATATAGGTATTTAATTGTTAAAATGTTCTTGGTTTGTCTTATTTTTAATTTCAATGCGTGCTTTTCGATGGATGATGTGGTTCATCTTCACTATGTGGGGAATGCACACTTCCCCTCCTCTGAACCCGGAGCACTCCGGCGTAAGCTTCGGAGTGCTCCAGGTGGACAACACAAGGGGTGGTTGAGATAGTTGACGTACAATTCTATGCCTACAGTATCGAATGGGCTTGGCATCGAATATATTGTCAGTTTCTCTTTAAAATTCAACAGTATGTTCCATCGGAAATCACATGGGATTATTCAAATCCAATGTTGTGCTGTCAACGACAAACCAGCCCAAGCTATAGCCGTAGTATTAATTTGATTTAAAAGACTCATCACTCGTTCATCACCCGGTTTCAGCCTCCTCCCCAGTCATCCCCAAGGTCGGCGTCCTCCTAGCGCCATCGCTTGTTGGAAATAATAATACCCGAAGAAGCTACGAATGGGTTACCGAAAAGGCTACCGCGTATATGTGGCTATATTGGTAGCGTATAATTCCCGGGAACTAAGATTGGTCCCTTGATCCAAGCCTCTAACTCTCTCCACGCACGATGGCAAGATTAGAAATCCTGGTGGTACCAATCGTAGACACGTTCCTGGGCAGCCACTGTCAGCGGCTTGAGATTTTAAATCAGCACTCGAAGAGTAGCGTACTATTTAGGTTTTAGCTATGTTGGAAATGCAGCAAGAACAGCCGTTTTTGGACTACGCGACAACATTACTGGAAAGTTTGGTTATATATATCATAATAGGTAGGATACCCAATATCTTCACAATTCAAACAGCCTCCTATCATTCATTGCATAATAACAACAATAATGGGGAATGAATGAATTGTCAGAGCGCCAATTTTTTCCCCCTTTAGCCTTCGTTCAAGCCCGCCCAAACCCGTTCGCTAGCGCTAGTGGCAGACTATAGCAAATCCAGACTCCAACAGGGGAGATCGCGAGAGGGCTGAAGTCAGCCCCCAAAACTATGGACCAATTCAATTGTCAGGCGTCCATCTGAGACCACCCCAAAGTGGGCCGGGTAGTGTTATGTCAATTTACTGTCTAGACAAGTCTGTGCATTATTAGTACATTATTACTGCGTCTTTCCGCTGTCAATCGTCAACTTTGTTTTCCTCCTTTTTCATTTTCCATATCGCATCCAGATTTCATGTTATAGTCATGGTTTTCTGGCACATTTACCTCTATTTTTCAGTTTATCGTTGATCCGAAATAATCAATAATGGTGAACCCAGGTCATTTTATATATCCGCCACCTAACAGTGAAACCGACGTTCAAAAGTACAACTATCTCGACACGGTTGTTGTGTCCTGGGAGACTCTTGCCCAAAATGTGACGCCCACTTACCTCAGTATATATTATTTTCTAAACGACGGAAATGGGTGGCAACTTGGTATGCCAACTTTTTCGTTTATTTTTATTTTTTTATTCCATGGGACCAGGGTTTTGACTCGGTTTCTAACAATTTATTTTTTTAACGCAGGTTATAATCAGTCCGTGCCTATCGAGGGATCGCGAAACGTCGATCTAAACATTATCGGGGCAGGTTACTATGGCCAATTCAATATGATGTATTGGCTTCCGAACAATGGTGGGCTTGGAAAATATCTCAGCGAATTCTTTACCGTGAATCATGATAAAGATAGTGAGCCAGTCATTTGGGGTTTTACTTCGAGCGCAACAACCACGTCAACCTCTTCAACAGCCACATCTACACTATCGACATCCACACTGTCAACATCCACACTGTCGACATCCACACTGTCAACATCCACACTGTCAACATCCACACTGTCAACATCTACACTGTCAACATCCACGGTGACCACTTCATTAATCACGTCTACACTGGCAGCAACAGCTACTACGTTAGCTACTCCTGGGGCAACTAGCGCCAGCACACCAGGGCAGGCATCCACTGCTACCGGCGAGGGTTCACAATCGTCTTCTTCTGGACTCAGTAAAGGAGCTATTGCGGGTATAGTAGTCGGCGTAGTCGCCGCAGTATTAGCTTTGTTGGCTATTGCAATGTTTCTTTTCCGTCGAAGGAACAAGAACCATACACAAATACGCGATACCACCGCGCCACGCGAGCTCGATGAAAAGGTCAAAGAGCAACTTATACCCCAACCCGTTTCTGAGCTCCCAGCAACGAACCGAATGGCGGAGCTTTCGTCATCACGAATGGTTGCAGAGCTTCCATCATGATATCGACTCATACGGTTTATAAGTCTTAACCTTCACTCTGATCGATCCATATCGAATTATGTTAGCCTTTGTCGCTTCAAGCCCTAGGCTAACAACAACACCATCTCTCTTGAGAGTTTCGCCGGTATCGTGTCAACTGGTACAACTAATATATATGTCGGACTATGTGAATGAGCCTTGCCAGTAGCCTGTGTGCCGCATATACATGTACATGGTCCTCTCAAGATCCGGGTATATGTTGGCACCAGTTGACCTCGTGTCACATCATAATCATTAATTATAAAATCCAACCAAAGAATTTTGTCGCATTGTATGTCTTCCTACGCCGGCTCATTATTATTGTAGAACCCTTGGATTCCATTTCCCCCGAAACCAAAAAGGCCGAGAGTTCGAATGTATAGCGGGAACAAAGACCGATAGTATTGCCGGTGTATTTAATATTTGATCTAGAAAATCCCTCGAAAGCAACGCCCAATCTAGCTTTCGGAGAGGACCGCTAAGGCCGTTTTCGGAATCGCGGGACAGGCGGCTTTAGCAGGGTATATCTTGTGTTCAAATCCACACCCCAGGCACAGTTTTTAACGGGCGGTGTGTTGTTTTAAAGCGTGAAGATAAGGGTGACTATGTAATGAGGTTATCTACTTGCATCACGTCACCGTGCAAGTCGATCTATCTCACAGTTTATAAGAACTTAACAGAAGGTTGTTCATAGTATTTTGACAGTTGATATTTGACATTGAATCGTGGGTTAATCTAGTAACTGCAAGATATTTCTCGCATGTGACATTTAGAGTTGTGACTCACCTTTGTAGAAAGAAAAACTGGCTGTTTAGCGGCGCTCCGACGTCAAAAAGGACACGCGGGGCATTTTCTATAAATAAAACTGAATCGAGTCATTAGTCATTTTCCATCAATACTCTGCATGCTCTTTGCTATTACTATCATCGCCATCTCGCATTAAAATTACTTTGAATGCGCCCAGACATATGAGCGGTTTCTTAATTTTGTTTTCAACAATTTCGAAAATTAAGAGCCATCTAGGAGCTAGCCACTATGCATGTGCTAGTAGCTGAGGACAAGCAAGTCATCTCCCCCACCCAAAGCATATTGAAGGGTGTCCACGATATGGAATGTATTAACATTTAAAAAAAACCTGAAGTTTGGTAAACCAGAGAATCATCAAAAAGCTCATCTCGAAATTTGGTGGGTTACAAATAACAATTCATATTGTGAATAACGGCCAAGAATGCCTTGACTATCTGGCATCACCGCCTGAAGAATGTCCTAGACCGGACATTATATTTATGGATGTACGTTGCCGTTCCATTCTTTGATGTTCTTTTCTCGTGTCAACCATGTGAGCATTGTGTAGCCATATCTAGGCTACATGACTGCGGAGCTGCAAGATTTCATTCCTGGCTGGAAAACTGGAATAAATTCGAAACTAAATAACTTGAAGTGATAAATAACGAAATTTCAAAATCATAGTTGTCGATGCCAATTATGGATGGCCTGGAAACGAGTCATATCATTCGCAATAAACCGCCTTTTAGCACGAATATCAACCTTCGTTTCACTCCGATCATTGCTATGGGAGCCTCTTCGATTACATCCGAACAGGAACTTGAGCGACTGCGAAATATGGGCTGTAATGATCTTCTGATAAAGCCGATTAGGAGGCGCAACCTGCAGCAGATTTTATTCCAATATACTCGGCACCAGCCACGCCATGTCCCTGGAGCAGATATGGCGATGGCGCCTGTTTGGGGACCGGTCGGACTTAGAGCTTATCGAGGACCAAGATCGAGAATGTAATGGGGCGAATGATTCAAGAAATAGAAATACGAAACAAACCTTTTACTTTTTGCGCCCTCACGTCTCCGCTGCGGGTGCGGCCGCATCGGTTGCCACAAAGATGAACCATTCATAATCATGAAAGTAAAGTAATGAGCAGCGAACACTATTAAAGACGGTCTCTGTTGGATCCATAGTGTTCTATTTATCCCCTAACCCCGAACCTGTGCGGTATAAACCCGCACATGCGGAGAACATGAAGGGATTGATCAGCAAACTCATATAGTAGAAGATTTATAGCTACATATCCACTTAAATGAAAGGTTGTCAATTTTACTCAACTCTGCCCAAATAGGCTGGCTGATTCGTCACCGGCTCCCCTCAAGCACCATAACTAGGGGTTGTTAGCAAGGTAGTAAATTTTGATGTTTCAGTTTGGTTTAGGTGTGACGAAGTACATCAATAAAATGGGCATCATTGACTGATTGTTGAATATATCTTTCAAGTTGAATGGTAACTCGGTATTAACAACACTAAGTCTGCCTACGGCGGGTTTGATTTATCTGACTTGTCTCTGCTGAAATAGGTAAGTTTGTATGTACTTCAGTACAAATGTTAAGTTTTGTTTGAATTTCCTCGGATCGGTAGTACGCCATACTAATATTACTAATAATTTGTTAACAAATAAGAGTGTGATGCAAGAACCCCGAGAATTTGTCAACCAAAATGGAGAAGAAACATGAAGCCGCACGGTGCGGGCACGGCCGCATCATCACCTTGAGACCCCTAGTACCATGAAATAGGCTCCACCATACTAATTCCAAGCTTTAAAGTTGATGGATATAAATACAAGTGATGTTTCTGCTTCGTTCAATTCGGCAATCTTCTCATTCACGAAAACCAATATCATTCACTCTAATCGATCCGTTTACCAGTCGACCATCACAAACACCAAGCTACCCGAACATAGGAGGGGAAAGCACAATATATAATTTACATAATGGGAAAACAGTCAACCGTCCTCGTAACCGGTGCCAACGGATACGTTGCCGCGCACGTCATCGCCGACCTACTCTCGTCCGGATACCGCGTTGTTGGGACTGTACGCTCCCAATCGTCGGCTGAAAAGGTCCTGTCCGTGCATACAGCCCACAATGAGCAGGGCCAACAAAACCTATCCATACAAATTGTACCCGACATCACTACTCCGGGGGCCTTTGATAAGGCAGTTCAAGCGGATGACATCACCGCCGTCATCCATGTTGCTTCGCCTTTCCAGCTCGTCGTCGAAGATAATGAGAGAGACCTTCTCATACCAGCCATCCAGGGCACCAAAGCACTATTGGAGAGCGCTGTAACGAATTCAAACATTAAAAATGTCGTTATAACTAGCTCCTTTGCATCTATTGTCAATATCGGGGAAGGTCTGCGCCCAGGCTATACCTATGATGAAACCGACTGGAACCCAGTCACGTTTGAAGACGGCAAAAATAGCGAAAGTGGGTCGTTTGCCTACTGTGCAAGCAAGGCTCTTGCTGAACGGGCTGCATGGAACTTTGTTCGGGACCGAAAAGATCAAATTTCATTCACTCTCTCCACGATTTGCCCGCCAAAAATATTCGGACCGGCATTTTCCAGCCCGACACGGTCAGAATCTTCGTCATTGGGCATATCTATGAAGGATATATATGACCTTGTGGGCGGTGTTGAGAAAACCGTCCCTCAAACTCAGTTCTGGGCGTGGGTTGATGTTCGTGACGTGGCGAGGGCGCATGTGAAGGCTTTGGAGGTAGCTGGCGCAGCTCAGCAGCGATTTTTCATCACAGGAGGGAGATATTCGTATCAGGAGATTGTAGATGTGTTGAGACAGTCGGACAGGATCCCACAAAATGTGAAGACTGAAAAGCTCCCACTAGGAACGCCAGGTCAGGGCTATGCCGGGGAGTTTGTCTACAACGTGAACAATGAAAAGTCCAGGACCTTGTTGGGACTGGAGTATAGAAGCTTGGAAGATAGCGTCGTTGATGCGGCAGTACAGTTGGTTACTCTTGTTTAAAGATCAGAAAATAATGAGTTTGTGATATCTAGCTTGGTAATAGTTTTCATAAATCTACTTCAATGCAACAGCACTTTCTCCATCACCTTCAACCCTGGTAGTCGGTTTAATCCTAAAGCCCGAGTACAGATAGATAATCACAACGCAATACTCCATCAAGAGCGCCATGACCAAGAATGGAGCAATCGGTCCGTTTAGGGGATTCCATCTGTCATCATACGCAGCACGGTAGATCGAGAGAAAGGCGTACGTCAGCCGAACAATGAACAATGGCATTGCCAAGGTTGTTCCAACGAGGATCTGTTCAATCATTTAGCTGGACAGAATGAATGGTATCAACGGGGAAGAGAACATACAAGAATGCTGTTTTGGCTCAAATTTCGTCTTTGTAGCCAGAAGAACGCCTGAAAGAAAATCATTCCACCAACAAAGGCAGCAACAACGCAGTATCCTGCGCGTGCGAGTTTTGTGCCGATCCGAACCGAGTTAATGTCGTCGTAATTTCCTTCGAGAATACCGCCGGCGAGAAGGAGACCAATCGCTGTGATAAAGAGAAGGCGGGAAGCTACTTCAAGATAATGCAAGCGGCGGTCGTCCCGATAATCAATCCGTGTGCTAACTTTGTCTTAGTTGTAGTTCTTGGAAGGAGAAGAGAAAAGAGCAAAAGCAAATAAAAGAATATCCTTACATAATGTTTACTAGTCCAATAGTCGCTGCGATGCACGGAAGCACGCCTGTATTTAGAAGGATGGTGGCTCCGATGATCAGGCCAGTGCTGGACGGGTTGTTCACATGGAGAATTTCTACAATTCCACCAGCCAGACGCACTAGGAGACTTTATCAGTGATATTTTTCGAGTTTGATATAAGAAATACTTACTTAGCGTGAAGAGTGTAAGAACGTACCAAGCATAGCGTGGTAGGCCCTGCACCGCTCTGCGAAAGAAGAGAAGCGTCACTGCAGCGATCACCGCAGGAACATAAAAGACGATTTGAGCTATGCTCACTTGTGAGTGCTGGTCCAGCATGTTGAAAAATGTATGCCGTGAATATATCAATTGATACAAGTGATATTTCAGATGAGTGCCGTGTTGAGGAGGATGGCAAGGAGACAACAGTCCTTTTTATACACGTAGACTCGTGTTTTGGGACGCGTAGATGTAGATTCCCCTATACTGGAATTCTCCACTCGAAGCTTATTTTCATCAAATGGCCTAGTCACTCGCGACGACATGTGTCGCTATTCGCCCGTTGCGATTCATCACAATCTAGGGCATCGCATGTTGAGGCTCGATGCGGTTAGTGCCGATTCTAGCGACGGGCGCAGCCAGTGCCAAGCTTTTTGCCCGTCGCTGAGGCTCTACGCTAGGCCGCTTTCGGATCCAACTTGCGATGCACCACTGGAGTCATTATTCTCAGCCTCAAGAAATTCTTCCGGTTTCGCGTTCTTCGGGTTATTGATGGTCGTGCTGTATTTGATTATTCGTAGCCCATTTTCCTGCAGCTTTCGTAGAGTCGCTTCCATCCAGGCAAGCTCTCGCTCAAAGCCAGGGAAATTCTTGGTTGTCTCGTATACAAAAGACAACGGTGTGCTGACAGACCACGAGCCGAAGAGAACACCGTTGTTCAGACAGTATTCCACTGACTGGCATACATTATACATCAGCAGTCGCAAGTCTTTTCGACCATCTAGTGGCTTCAAACAAGAGCGGTCATACTGGTACCAGCCTGTTGATTTCGCCACGAGGCATCGACAATAGCACATATCGTCATCAAACGCTGCACAATCTGGGTAATTTGAGCAGCGTGCATCTGCTGCCTCAATCTCAATGTTTAATATCCCGCTGTAAAGAAAGAAAAACCCGGTCCATACCAAAAGCCTGCTGGACCAGTACAACATGAGGGAACGGGCGACAATGAGGTTGGGAAAATGATATGCAACAGGGAAAACCTTCCCACGCATCGGGTCATCGGCAGTATTAGGCTCGGTTGCAAGGACAGACCAATACATTGGTGACGGAAACTCCTTTTCAAGGTCGTCGTACACTTCTTGAAGAATAGAGTCCATTTCCCAGCACTTGGTGATACAGCCAATGTGAAATTCGAGTTGTTTGAGAGGAGGGGAGTTTTCAAATGCCTCGGCATCCTTGTAGATTGCGGGTGCCCGACACAAACAGTCAACAATACGATCAACTGGACGCTTGGGCTGTACTCTGAAAGGGCCCTCCATCCAGAGTGGCGTTGATAAAAAGCTGGGCTGACGATTCGCCATGCAAACAAGTATCTGTTGCATGCATTCATGAGTTAGATGTTTCAATATAGAAACTTATTTCTCAAGCAAAAAAAAACCAAAAAAATAGAGAGAGGGAGAGAGAAACGCTTACCCCTTGTGCGCGAAAGCCAAGAAAAAGCTCATGGGCCACACCTGACAGATGCCGATCTATCCCGCGCGCTTCAACCAACCTCATGCAGCCTTTGCAGTGATTGTAGTACGCTTGATACCCGTCTCCTGGACACTCTATGACCTCGTACAGACTCAAGCACAAACACGCCGCTAGTGTTTCTTCATCATACATTAGTTTTGGGTTCCATAACGCCTTTTGAAGTTCATGTAGAGCAATTGTGTAAAGCTTCAAGCTTTCCTTCACTAAAGCATGGTCATTGTGCATACGTCCTATGACTGAAGCCGAAATTGCGGATATGGACGCCTCCAGTGATGGGGTGCGCATCAACAACTCCGGCAGCTGCAGAATCCAAGTTCCACCTCGTGTGTTGCCAGATATCCCACTTGTTTGCGCTCCTTGTGGAATACATGTGGAAACAAACGTATTAAAGAGCTGTTGCCGGGTAGCTGCGGCGTAGAGTTGATTAGGGACCAAAGCATAGGAGTCATGCTTATGACCTGTAGGAGAATATCTCCCAAATTGATCGCCACTGTCTTCTATTGGCTGTAATGTTGTCGGTGACGGTACACATTGGTTATTTTTATTTTTAGTAGCCGTTGACGCTGTCCGGCTCATGTCGCTAAAAGAGCTCGTCACAACAAGTTTCTTCTCTTTCAGCTTTGCCTGCACCGGAACGAACACCATGTCGCGGTCGTATCCTAGACATATCCTATTGGACTTGATGCATTGAGCACATTGCGGGCGTTGCAGGCCGCACTTGACCACGCTCTATCAGCCGCTTGGCCATTGAAATAAATGCAGTCTTGAAAAAGAGCCACCCACCGCAATTTTCCGCTGCCTGCAGGTTTTGCAACCTTTGGATTTTCCCGGAACACCGACCATTGCAAGGTCGCATGAGATTTTAACTTATCAATCAAAAAAAATATGTGACCAAATCCACTGCATCTCAAACTGCGAGGGTCGACTGTAGTAGTTGTTCTGGAAGGGAGGTTGACAAGGCGAGCTGAGGCGAATAGCGGTCACAAGCAATAGGACTAGCCAATCGTGTCCCGCAAATGTGCTCCACCACGCACCTAGAAAATCAACATTCCTGCATTTTTACCCATATTTTTTATATTGAAGATCTGCAGAAATAGCTTGGCTGTTATTAAACTTGTGTTTCATAGTTGCAGTCGATTTGCGGGAAACTAGTGACTATATGGGTGCGCTAGCTGCCATGTCTATATGCTTGAAATGTTACATGAACTATATGATTGTACCTTACAGATACGGAACGGACCCTTCAACTTGGCGCATTTGAAATGCTCACCTGAAGCTGTTCAATGGAGCGATCTACTCCATCACGTATAGACAAGATGTAGGGCTTATATGTCGGGGGGTATAGACGTTTGTGTCTTATACCAAGAAAACGGCTACAAACCTAGATTATTGTAAGAATATTTGGCTGTATTTAAATATTCATTGCAACCTTAGGTTTATGGTCATGCGAGTAGTGACATACTTCTTTTATAGACACCGCATCAACTGTTGGTTTAAACTGCAGAAACACAACATGGGTCACGCCGCTCATTTTCATCAAACTTTGTAAAACCGGGTATTAATCTGATAAGCCCTAAGCTCAAATAAAACTAGAAATAAGAAAGCCAAATGCACTAATGGCCGCCATGCAAAAAGTTAACAGCTAAACCGTGCGAGGTAAACACACAATAATGAAGTCACATTGGCCATCAACTAATCATAATTTTACATCATCTTTTTTTAACAGTTCTGTTTTCGATTAATCTTTCTGATTGATTCAGTACACGTACTAATTCTACATGGGGTTTCTTAAAGTTTCTATCGGCATGTAGTCAAGTCTTGCGACGAACGAAAAATTGCAAATAATCGTGCCACCTGCGCACCCACCCGCTCCCGCTTTGGAGCGGGTGGGTGCGCAGGTGGCACGATTAACACTTGACCTCAACACAATTAGGTCTTGTCTTACTAGGCTTCATTTATACCATAATAATAAGAGCTTTAATTATTATTATCAATTGGTGGTTTTCTATGGGCTTTCTGTCCTCCCTAAGAGCGAATAGGAAGGTGGAAGAGAAGCTAAGGACAATGCGAAATTCTCCACATGTCGCAATTCCACGGCCAAATGAGACTATCCTACGGTGTCAATAGAAAGAGGGAAAATTGCATGACCGGAGAAAACGGGGAAAAAATTTTTAGTATAGATGGAGGTCACTGAAGCCTTTTATTTTCGTAAACAGAAGAACCTTTAATGTTTTAATTGAATAACATTAGAGTTGCGAAGCTATAAAAAACCTTGACTACCATATATTACAACAATGGGCGACAAGGTCAATCCAGCGTCCCAGGACATTGAGCTCAACCAGAGCTTGCAGCCTCCAGAAGAGAAACATTGGTACCGCACGACTCTCTTCAATGCGTTTGTCATTGGAGGTGTTGGGTTTCTTGCTCCCGGTCTATGGAATGCGATGAATTCGCTGGGAGCAGGAGGCGCTGAGAAGCCGTTCCTTGTCAATGCAGCAAATGCGCTTGTTTTCGGAATCAGTATGAATATGCCCGACTAGAGGAGTCTTATAAATAAATATAAATAAGTGCTGATTGTTCGTTCCAGTGGGATTCTTGTGTCTTTTTGGAGGCCCAATCGCAAACCGCATCGGATTCGCATGGACTCTGGTACTGAGCACATTGGGATATCCAATTTATTCGTATGCAACCCTGAGAATTAAAACGAAGAATGAAATACTAATTCCCCACGTTTCCTACAGAGCTGCTCTGTATACCAACAACAGATATGTGAGGATTAATACATTTGTATTCTTTAAGTATACCAGATCGTACTGACTAGATTTTAGGGCAATGTTTGGTTTGTTCTTGTTGGGGCTGTTGCATGCGGCTTTTCGTATGGCCCATTTTTTATCCACACCAATATTTCTTTCTGACTTTCGTACTACAGAGCTGGTTTATTTTGGGCAGTGGAAGGCGCCGTTGCACTTGGTTACCCGGAAGTCTCAAAGCGAGGAAAATACATGAAGTGAGTATCCATACTTCATATTTCGTTGAACATATTTTTGACACGACTAGCATATGGCTCATCTTCCGAACTGGCGGACCCCTTGTCGGGGGGGCCATTGTACTGGGTCTCAATCAGTTAGTTATTTCTCAAAAATCGTGCGGCGTGCCATTATTAACAAAATCAGTTCTTCAGCGGCTGCCAAGAAAGGTTCTGTTGGTTGGCGTATGATCTACACAACATCCATTTGTTCTATTTCGATATTGGCTAACGGATGGCAGAGACATATATTGTTTTTGTGATTTTGCAGTGTCTTGCAGCCCCCTTGGCCTACTTCTTGACTCCACCGCAGAAGGTAGATTTTCAAGACACTATTTTACTGATAACGTACGATTCATGAGCTAACGTGAGTAAGGTGCAACGATCTGATGGAACTCATATCAAAGTGGCTGCTAGGCTATCTTTCAAAGGAGAGTTTTGGGCACTATGGAATCTGTCCAAACAGAAACGAGTACGTATCCGTACTTCAGTGTCACCCACAATTCCATATACCCCATAACTAAAGTATATCTATTTCAGGTCCTTTTGCTCCTTCCTCTATTTTGGGCTGCCTATTTCAACCAGTACAACGGAAGTAAGACTCTGGTATCGCCACACTAGACCGAGATATGATTGCTGACATTATTTAAAACTATTCAAGATTTTGAAACGTATTACTTTGGTCTCAGGGCACGAGCCTTGATTGGATTCATAGGTATGTTGCAGGAACATGCATTTATAGAATTTAAACATACAGACTAACGTGGGACTTTGTGCAGTCAATTTTTCAACGATTCTAGGTTCCCAGCTGATGAGCTTATTTCTCGACTGGAAAGGCATACCTGTTAAGAAGCGAATCTCGTGGGGGTTCTACTATGTAATATTTTTACACTTAGTAGCTTGGATATACGCATGGGTTGTTCAAGAAAAGTATACCCGCGAACAGCCTGTTTTCGACTGGGTCGATAAAGGGTTTGTGGAGGGATTCTTTGTACTTGCACTTTGGGGTAAGATATTATTAATCATCAATATGCACTTGCTAACAGTCGCCGCAGAGTTCTCTCGCCAGTCACTGCAAAATTGGATGTACTATATGGTCTCGATCACAACGGACAACATTTCGCAGCTAAGTTAGTATATATTCATAACGCGGGAACGCCAGCAAGCCAAATTCTAACGTAGACAGCTCGACTTTCCGGTATTCTTCGAGGTCAAGAAAGTTTTGCACAGGCTGTGTCCTTCGGCATTAATACCCGCGAATGGTACGGTGGCCGTGTGCCCCTGGCTGTCAATACTATCTTATTGGGTATGCAAACATTATTTTATGATGCGGATTCAAGCGATCTTTTTTTAACTGATAGCGACACAGGACTTGCTGTACTACCTACATGGATTGTTGTGAAAGACCTTAACCCAGATGACATTGCGACAGACTCCGATGGTCCTGTTCAAGACGAGGCATCACTCCCATCGGCTATAGTCGAGAAAGTCGCTGTCCGCGATGGGTTATAGTTTCCTTCATCCCACATCGTATTTTAAAGATTATTCTGATAGATATGATTAATTGATTGTTTAAAGCTGTACAGAAATTTTTGTATTGAACTGAAATCTGAGCCAGTACATATGTACCCAAGCGGTATTACCTTGTAGAAAAACGTTGCCCCTTTATTTGCTCCTTACACTGCGTTTACTGGGCTATAATTTACATGTCGGTACACGCTAGTGAATATATAAAAAGAAAAGGAAGAAAACCATGTATTATGATGATCAGCGAGATCACATTAAGCCCACGGCGGATCTTACGTTCCTAGGCAGCACTTGAGATAATAATAATTATATTTTTCTCTCTAAGTTTTGAGAGCCCTGTACGCCTACCTACGGAAATAGATCTGTGGGATTTTCGAATGTGGTCAATCCTCGTGAGGGCCATGCTTTTGCATGTAGCCGAGTCTGAGCCATGGTATGACTCAAATATTATTCCACATTGACTAATAATAAGTTGTTGTCCGTAGAGCTAACATTTGTAAAACAGCTTATTGCCAGCATAATAATAACGTCAGCCCAAGATGTCCTCGGAGCCAGGAACTACAGCGGAATATTGTGTGTAGTTGATCAATTAATAAGGGGTCCTGAAAGCTGGAACCACATGCAACAAAGTTCTCACCTGACGGTGAGAGAACCGCGCTTTAGCTCGACAGAGAGAGACTTGGCGGCATTTGGCTGCTACAGCATAATAATAATCCTCTGTGTGTGTGCCATACTAGGCACTTCCGCATTCTCAATAGTTCAAATACGATCACTAATGGGGCGATTCAATAATACGCGTCTTCAGCAGCATGAGCAAATTAATGATGTGGAGCTATCTGATTTTAGTGTTTGTACGGAGTATGGATACATCATACATGTATCAAAACCAGGACTTGGCCCCTTGAAATACTAGTTACAGATGTATTACGAATGGCTAACGGAGTACGGAATAGGACCAGCATGGTCAAACAAGTACGTATAGCTGATGGATGGTGTGAGAGCTTAGGAGGGCGACGGCCGCATCCGGTATCGTTCGTTATTATATGCCCAATAGAAACAGATACACTTGACTAGCCGTCCCATAAGGATTTACCCATACCAATTTAGCTAGTGGGTCCTATTAGTGATACTATGTATCTTGGAAGGAATCTACCAATGAGGTCGCTTAAATAAGTGGATTGCCATGCCTCAAAAGTTCATGGAAGTGTCAGCACTAGCAGAACGATGCACTGATTCTATATTTTTACTATTGGATAAAATAAAAACCACCAGTAAGTCAACCTAGTTAACACAGTGATTGAAATCTAGGCAAGAATAAGGAAGGTGGTATTCGAAAATACCTTGTCTAATGAGATTTCTAGGTATCATTTCTAGCCTTGTACTTACTATAAGAACCATAAGGTGAAGTTATGTGCCTCCGAAAAGTACGAGACAAATTTACCTGTAACCATCTACATACGAGGGATTTCCGCCCAATATATCTATTTTCTTCAATTGGGAGGAATTCATCTTCCTACGTGATATAGTTGTCCATTGCCACCCTTTCTTATGTTAACATGGTTAGATAGCTTTACAATAATGAAACGCAAAATGTATACAATTCGGTGTTAAAATAAACAGGTGGCTATAGAGTAAACATCTATATTTGTTTGGAAGCATAAGCATAAGCATTCTTGAGACTGTTGTCAAAGGTTCAGTTTAAGAAAGACAGGCTTAAGTAGCATTTATTTTCTCTATATGTCGCAAGATCTGTTTTCAGGGGACCACAATTTTCTATAATATGAATTCATTACAAGTGCGGTTGAAACATACCGTATGTGTCATCGGTGAAAAATCCAATCTATATATGCGGCTAATGGAGGCTGAGCTCATGTCAAAGCTTGGAATTACTAGTAGCGAAACCTTCAGTTTTGACTTTCTCTTGCCATATGACAACCTTAACTAATAACTTAGAAGAAAGAGTAGAATAGAATATTCCACTTCCAAGATCTGCTTCTCAGCAAATTACTAAAGGAGTAAAGGCTCGGAGCTCGGAATGAAAACATAGGAACTCCGACAGCAAAATTCCTGCTTATGTAAGCTAAAGGAAGTGACTTCTTTGTATTTGGTGCAAAGAATTTTTATTTTCCAATATTAGCAGCAGGACAAATGTCTCAGCTAGACTGAAAAGCGTTTTAATTACTACATTTTCTCAATTATTCTACGATTCAGAGAGGATAGAAGATTCCTATAGGCCGCGAAGAGATTTTCGTGCGGGGAAACTTTGATTACCAGTGAGTCAGGGTGTTGATGGTACTATAATTTAACTAAAATAAACAGGAACTATTCAACGAAAAGTACAGCTTGTTCGTATTCCTAGAAAAGTCTAGCATTTGTTATTATTCCATGCTTCAAATTTATGGACACAAAGGCTCGCGTCTCTAAACGACTCAATTCTTTCAAAGACGCTGCACGTCGCGTGACTAGCCTACTTGATATAGAACCCTATAGAAAAGATCAATTTTAGATCGAAACAGACCACGACATGTCACCTAATCAACAAAATAGAGCGGATGAAACCACCCCTCTCATTCCTGCCGCTGAAGACGACAACAACTCCACAGCCCCTAACAAAAATGACACGAATATCGACACACCTTTGCCAGTTGGCCAAATTATGCTGCTCTGTTTTGCTCGAATGGTCGAACCTATCGCGTTCTTCTCCATTTTCCCCTTCATCAATCATATGATTGAGGAATGTGGTGATGTGGCCGAGACAGATGTTGGGTTTTACAGTGGACTCATTGTATGTGACAATTTTGTTTCTATTAATGAAAAAGTTTATATATGGATGCTGATACGGTGTTAGGAATCGATATTTTCTTTGACTCAGATGATGCTCATGATTCCCTGGGGCCGCGCCTCGGATCGCTTTGGCAGAAAACCCGTTCTGGTCATTTCTCTAGCTGGCATGTCGGTTTCATGTGCACTTTTTGGTACAAGTCAAAAAATCTGGCATATGATATTATTTCGTTCCATGGCAGGGATGTTTTCTGGAACTATAGTGTAAGCCCTGTACAGATCAGCCTTTTATCTGCCTTTGACTCTTACCATCGATTAGGACTGTCCGAGCATCAATTTCCGAAAACAGTACTCCAAAGACGCAGGCAAGGGCTTTCAGCTACCTTGCCTTCTCAAACAATATCAGCATTTGCTTGGCGCCTCTCATGGGTGCGTGCTTGTAGCTTGTGCGAATACAGAAATGATTGTATAAGCTGACTTCTTCAGGTGGTGCTCTTTCTCGCCCAGTGGGTCAGTATCCGTCTGTATTTGGCAATATCCAATTCTTTAAAGATTATCCCTATGCTCTTCCGACTTTCGTTACAGGAAGCTTCGGGGCAGTTGCTTGTATTGTTTCCGCATTTTTTATCAAAGAGGTCTGTTCGTTCCATATACCACGCTGTGACTATGACTGACAACAAAGTCAGACCCTAAGAACGAAAGTCGAAGGCTCGAATGAACCTTCGAAGCCAATGAATACATCAGAACTACTCAAAGCCCCCGGAGTCTCATGGGTTCTTTTCCTGTACACCTACACGATGCTCCTGGCCCTTGGGTACACAGCTGGTATGCATCGCCCATCTCCTATTACTTTTTTCTTTGGTCTATTTTGCTAAAAACAGGTGATGTCTGCAGTAATGCCTATCTTTTACTTTACCAGCATCGGCCTCGGTGGCTACGGTTTTAGTGAATTCCAGATTTCGATTTTCATCGGCATTGGTGGTCTCTCTCAATCTATTTGGCTTCTTTTTGTCTTTCCTTCTTTGCAGCGACGCATCGGTACCGGTGGTATTATGCGTGTTTGCTCGTTGGTTTGGCCATTTTGGTTTTTCTTCACAGCAGGGGCAAACACTTTGCTTCGACTGGGGTGGAGCAATGTATTCTGGGTATATGCACCAACGATTTTGGCGGCGGGCAGTGGTGTTGCTATGGCGTTCAGTAAGTTTGTTTCTTTTCTTTTCTTTTCGCCTCTCTCTCTCCCCTACTACATGGCAATAACTGCGGAATATTAACAATTGCGGCCAGCCGCCTGTCAACTTGCAATCAATGACATTTCTCCTTCCCCGGAAACACTGGGTACGCTGAATGCTCTCAGCCTGACGTTTCAGAGCGCCATTCGCACCGTCGCCCCGGCATTGTTTGCCAGTTTGTTTGCGACAGGTGTAAAACACCAGATCTTTGCCGGATATCTAGCCTGGGTAATCCTAGTTGTGCTGGCAGCTGGCTTGCGAATTAGTATGCGTTGGCTACCTGCGAAAGCAGAGGGGAAACTTGAACTCGAAAACGAGGACGAGGAAACCGGAGCGTGAATCAGTTACATGTAGCGGTGATTAATTTTGTGACTCGCCGCCGAACTTTCATGCCTATGGATTACTTCTCAACGTCTCTAATAATGGCCCCAGCAATTTTAGTATTATTATTGATCGTTATTAGGGACTAGTTACATCCTCGGGCTTATCACGTCAACGTGCGCCAAACCCGGCTAGGATTAGGGCTACCCCTTGACTCGTATAGACTGAGATCAGTAAGATGCAACTAGCAACTAGCCTGCAGATGGTCGGTCAATACGTACATATTGAAAAATTTTCATTTCCATTGATTCCTTCTTCGCCTTCTAGATAAGGAGTACTAGATAAAGAGTACTCATTTTCCATGTAGAATATTTACTGCACATGAAGAAAGCAGGCTCGTTCCCCGTACAACCCGGACGCTGCTAATAATGCGCAAGACTTTCTCCCTTGGGTAATAATAACCCAATACAGTTGAGGTTGCGAAGGTGGCTTCGCCCGCCTTTTCTCTTAGCTCGCTCGAGAGCGATCCGTAGGCTGGACTTTTTTTCTGGGTGGATTAAAAATCCACCCTGGCACCAGTAGCAGTGTAGTGGTAGTTGTACTAGTAGTATGTGGAGCAATTATGTATGATTCATGCTACTAGTAGTATCACTAGATCCCTGAAACATACGACTCATTACACGCTACATACCAGTACGCACTAGGTACTGTCTTCCCTTCCCTTAGGTTAAATCGCCCCCCTTTTGTCAAATGCAAGGAAGATCCCCACGTGTACATGTACTCATTAAGATTTGTTCTTATTCTATGACATCTGAATGTAAATTCTGAGGGAGAAACAGGTGAGTTCAGGAGTCTGAACAATCATAGTACGTACTACTATACCCCGCCCCTGGATTTTCATAACCCGCTATTAAGTCCAAATCAGGAAACCTAATCGGTATCGCGATGCAAGATGATGACTGATAAGAAACCGAAAATCTTGATCCTTGTAAAAAACACGTGCAAGTGTTAATTAAATCGACCCTGTAGCGTACGCTCCCGTGCTCTCCACGTTTTTCAGCGTCTTAGCCATGGAACCCTAAAAAGTTTAAAGTGCGTTCGCTATTCCTTCGAAACTATGTCGAATAGGCTATGACGCGTGCGGCGGACACAAGTCGGCCGCCGCTGCCAACAATCGATCAAACCACATTTTACTACTCGCACCGTGCAGCTAGAAGCAAAGCAAAGAGAACGAACGTGGGGGCTTAAAGTATGGGCTGAAGTGCAAGTAGCCGTTGCGCACTGGGTACCGTTACCGGAGTTCCGGAGGATCCAGGATCCGAAAATCCTGCCTCCGTTCATGTCTTCTCATCATCATACATGATTAATTTGCCAGCGTTGCGGGGGTCATAAGCTAGAATATCCCGGCGTGAGAATATCATGCGTGGACAGCCAGACCATGCCCATGAATAATGATAACAATAATGAGTGTAACGATTCTAATGTCGCCATGCGAAGCAAAAAAGGAATAGTTTATTCTCATCTTTGATTCCACATCGACCCCATACGAGAAGGTAACCATTGAAAACCCTCATCTACTGAGCCGCCCATTATTCTAGAATCATACCATCTGTAAATAGAAAGAAGATCGCTCAGCCTTGTCGGAACACGTGGTTATTTTGGTTTGCACAGCCTGTTTGCACTTCCATAAATATACTCCAATCCAGTTATCGTTATTATTATTGTCAATTTGTTGGTTTTAGTTTCAGCTCCAGCTCAGCCTCATGAGGGACAAACAGGCTTTTCCCCAAAAAGGCAAGAAGGTACTACTAGTAGAGTACAAAGTACCTGGCGCGCTTAGTTAATCGAGAGAAGGGGGCATGGGGCGAAGAACAGCCTATCATGTTTGGTTCAATCCGAATATTGCGATACTGGTAAAATTAGTGTGTTTCAAAACCGTTCAACAGGCTGTTTAGGGTTTGACCGTTTGAGTCAGGTATAATAATTACGTGGTAGTATTGGGTGTGGCGGTGCCTCGGTCATGTACCGAGCCCTGATTTCTAAAGGATGACAAACGAAGATCATCAATGTAATTTGCGGTACGTGTCAGTAATCAGCTACCCCGTCATTACATCGTCGTTATTTTCCTCTTTGGGATGTAATAATATACGTAACCAGCAATACATTGTTGTATCTCAGCCTACACGTGGCCTGCAACTAAACGATCTGCCTACGCCAGGGATGCACTCATCAGCAGCAGGGTCTTGGCCTGCAGCATTGTGTAGGATTCCAACACGCTAAGTCTAGGAAGTGCGTCGTGCTCTGTGTAGTAGTTAGCCTTTTTTTTTTTGCAAAAGTAATAGTAAAGTCAAATTAATAGGCAGGCAAACAACCAATGCAGAGTTTGTGCCACCGGAGTTGCAGACTTGTAGTCAGCAGGCCGAAAATACTCAATACATGACCACATTGAATTGGTGTACGGGCTCCCATAACCAGTCATTGATAATTAGCGTGAGCTTGTTTATCGCCAATGACAGCGTAATAAAACGACGAGCTTAATTCGCAGTGGGGCGAGCGTAACGACCCTGTTTTTTTTTGCTTTTTGTGCTCTTCGACGGCAATTCTGGAACGCGGCTTGAAGCGCCGGACCTTAATTAACCCCGACTGCATTATTTAGAGGAGAACTGTGGTCTAGTGCGTATTCGGTTTTCTTGAGCTAACTAGTCATTAGTGATAGCGCCGGGGAAGGGCTGGCTGTTTATTGCCGTCTGCGCTTCTCCATGATCTTCAAATAATTAGTGATCACATCGCTCTTGACTTTTAAGCAACTCATTCATCACCATTACTATTGTTATTAAAACACCATTTTTAATTTATTGAACTTTCCATGTATTAACATACAACACTTGGCTATTCTCATTATTGTTATACCCTCATCGTCCTCCTCCGAAACAAGACTGCATCTGCCATTATCGTGATCAACAACCGCACTCTGTTAATCCCCAACTAGTCGAAATCATAATGCTCATTATAGACGGGCCGCCCTTGAGGCTGGCTTGCGATCGCTGCCACAAGAGAAAGCAGCGATGTACTCGAACGGGAATTAATGACAACAAGCCGTGCGAACGATGCAGAGAGGCGGGCTCCCAGTGCGTCTACAGTCCACCAAGCAGACTAGGACGACCAAGCAATAAGGCGAAACGAGAGCGACAACACATTAGCAACGGCAATATAATGACCACAAGGAGCCGCCCTTCGTCCAACACAACATCACCTACTCCTCCCCCTCCTCCGTCTCATTCGTTCTCTCTATCCGCCTCCTCCGTCTCTCTTCCGACATACATGCCCATGGCTAATGGCCAAAACAATACGAAAATCAGGAGATCTCACAGTACTATGGCGGCCGCTTCGTCGAGGTTCAAGCCTCTCTCCCCTCCTTCGGTATCGTCTCAATTTTCAGACACAACGCCGTCTCCTTCGTCTTACAATTTTGGCTCTCCGCCCCTGCACACTATGGATGCAGCGGGTGCAAATGTGCCTTTCCAGAATTTCCAAGTGCCGCGGTCACAGCTGCAGCAATGCCATCCGCAGGCTGTTTCAGGACCCATGATGGTCCTATCGTCAGAGCACTATCCTGGCTCCGTGCCCATTGCGCCCGAACAACAATCCTGGTACCCGCATACCCAAGAACAAGGTAATAACATTATATTCGACTCACCCACATATAACGATACGACAATCCTTCTTGGACAACAACATCCACGTCAGCAACCGCAACCACAACCGCAACCTCCTTATACTATTAATACATGGCCGAACTTGCTGGCGACTCACGGCGCCCTACAGCTTCAAGCAGGTCAAGAAGCGCCCAGAATGGCCGCCTCTGATGGAAATATATATTCTCGAGGGAAATGGAGTGGTCAGCCAGTCGCAGATCCACAAGTCGCGATGAATCTGGGGATTCCAGTGACAATGGCTATGGACGGCAATGAGCCGATGTATTATTACTGGTAACGTTTTAGGGGGGGTTGTCTCATCTACATTAATTTGCAGTTTTGTTGACTTTGCATGGCGAACTACATCTGCCTAGGGTAGATTTATGGGGTACACGGAATTATAATCTATCATTATTATGTCTTGCCCTTGGGGTTTTTATTGCTGTATATAATACATAATGCCTAAACCGGGCTGTTTTGAATTGTGAGATGGAAAGAATATTTCCATATAATTCCTAATTAGCGATCTCAGTTTCTACACATGCTCTAGATATCTCTACATCTGTCAACAATCCACCTTGATTACTTTCACTGATAAATGCCTCCATGTCAGTACTCGGTACGTGTATATCCGACTTCTCCGACGGGGGCGATTCGGCACCCACTTCAAACGGTCTGCTGACCATAGGCGAACACAGAAAAAGAGACATTGAACCATGTCAGGCTATACGCCATCCGCCACTGACGTACAGGCTAATGCAATGAGGGTTCAGAATCCATGCCAAGTCCTGGCATATGTTTTTTTGTTTTTGTTTTTGTTTTTTGACTATACAGAATACCTGTCACCTGGCAAAGAATCTGCCGTTTTCGTTGGCTTGTTCGTTTGCGCTTTAGAGCAAGTTCTACGCTAGCATAGCAGTACTCCACACATATAGACCAGGACGTAGTTCCTTGGTACCCGTATCGAGGGTGGGAGGATGACAGGCACGTCTGCTGTTCCATTGGAGCTGTGAGTCTATGACTATAGTGTGCAATAGCATCATCCCCCTGCAGCGCGGTCGGGAGCGTCTATTGGCCTAATCTCAGGCGACGTGCCAACCTTAAATCGAAAAAGCAATACGTACGGCCCATCGCCCCACTGCCCCACGTGTAGGGTAAAGACTGCGTTTTGATTGGCTGTTGGCCAATCCCGGTGTGATTGCTCGTCTATCGTTACATTACAATACCGATACCTGCGGTCGATACTGGTCGATACCGGTCGTTTCTGTTTGTTATTCACATGTAGATTTTCATATTGTCAGTCATCCCAAACATGAAGAGGCACCAAAATCCGATAAATCCCCGTCTAAGTATGCAATGCATCTTCAGCAAGAATGTTAGTTCGAGATGATTGGTCGTGGGACGGACGGCTCGTCCCCTCTGATTTTCTGTGCTGTAAAAAACTCAAAAGGTCCCTTAGCTCTGACACATGGTTGCCATACATAAGCCAGTCTCAGTGAGGAATGAGATTAAGGTAAGTGCGGGGCTGCGCCTACGCCAGTTCCCACGTCCGGAATAGCCTTTGGAAATTCAAGATTAGCGAAGTGGCGGTGCGAATCTTAATACGTATCTCGCCGCTGCGAAATCATTTAACCCCAAGCTAGCATGGCTGAGGTGTAGTTAGGGTCCTTGCTTTGACCCATGCACGCAGATAACGTTATCAAGGAGGGAAAGGGCTTGAAATATTACGGCTGGGGATCTCGGGCGGATGGGGGCTGCTTGATTGATTATGATCTACGAAAAACGCAGTTTTCCACGTAGTACTCCGTAGAAAAATCCATCATAGAATAAATTGCATACACCAGCTGTCAGCTAGTGGGTGGGGGCCTACACTAATTGGACAGAAGAATACACCTGAAGCAAACGGTCTTCTAAGCAAGTGCCCAGATGGGTGGATTATCTGCACATTGTTCTCCGTACTCTATATTCTATACGAAGTGGTCTATGCCCTATACTCCGCAGTGACCATACATAGAAAAGCAAGTGGGGACAACTATTTTTAACTTCAAAGCACCCCTACTACTATAGCCAATATTGATTGATATGTACAGAGTTCAAAAGACAGGGGTACGGGTAATTTTACTAGGTTATAGCATAAAAATGTGGGCAAGTGGCAATCCACACTCTGCCATTAATAGCGGCGCTAGGCACGCGCAACATCCGCGGATATATTGTGAAGAATCCATAATCTACTTTTATAAAAACAAACTTTAATTATTGATGCCAAGATTCAATGGCCTCAGGAGAGTCATGAGCAATATAATTACGCTAACTCAGCGTTGGTATGCCCCATATTCTACCATGACTCCTTTTTTTTAATCTCCCCGGAAGTGCGGCCGAAGCCGACAGCTCGGTCTTAGGGCATTTCCGAGCCAGACAAGGAAAACTGGGAACTATTCTTCCACAATCTATAATAATAATAATACAGCTAAACCCAATGAAAATATGAAATCCACTTTCGGAGAGAATAATGTATACGTATTATTACTATTTTTATCATTAACCGTTAGTCAATTTTCGGAACCGAGAAAAAGAAAATCAGGGCTATCCTTGCAGATATACCGGATTTAACGAGGAACAGGCAAGGATTGACTATTCCTTCTCGATTTTGCTTGTTCACTTCGATTTTAATTTGGAAGAATGCTTTCCATTACGGAGTAGTATGTAGTAAGTCGATATTGATCGACATTAATTTGCGCGCCATGATAACGCGAGGACCTTTTCGTTTCGCGTGCGTGTAATGGCGGTAAGGTTGCAAACCAATGTAACTCCGATTACGCACGAACCAGCATTTGAGATAGCATTATTTTGTATAATAGACTTCAGAGATAATCGAATAGTCGGGTTCAGGAGGCAATTTCACTAGTGCTCATAGACATGAAACAATCCTTCCGTCGCTAGAATTATAACTCACAGCGGCTAAACCTAGAACTACGGAGCAGGCTCTGTCAGCTACTATAGAACTTTCTCTGTAGTATCACGACATTATTGCCCACCAATGCACTCACCGAAACCATTTGATCCAAATCGTATTGGCCCCCGACGGATAGTTGCGGAATCTGCGAGTAATGTTGCTGTAGCAGATGCCTTGTATTTTGCAGTACCTATCAATAAAGCCAAGCAAGCATTAGACCTGAAGTTATGTTTTCATTTCAGTAATAAGAATGGGGCAGAAAAAGAGAAAATACCTCAATGTAGCTTTGTTCCGGGTTCTCCCTCATCACGTTCATAAAGGCCCAAGACATCGCCCCAGTTGACTGCCCCTGGATGCTTGTATCCGCTGATGTCTGGTCATCGGCACACCCACTAAACATCCAAGCATCCTTTCCTTCGTTGCGCCAGTCCTCGTGGAACCCTTCGTCCACAAGGCCGTCTTCACCCGCCTCCTGTTGATTCCTCTGATTATGCAGACTGTGGAAGAAGGTGGCAGCCTCGGCCACCAAAGAGCGTGCATCATCCATTCGGTCCATTGAAAAGCCACCCTGGAGTAAGCTAGAGGCTTCCATCGCAAGACGCATGCCCTCTTTGACGTTATCAATCATGTTGATGTTTCCATCGGCGTCAGGCCGATACGTATAAGGGAGTTCAACCGCGGAACCTGAGTGGCAGCAGTCAAATAGGATTGTGAGTCGCGCCCAGGGTGGCATTCGAGAGATGATGGCTTTGTGGAGCTGTCGCATCTGTTAGAATTGACCCAATATCTGTCTGCTGTAAAGCATATAAAACACACCGTGCTGCTAGTCAGCTGTCCGTTCTGTTCAAAGTCAACCGGACAGATGGTGTCATTGAAGCTTATCGGCTCCCAAGTTAGTGCAATTCAAGAAACCAAGTATACGGATGTTATTTGACAGCTATGAGACTAACCCCGACTCTCTGTCCCCATACTCATCCTCCACCTGTCCTACAACAGTGTATTAGACTCGAAAAAAAAGCAAACATAGTCGTAAGAAGGCCGGGTGAGGAGATAAATACCACCATGACCCGAATACGACAGCCACAACGAGTCGCCCGGGCTATTCTGCGACACCAGCCATTGAAATGCAGCTAGCATGTTGTGCCCTGTCGGGTAGAAAGGCGTGCCAAAGTTGTTTGGATCGTCGGTTAACATGACCATATCTCGCTGGTTTGGTGAGAAGCCACGCTCCTGGACGAGGTAGTCGCGCACATTGTAGGCGTCATTGATGCAACCACGTAGCTCGTGTTTGGAGCCAAAGTAGTTGATGCCGATAATGAGCGCTTTCCTGCGGGGCATTTTTTTTTCGGTTTTTTTTTTGTTTCTTTTCTTCTCGTGTTTTTCTCTGGAAAATCAACAAAAGCAAATCTATTCTAAAAAATGAAAAACAAATAACTAGCCAGACTCTAAACCAAGTTTAACATCATGCACTTTTTGAACAAGGGAAATAGTTAAATAGAAACATATAAAAATTCAAGAATTACTGCGGGGTATAGCTACTACCCAACTTGGCGTGGCTTGCTGCGTCTTCGGATAGGCCGACGTGGCATGGCTTACGGAACGATCGGAACACTAGGCTCACATTGATGTCTCATTTTATTAATCGAGATGACTGTTGACATCTCTCTTTCAAACTTATACTAATTTATTTTTAGTATTTGCAGTCCATTGACTTCGTCTTCCTGACATGTGAGTCTCTTTCGACTGTTCAAATTTAACATATACAAGGATATCGGAACGAGGCACAACATTGGATATACAGAAAGTACTATTTACCTTTATAATGTTCTTTTATTAGCCAATAATTTTATTCTTAAATCACTTGAACATTGTTTTTCGGAGTTTTCCCACGGTTCACATTCTAATAGTCTACAGCGGATAGCGTATCAAAAATTTAAAGATTAACTATATGCCAATATTTGAAACCTACATAGTAGGCGTCTAATGATTTGCTCTTAAACTAAATATCTTTTTGACAGGAAAATCTCCCTTTGATTTAGATCCTTTAGGTGTAACGTTGATAAAACTATTCAGTCCGTCACAAAAAACTAAGCAAGAAGCGCTTTGCAGGTAGCTGCCAATGGGCAGGTAAATACTAAAACAGCAAGCAGGGCCAGTAAAAAAATGAACAGGGTAAACATAGTCGGCCTCTAGCATGTTCTACTGCTGACAGCGTCGGAATAATCTCAGTTCTTCAGCTCACCAAGCCACTTCAAGACCTCCTGTGGCTCAACCCTCTTAGTGTAATCCGCGTTGATATAGGTGTTCTTGACTTTTCCATCTTTACCAACAAGAATAGTTGCCGGTACTGGCACGACGAAAGAGTCATCACCGTTTCGCTCTTTCAAGTTGTGACCAAGCTTATCAAAAATAGGGCGCAGAGAATCAGGCTGTTGAAATAGAATACCCAGCTTCTTTGCAAATTGGTTTCCAACGTCGGAAAGAACTGGGAATTGGAGGTCATGCTTTTCGCTGGTGCTCAACGTCTGGTTGGGCAACTCGGGGCTAATGGCAACAAAGGTGACGCCTTTGGCCTGGATTTCCGGCAGTATCTTTTGGAAATTGCTGAGGATGATGTTGCAAAAAGGGCACCATTCACCGCGATAAAAGGTAATTAGCAGTGGCCCTTTCGAGAGAAGTTCACTGCTACTGCGTTGGGTGCCAACGGCGTCGCTAAGACTGAATTCAGGAATGGTATCACCGACTTGGATAGCAGCGCTGGTGTTGAAAGAGTTGATGAAATTGGCTCTGCTTTCATTAACTGTAGTATAGACCGTTTCAGGCACTTTATCTTTGAAACCATCTAAAATGGCATTGAGTTGGGCTGTTTGTGCCATTTTGGACTAAATTTCGAATTGTATTCTTCGGTTTTGAGACGAGCAAGCTTGATGTAGATTGATGCACAATAATGTGAGTGTTGAAGGGATGATGAATGCACTCAACCCACGATCGGTTTACTCATATTTATATTATTTTTCTCTTCCCCTACTAAAGTTGATATTTATCGTCAATGACCATGAAACTATCCGTACTCGTACGAATTCGGACTACTCGGACTAATTCGGACTAATTCGCAAATCTGTCCCGACTCGTCCGTCCATATTCTCAACATTCTCCTGCAAGCTTCCTGACATACTTACAGATATGCAAGAATTACGCCGAGGTGTTGGTCCAGACTTATGATAGAACGCCAAGACTAAATGTCAGCCCGCAACAATTATTCATCCAGGCGAATGCGCCTTGGAACACGCAGCTGTGCCGAATGCCGGAGGCGTAAAGTGCGCTGCATCTTTCCTCCTCAGAGTGCAATTTGCAAAGAATGTCTTGCCCATGATACCCCATGCAGATCTCAGCAACGAATACCTCTCGTATCTAACAATGACAGCAGCCATGAAGGCCTGGAAGCCCTCCAGCAAAGGCTGCATAGCCTAGAGAGCTTGGTCCTTCAGTTATCAAGCAGTAATAATACCAATCACGGCAGGGCTGCTGTAAATGACTATATGAATCCAGATAAAGCAGTGGGGATTTTATCACACAAGCAGACTTTGGGATCCAAGGTCACTCCCACGTCCACCACCTACGACACCCCATCTAGCTCTGAACAGAACTTCGACACGGCCCCATTGATTGATTTATTCAGTCGTACATTAGATGTTCAGTCAGAAGATAGTACAAGCAAGTATGACTTCGGACACACATCACAACCGCTGCCGGCTGACGAGTATATATCGGCTTTGAAGGCTCTTGTGCCGCGAATTGACGACTTATTGCTCATTCTAGAGTCAACTGCTCCATACTGGTTCATATGGCCTACACAGCCACCGGGATCCGGTGAAGAAATATTCGGCGAGAGGTACGGGAGTGTTGTAATGGTCAAAAACTTCATCCTCGCCTCGTTTGAATCGCAAGCTCCCCTTGCTGTCGCTAAGAGTATCATATGGCTAGCACTATGCGTACAGCAACTTCCAGCAGATGCTATCCAGCACCGGAAAACATATCTCCCCGCATCACTCCAAACACTTTTCGATGCCTACATGGCTGGGGCAGATGCAATTTTGACTGGCCTGGGGGAGTCAATGCCAAGTGTTGAGCGCCTAGAATGCTTGCTCCTATTTTCAAAATGTTGTGTTAACATGGGAAAACCTCAGCGGGCCTGGTTGACTGTGAGAAGCGGAATCAACTGTGCTTTAATATTGAACCTGCATCGTTCGACTCGTCACAGAACCTTGACTCAAAATTCACTGTGGTCCCACGCATGGCAAACAGATCGCCAGCTTTCCTCGATCCTAGGTGTACCTTATTCCGTTAACCATCCTGAGCCAGCAATCGGATCACACCAATCACCTATCTCAATGCTATTTTACTGTGTTAATAATATGATTGGTCGTGTTAGCGACCGTAATCAAGGTCTACTGCATATTTCAATCGAATCCATGGAGGCAGAACTTCAAAAATATATCACCATGCTCCCACAAGACTGGTGGCCAGTTATGCCACCCGAAGACCTTTCATTTGAGGCCTTGTATGCTCGCCAAACCAGC
Organism: Talaromyces sp. PX2406; assembly: GCA_023626115.1. Classification (NCBI taxonomy): domain Eukaryota; kingdom Fungi; phylum Ascomycota; class Eurotiomycetes; order Eurotiales; family Trichocomaceae; genus Talaromyces; species Talaromyces sp. PX2406. Next base: position 1,207,189 of record JAMAGJ010000004.1, read on the forward strand.
AAATTGTTTCTTTGGAGGTTAAAGGAGTTGTCATACTTCCCAGGCATGTTGAAGGCTCTCGAAAACCCCCAATCCTCTCAGGACAGCAGGGAAAGAGCTGTCGAGGCTTGTCGAAATATGATATCTGCGTACGAAGTCTTTCGCAATAGCAGCAAATCTGCCTTGGTCATATGCGATCTTATGGATTTCCTTGTCTTTAATGCAGCTCTCGTGATAACTATCCACCTTCTTGCACCCTCGTCCTCACGCAATACTGCCAAGGATGCCGAGGATTGGGGTATTATCACACATTTGATCCAAACCCTTCAGCAATTGTCAAGGGCCATCGAATGCACCGTCGCCGAACAATCGGCAACACTATTACAGTATATCTATACAGCTCATCACGGCATATACGAAGGTCCAGAAGAGTATGCAGCTGTGATCCCCTGGTTTGGCAAGGTCAAGATTCGCTCAGTGCCTCGACAACAAGAGGTACCGTCATTACCAACGCCTTCATCAGAAATCAGAGGCGAAAGCTTGTACAGTATGATTGAATTTGGTATTGATTCTGTCCCTTCTGGGGTGGGCTCTTCGTCAGGTTCTGGATCGGATTCCTGGATAAATCAATATAATGATTATGAACTTGGTATTGATTGGACATCAACGGAAAATGTCGATTGGGAATATGACTGGAACCAGATATTTTATACTGGCAACCCTGGCACGAACATCTGATTTTAGTGTTGTGCGGTGGTCCAGCTTGGAACAAATTAGCATGATATGTCATTGTTGACATTCTTTGGCTGAAATATTCAATTCCATTAATATTGAGGGGCCGCTGCGCAATCTCCACTTTCCCTTTTTTTGACTGGGTAAGATCAATTTCCTATGTGACTGGCGACCGTTCAATTTCGGCGCTAAAATTTACGAGATGGCGTGTTTTTTTAGAACTATTTCTACCTTTACCCCCCGCCCTGCATTAGAATTGCTAGAGTCCAACTTAGTTACGACATCACCTCTGTCGTACTTTTATGATATCGTATTAAACTTTGACGGAAATATTTAACATTAACTATGGGTTTAACATGGTCGCTCTTCTTCCCACCCAAGCCGACCTTGACGGAGGTTAATCTGCCTAGTCAAGAGGGAAAAGTCTTTATCGTTACCGGTGGCTATTCGGGCATCGGGTTCGAATTATGCAGCATCCTTTATCAAGCCGGTGGCAAGGTCTACTTAGCCGGACGCTCTGAAGAAAAAGCGCAAGCTGCAATCGAAAAAATCAAAGCCCTGCTGCCATCAAAAAACAATTCGGCGGTGGCCTCCTCCAAGCCTGGTGAACTTGTCTTTCTATCGGTTTCACTTGACGATCTACGGACGATAAAACCAGCCGCTGATAAGTTCCTCGCGAATGAGTCCAGACTCGATGTACTCTTCAACAATGCTGGCATCTCGAATCCACCACGGGGGTCGGTTTCGTCTCAGGGCCATGAACTTCAATTTGCAACAAACTGCCTGGGCCCACATCTCCTAACGCAACTTCTCTTACCAGTCTTATCAAGGACGGCTAAATCTTCGCCCTCCTCAAACGTACGCGTTATATGGTCAGGCTCGATTGTCGTGGATCTCTCGACACCCGAGGGTGGCCCATCAGTTGCCGACTTCGAACATCCCTCTGCTGACCAGCAAGTGAACTACACCAACAGCAAGGTTGGAAATTGGTATTTGGCAAACTCACTAGCAGCCCAGGTTGGCGAGCATGGTATCCTCAGTCTCGCGCAGAATCCGGGCAATCTGAAAACTGCTTTAACGCGGCATGTACCAGCTATTATACCCATCCTTATAGCACCGATACTTTATTCTGCGAAATTTGGAGCTTATACCACACTATGGTCAGCCTTCTCTACAGATTTAACCACCGAGGATGGGGGGAAGTATATCCTTCCGTGGGGCCGACTCCATCCTAGTCCACGAAAGGATTTGCTAGCAGCTCTACAAAGCGAAGAGGATGGGGGGACGGGAAACGCATTCAAGTTTGTTGATTTTTGTGATAAGAATATTTCGGAGTTTAAGTAAACTTCAACCACAGGCGTGTAGATAACAGCGAATCTAGTTAACAAGCACTAACGTTCAAACGTTGAACTATAAAATACATATACTTACAACCTCTCAGCTCTCCCAGTCACCGTTAAAATCGGCATCACCACTGTCCTCCATAGCCTTAATAACAGACTCGAAAGTCCACGGTTTATACACGTGTCCGTGTGGGATATTGGTGCTCTGAAAGGGAGTCCCATCCTTTAATGCGCTCAAAGCCTCATGATACTTTGCTTCCGCATAGTTCTCCGGATCATGTTTCCACGTCCAAGGAGCCATCAGCATACGTAAATATTTTGGCCTGGGTGTGTAATTAAGCGCGCCCTTATCTTTGTGGCCGTACTGAGTCACCTGGTTGCAAATGCCGATTTTCTGGAGGCACGCTACGCGCTCGTACCTTTTCGACAGTGAGCCTTTTGGAAGCCGCATGTTAAAGGGAGTTAGAGAGATATAGTTACCGGAGCTTGTTGTGCACCTTGGTTGCCTCGGGGATGTTTTCCTTTTTACCGGCAATCCTCAAGCACTTTGCAAGGGAAATGGCATCCTCCAAGCCTTGGTTGGCGCCATTCCCAGAAGATGGTAAAAAGGTGTGCGCTGCATCGCCGATCTGAACAACCAATCCACTGGAAGATGTCCATATCGGCTGCGGATCACGCCAAACCATCTCAAAATCTAGGAGCTTGTCCTTTGGTGTCAGTTCAATAACTCGCCGCGCATAACCTGGCCAGTCATTCATCTCCGGTATGCTTTCAAAAACGTCTTCCACAGAGACGGCCTTAGACCATGATTCTGAGGAATTTTTTGCTTTCTGAAATCCAAGCATTGATTAGATAAAAAACACGAAAAAGAAATTTCATCGAGTCATTACCTTATGGGTTATCGACCAGCCCATCTCAAAATCATTTCGAGCGAAGCTTGCGAATAGTCCATCCCTTTAAACTACCGTTAGCAGCTCCCAACACAATAGAAATAATCTGAGGTCTTACGCCATCCACATTTGTATAATAGGGGATCCGTTGGGCGCGTTTCCAAACTTCTCCACTATCTCCGGATCCGAATTCACAATCTCAACGGGGTATGAAGTTCTATAGATTGAAATTCCGGTCGATCGAGCGCGTACTTCCTCCCCCATGGTAATCTTTGTCGAGTGGCTGCCAATTCCATCGGCGGCAACAACAAGGTCAGCTTCTAATATCTTTCCGTCATCCAGCTCAACCCCAGCAGTGTGTTTCTCGGGGGTTTCAAAATATCTCACGGCACGATGGCCGTATTGTATTTTTATTCCAACTTGCTCGAGTTGCGTCTCTAGCATAAGATGGAATCTGGGACGACTATGGCGGTGCATTTCGGGTGACAATCCATCCGTTTCTTCGTATGCTCCTTTCTCGTTGTCCCGTGTAGCCATAAAATTCATATTCACTGGTTCTGTGACACGTTCACCCTTGAAATTGTGCCACGCTAGCCAGGGATTCCATGTAATTTCCTTGTTTTTCTGCTTAAGATACGGCCACTTGTTGAATGCACGCATTGCCGTATGCGAGATTGTGAACCCATCCCCTGTTCAACGTCAAATTAGGCTGAGATTGTGAAGATCAGAGTAACTCACCGGCAGTAAGCCGAGCTGGTGCTCTCTCAATGATTTTAACATCCAGCCCCTGTCGCCACATCTCAAGTGCTGCCATCAAGCCTGCTATGCCGCCGCCGACAATGAGCACAGATATGCCCAGGGGAGATTCGCGCAGAGGAAGAGCATGATCTTGGGTTGACATTTTTGTATGATTAAGAAGGAGGACTGCTGTTTATTTTAAAAGAATTAATGGTTTTCACAATCAGAATCTTCATTTTCCTCCAGCCAACAAGCCCAATTATATACTTCTCTCAAGACTCCAATTTCACCACGCTAGTCCTAAAGTAGAAAGCGAGGTGCGAAATCATAAACGGATTAGCGTTGTAATGTGCCCTAAAAGTCTCTTCTGATTCGTTTATACCCATAAGTTAATATCCACTTACTTGGATTTAATTGGATCCTCCTTATAGGGCTGTTATAGGCTATATAGCCTCGTTTCCCTTAATGGAAAACGAAGCAGTGATTTCTCGACATCCGGAGCCGGGAAAAATCATCTAATCGCAAATATAAGTTATCCGATCATGTTGACGACAAGGGCTGTGTTCAACCTTGTGACTAGTGTGCATCCTGTTATTAGACATATTCCGCCATCCTCACTTAGTACTAATAAGGTTTCAGTCCATATTTGTTGTATGGGCGAAATATGACGCATACAGCAGGTCAATTAATGGAAGTCTGCAAAGCCGCATGTTCTTGCAATTGAATTAACATTATACATTTGTACATAACTGACAGTACCTGTGTCCCAGAGCCCTTTACCTACAAACCAATAAGCCTAAGGTCCCTGCGTGACATTCCACATCTGGCCCAGCATTCCAGTAAAATTGCTGTTTCTCCAATCCGACCAATCATGGTCCAACAAGCCATAGGACTCATCATAGTCAAAAGTGCCATCGCGGACGTAATAGCTGCCCTGCAGAGCCCACACAGCCCACTCAGCATCATTTGACTCCATGTACTTCACCAAGCACTGCAAGTATGAGTTATCTTTATCCGACAAACCCGAGTTCGGGCCCCCGGTCATACCCACGCCGAATTCCGAGAGGATCAGAGGTGCAGTGTATGACTGGTTTTGAGTAAGAACGAATCCGTCCAAAGCACCATACTCGGTATTGGCCACGGTGCAGTCTCCATTGCCCGGGAAGGTGACCGTAAACGAGTACGCGTGGAATTCCCAGACATGTTTTTCCGCCCATTGGGACACGCCTAGGGTTTTGTTGCGGATAAACGATATATCGGTGGCAGACTGTGAGCCGCCGATGACGATCAGCACCTTGGGGTTGGCCTTGTGCACTGCCAAAGCACCTTGGTTTACATAATTGTACCAATCGTCGTGGCCGAGGTCCTGCAATATAGGCGTAGGACGGAGTTCGTTGCGAATCGACATTGCAACCACACCGGGATGGTCGACAGCGAATGTCGCCATGGCCTCCAAGCCAGCGAGCCACTTAGTCGTATTGAAGAAGCGGCTGTTAAGATCGTTGTATCCGGACGCAGTGTCCCACCAGCCATTTCCGTCAGTGAGATTGCAACACCAACTCGCCTCGGAAACATGGTTGTCCAACAAAGTCATGACACCCTTGTTGTCCAATGCGTCGATGATGTTGGCATAGACGTCTATGGACGAGGCATTCGCCAAGAAAGGGTTGTTTGTGACTGCATCGTTGTACGCGTCTGCCATATTAGACTCGCTTCCCCATTTCGTGCCCGCTGTGGCGAACGAGTCAGAAACAGACACGTCCGGGTCAAGAGCCATGTCGATCGAATATGTCAGGCGCACACAGTTGAACCCGTTATCCGCGATCCAGCTGGCAATTGTGTCCACGGACTGCTTGTTCAGACCTTCGGGAACGCGAGCTTCCATGTGTCCGGCCCAGTTGACGCAGCGTAGCTTGACGCGCTGGTTGTTGGAGTCGAGAATCCATCGCGATGAGGTGTGAAGCTCACCAAGAGCTGGTAGAACTGCCAGGGCAGCCAGCGCTAGTTGTCGGAAATGCATATTTCACTCCTCTTTTTGACTGTTTGACAGATGCGCGAGGACGTGAAAAAGGAAACAAAAAGAAGCACAATTATAACCCAAGGCCGAAGCAGATGATGTATGCCGTCCATTCGTACACTACGGGCCATTTTCTAGGCTAAGCGGGCGATCGTTTCCGCCCATAGATGCAATGTCGCAACGCAGGTGTGCATCGAAAAATAAAGGATTTCCTAGAGAGTTTAGTTCTTAGCTGTCACCATAAAGATTAAAAAAACCTTCCTGAATCCTTCATCCGATCTGCACGATCTCCGAACCGTAGCGTGTAACGGTGTTTAGCACGTTGGTTAAATAAGGATCCGATTGGGATTTTATGCCGATTCCTACGTCGGCGAGCTGCCGATATCAGTTGATGTCATGCAGCCAACTATTTGTCTCGTTATATTTACGTAGTGGCAATCTATATTCATTAGCTATATTCCGAGCTTTAAGAGTAAAATGTTACGCAGTGACGAAATCCTACTGAATATAAACAATCGGAAATAGCAAAATTATCCTGCTCTAGACTGAGTTTTCTTTCTCTCTCCCTCTTTTACAGTCAATATTTGCGTGGTTGTTTCTAAATGTGGCCCGCAAAAAAATTCCGGTAGCATGTATTATGGCCATATATCATGACCAACTTTTGGGCTCACACTGTAGGACTTGAGTATGAGGCATTGAAATTCCTAGTTTCGATATACAATGTTTATATTTAGAGTTGTAATAGGAAACCACTTCAAAGGCTCTTTGGTTTCTTTTACTCATATCCTTTTTTAACTCTCCCCAACTCTCCACCACCTCCCTTCAATGTTGTGCATACACTACTCTCACTAGAGTCATTTCACTCGGTTTTTGCCAATTTTAATCCAATTAGAATTACGGCCTAGCAATTAAACTTATCTGGGGTCACCCACAATTCGGCATTCCCCTCTATCTTAATTTTTTTTATACGGGATATGCTCTTATCATGTGTATACGGGGGCGCGGGGTAAGAAGTTCACTCTTTTTGTACGTCCCCTTTAGTAGGATTTAATAACTAATAAGTTCCAGGCAAGCCATAACCTTTTCCCTAGAATTATTCTGGGGAAACTAGGCTTTTGTTTGATTTTACTTCTCAAATCATTCATCTATAGCATACTGAGTGATTATCCGCGAGTGTGTGGGGCTTCAAGTTGTTACTGAAACATCGCAGATAGGTTTCAAAATACGTATAGCCGGGCCACTATAAGGATATTCTCTCATGATCTCACACCTTGAAAAAAAAAGTGTTGGGTGTAGGCATCATTATTATTCACAGCCTGGTCTGAGATTATTCCTTTCTGTTGGGGTTAGCCCCGCCCTTGGGCCTCGGCAAGATGGAAAGGGGACATGTCCATCTGCGTATCGTGGGTTGGTTATTTCCTCAAACTCTGCTGCTCTGAGTAATGATCGCACTCTCCGCTCCACTTGGGAGGCTAAAAACCCAACTTCCCCTCCTCTGGTAATCCCGCTTTGGCTTTTTCAAATCCGCTAAATCGTCATTTTAGCGCCGCGTTCTCGGCTCCAGATGCGACACCCGAGCTGCCTTTTCAGTTTTCCAAATTTTTACAACCAAAACCTCTACATTGGCTATTTTTGTTGAAGATTCACGTGGGGATCTGACGATTTAACTTGATCTGGGTCTTAGTCTGGAAGACCTCCTCGGCCGTCGATCCTGTTTGAATAACAGTAGCGTGAACGTGAAAGATCCATAAATCATGCTATATAGTCTTCTACCTCATCTTCTACGTTCAAATCTACTCAACTGAGCCAAAACACCTCTAACCCCTGCCACTTCACCTGTTGGAGTCTGCATAACCTTGAAAAAAGATAGGAGTTACACCAAACGTTGACTAGGGTACCAACCAACCAACCAATCCTTGCTACAACCTTCCTTATTTTCTCAACTCGAATGGAAAAGAACACTAGAAAGATGGCTAATCCACTCGATTCCATGAAGTCTACATGGCGAGAGGCCGATAAAAGCACTTGGTCGACACACCACTACATTATCGACTTTCTTAATGTGTATCACACCGATCTCAACAAGCCCGTCCCCGTTTTCTCCAAGGACGACAAAATCCCGCATATTCCGCAACTGCCGCAGCATATTTGGGTCATGTTTTATGCAATGATCCCATTAGGCATTCATCAAGCTCTTCTTTCCGTGTATCCACTCGGCGTGGGACGCCTGGCAGCATTCACCCTCTATTTCATCTCGTTCAATGCCATTATTATCCGCGAAGTGCACATTCTTCGCCGTCTCGCACATCAACATGGGTTTCTTGACGGAGACGTTCACGGACGCGACGGTGTGCCTGATATTGGCGTGAGCAGAGTCGCCAAGTCACTGTACAAAACTACTGGATCTCGTCTGGCCCTCGCCATCTACATATCCTACAACCCAGCCATTTCCCCCCTCGACGTCATGAGTCAGCCATCGTGGTGGGGTTGGCTGTTGCTTGAAATCGGCCTATATGGCATCGTTCTCGACTTTTGGTTTTATTGGTACCACCGCGCCATGCACGACGTGGGCGGGCTGTGGAAATTTCACCGCACTCACCATCTCACCAAACACCCCAACCCGTTGCTCGCTGCGTACGCTGACCACGAGCAAGAGTTTTTCGACATGGTCGGAGTGCCCTTCATGACCTACGTGACTCTACGTGCTATCGGCCTGCCACTGGGCTTTTACGAATGGTGGATTTGCCACCAATATATCGCCTTCACTGAAGTCTTTGGACATAGTGGCTTGCGTGTGCACTTGACCGCTCCATCCACCATGGCTTGGCTTTTGGAAATCTTTGATGCCAATATTGTTGTTGAGGATCATGATTTGCATCATCGTAAGGGCTGGAGGAAGAGCCATAACTATGGAAAGCAGACCCGTCTTTGGGATCGGATTTTTGGCACGTGTATTGACAGGATTGAGTCGAAGGCCCAGAATGTTGATTATGTCAACAAGGGAGATATGCCTATTTTCTAATCACTTTATTTCAATATCATCTGGCACACGCTTATAACCTTTTGGTCTCAATGTGATATGAAAATTTACGAAACGACAATTTGTTCATAAAGAACAGAGCATATACATTCAACCAATCTATGTACATATAATCTGATTAGCAGCAGTCTTCTAGGTAGAATAGTCGTTGTAGACATTCAAAAGAAATGTACTGCTCTTTACCGCATATTCCCTAGATCCACGTCGATAATGATATCGCTATGAAAGACCAAATAAATTTATTAAGTTTATATCCATGTCATATCATATCTTTCAAAATACCACTATTTATTACTTCCAATGTCTTAACTAGTCCTAACCTAGGGTCCTTAAGAAACACATTATTCAACCTGGATATTTTCTGTAATAGAATATAACGATTATTAGCATTTATATAAGTCTAGAGTACATGTAGATTAGTAGTCCATCAAATAACACTGTCCACCTTTCGCATCTGTTTACTATACCACATCTACAGAATCAAAGGTCAGACCATAGGCAAATGAATCGAGTATTGAGGGTAGACTTACACTCTCCGCACCAGATCCCACTGCCTTGATGCCTGTCCAACTGGCCAGCCTTGATGGCGCAACTGACCGAGTTATCAGTCGCGAGCCCTCCTCTGACACGGCCGGGTTGAACAACACCTCCTTGGGCAGAGCTGGGTTCAGGACAGCTGGTCGTCCAATGCCGACCAAGTCGCAGCCACCACCCTGGACGGCCTCGGTAATGCCACCGCGCGTACGGAAGCCTCCAGTGACCATCAAGGGTGTGTCTGGAAATTGGTCGCGAATGGTCTCGGCAAATTCAAGGAAAAAGGCCTCTCGGGCGACTGTGCGAGCTGACTTTTCTGATGGAGGAGACGAAATGTCTTGAAACATCTGTTGCGTACATAAGCACGTTAGTGTTCTTTTTCTTCGTGTTAGTTTATACAAAAATTACTGGCCGTGGTATTCTCATATGTTCCGCCGCTGATTTCCACAAAGTCCACACCAGCTTCAACAATCAGCTTGAGCTGCTCGACACACTCTTTAAGCTCTTTGGCCGACTGGTGATCCACCGAGTTCAACTTGATTCCGATACAAAACCCTTTGTCGGACACTGATCCTCGAATGGCCTTGATAACCTCCACGACGATCTTTGCCCGTCCTGCCGCCGAGTTTCCGTATGAATCCGTTCGACGGTTTGTGTGAGCTGACAAAAACTGCGCGAGAAGATAACCATGCGCCGCATGTACCTCGACGCCCTGGAACCCAGCCTTGGCGGCCAGACGACTCGTATGCGCAAACTGTTGGATGACGTTGTCGATATCAGTCTGTGTCATCTGTCGAGGGCAACCAAAGACCATGGCACTGGCGGCTCTAGCTATAAGTCCGTTGCCCAAATCCACACGAACGGGGCTCGGGGCAATGGTTTTGGAGAAGATGCTTCGTGATCCGGCTCCAATGGGCGACTGGCGCCCAGGATGGTTGATCTGCATGACAGTGGGTGTCCCATTTTGTGTGCATACAGAAGCCCAGGATTTCCATCGGCTGAGTAACTCTTCCTCTATCTTTGGGTTGACTGTGTTATCCTGGGCGGTCCCAAGATGTGCCGCGTCAACTTGAACATTTCCTAAATGCATTGGGTTAACATTTGTTGACATAAAAGTAAAAGAGTTTCCACATACCTGTCAATACCATTCCCCATTCTCCCCGTCCCCATGCCGCGTATATGTTATCGCTTGCTTCTGCCGGCAGTCCATTTTTATCGGCCATTAGTTCGGCCATGGCGGCCTTCACGAGGCGATTCTTCAATTCCAGGCCGCATTTTAATGTCAGTGGTTGTGCAATTGGCGAATCCATTGCGAATAAAATAATATGTTGTAGTCAAAACTATGTTATTGTTGGGTCTACGGAACTTTGTTACTTTTGTAATCGATCACCTCTGTTTGAATTTTTATAAAAATGGAAAATTACCTCGGCATCCCCGCCTAATCGGACGAACTAGTTGCCCCGAACCAGAAAACAATCTACAGCAAGGTTATTTATTATAAAAGCTGATTAATTTTACATTTTCGGTCGAACTATCAGGCCGCTCTTGTTTAAGGTACAAGTCGCCACAGAGAAAACTAAATCTCCTCGGATCTCGGGTGTCGGTCGAACTTTATCCGTGCCATTTTATTTTGCAATCCAAGGGGTCAGTTATAGAAAATCACAACTAATCTGTAGTATCAACTAAGAGAAAAAAAGGCTGTATACGCCTGCAACTAACTTCAAGATCTATAGAAGAGCTCTAATCCTAAACACAGGGATCCGGTAAACAAGGGTATCTTATTGCTGCGTTGTATGGAAGAATTATACTAAGCTGTTTGTTGAACTATTAACTCCTCAAGTTCAGTTTTCTCTGGCGGAGAGGTCTTGATCTAGCCTTGCCGTTTTCCCTGTCGGCCTCCTCGCTGGAAAATCCGCGGGTAGCTCGATTGCTGTATCGTGAGGCTCATGATACCCATGTGAGTTAGCTGGTGAATGGGCCAGCTTGACAGCTTTGGCTAGAGGGTCATTATGTCGGTGTGAATCAATTGGTAGAGAGGGTAGCTCAGCTGCTTGGGCGTAAGGGTTATATTGCCCATGCAATTCACTCGGTAGTTGTCGCGGACCTTCTAGGCCGGGTAACTCTTAAAGGCTGTTGGCTCTCAGACCCGGCAGACATCTCTACCATGCCAGGATGCGGTTGTTGATTTGATTGCTGCGGACCAGTTTGCTGGCGAGTCGACCGAAACTCAATCGAGGCCAAAGTCCGCAACAGTGCATCTGCCTCCAGCGGCGGTTCTACCTCTCCGCTCAGGATCTGAGCAGCGGTGACTTTGTATTTGTAAAACTTCTTATTCGACCCTCGGCCTTCGATAAAAGTTCCCGCCTCGACACTGATGCCTCCGAATAAGCCGTTTGTCTTGGACAACGTGAGCATCGACCCTACTCCACGCCAATTTGCACCTAATCCGGCCTCGCTGCTTCGACCTGTAATTCCTAGAGCCAGGGATGCATTGGTCCCCAAGGTCAGACTTCCGATTTGGCAAAAGGTGCGTACGGAAGATTTGTCTGGCACAGCAAAAACGAAGTTTGTGAATTCAAAGCCAAGCTGGCCGCCAAACCCTACGCCACCGATGGTGGAGACCAGCTTCCATCATCAAGCCGTGCGACAATAATGCCGGATCCAAGTCGTGCCGAGCCCATGAATCCTACTTTGAATGCGGTGAAAATGATAAGTCCATATAGCTCATTAACCTGGTGATTCGGCCATATGACCGGAATCAACGGGTGGCCCAAATGCAGGATAAATTTACCTGCGCATCTCGAAGAATTGCCTTGGCTGTGCTGCTTGGGTTATCTACATTAATAAACGATTCTAGGATTTTAATGGCCTTTTTGCAGTCGCCTGTTTGTGTGTTTTTCGTTGTTAGATTTAGTCGTTAGAGCACGAGAAGACACCGACTCACTTTGCAAAGAGATACTAAATGGATTGTGAATTCCTTGGGGCATGTTTACAGCGAAAGCTGGTTGCTTTCTGCATTGCGGCTGATGATAACATTATTATTAAGAACACCGAGCCGATCAGCCACGCTGGAGGATCCAAATTGGGATCAGCGTGTGCATTTGTGCTAGTGTTTTCAATGTTATTCCGTACATTGAAGACCTTCAACGTTGCGTTGTCTTTTTTTTTGACAAAAAATGTATACACATGTACGGTACATATATAAGTTCAATTATTCTTTGTGCCCTCCCGACTTAACATCAACAGCATGTGATAAGATGGACTATACAAGCTCACATATCCATTATCTTGCCTTATCCACTTTAACCATGAGTTCAATTCATAGATATCTTTACACTGCAATATTGCATACGGTCAATATACGTGGAATCGGGGTGTTACTTTCATTCAATCCATGGATAAGCCAGCACTTGAGGGCGACGATGTCGATCAGCCATTGGCATTGCTAAATCCGTATTCAAGTCGGTAATCACCATTCTGTTGGTGTATCTTGACTTGCCTTCAAACGGTTTTCTTCGTCCCGGCGTCGGGCTTCGCATGAAACAAGATGGCAACATGAGCCTACTCCCTGTTTCGATACTCGAAATTTTGATTCGACTTTGCCGCAAAACAACATTTCAAATGCTCTCCATTTTTCACCACCTCTACGACTTTCCGACGTTTCTCCTGGGTATGTGCGAGCGTCAGGTCCTGGTGTTATTCATAGTTTTTCTAGTAGCACCTAAAGGCCTGGCGGAGGACCTTACTGGCGAATGTCACGAGCTGGGGCCTTGCACCTTTTATTTTGTCCTTTTCGGGATTTTCCCCGCATGTGCGAAAAAAAGGAGTTTCGTAAACCTATAAATTGAGTTTGGTTGATGATAGAGGTCGAGTTCCTCTTTGGTACGTTCTCGTTTATACATGATGACAAACCCTAAAATGCTCTTCCCTAGGATTATCTTGGAAAGTAATGGTTTTTTGTTCAGTTCCCACACTTCAGAGCGTTTTATTTTAGAGCCATCGCATATTCGATCGATCTTTCTGCGCTGTTCCTATTGAATTGAGTAATTGGCCTTCTTTCGCTCGCTTCTGATTCAACTTGTTACAGCGGAAGTCCCGTGGGGATTGTGAAATGTCTCATAGGTCGTGAGTATGATAGTACTAGCCCGTTCTAGTTTTAGAAGATAATGAGACCGAGTCAGTTGCTCTGATAAGTGCTGCTTCACCTTCTTCCAGGTGGAAGTTCTATGGGATTGTTTGTCCCTAAACAGGACCAAAATCTTGAGCTTCTCCATCACTTTTTGAATTTCCTGCCTTCATTTAGTGACAATAGCCGAAGGGGCAATCATTAGAAATGGCCAGTGGACTAGTGTAAGACCGGCTGTCTCCGAATCGTGTCGATCTGGGTTGCCAGGTTAGACGTCAGGGCTTGTGGATAGCCTCACGACCGGGATAGCTTCAAGAATTGAATTGGGAATAGCCTCCGACGAAGCCATGGGAAACTAACTTAGTTGACTGTGTGAATGGTTGCCTGCACGTGGTCGTAGATTGCCTGTACAGATCGTACCTAGCGACGCCTACTGGCAATGAAAAAACGCCGAGGAAAAAAAGAGTAGTAAAAAAGATCACTTTGCTCCTCTGCCATGACTCAGACTTTGCCTCGCATGAGAGAATAATAATTACGTATAAATTAAAATTTAATAACCAACAAAACAACAATTGACCATCTGGAAAAGACCACCTGCCTAAAACCGTATAGTGCGAGGGTCGCAGATACGCCGCTTCTTTAACTTAACCGCATCATCAATATACAAATTTGAGTAGATTCAAAGCTGCAGCACATTGATCGATCATATAATAGTTGACTGACCAATATTCTTATAATCAAATTATTCCAATATCAACTCGAGGGGAATTGACGCCTCTATTTGGCATCTCGGCGGAAACCGAAATCGCTATCTGGTGGATGTAACCCTAAAATCAGCGCCAAAATGCTTAATTTGAGCCTGATAGGGCAACGATAGCACCACAACGCCTTTTTTTGTCGCATGATTTACTATTGCACTAATGATTGCTTCCTGCCTAAAGTAGCGCATTGTTATACCTCGAACAGTGTTGGGGCTCCTGGAAGGATGAGACCATTGCAACGCTACAGATCGGCAGCGTCGCCACAAAAACGGTGGGACGCCGCGGTCAGGGCTACAGTTGGCTTACCCCTCTCGAGCTGAGATGATCTCTGTTTGTTTCTTCTGCGATCCTTCTAGAAGGGGAAAGGCTGGCTTGTTTAGTACTGGAGCTTGTTATAATTAGCTGCAACCTGGCGATGTAGCTATAAGTGACAGGGCGCGCGCACTTCTCACTTCTTCTTCCTTTTATAATAATTCAAGAAGGCGAGATTTAATTCGATTTGCCGGCGCCTCTCAAATCAATCCCGAAAAAATGGCGTCGAGAGCAACATTTCTGCTGCTCTGCCTCGGCCTCCTGCTCGCCCTCACCACTCTCACCACCGAGGCGGCCCCATCAAACGTCAAACGCAGCGGATATGTCGTCCACGAAAAGCGCGAGACTGTGCACCCCCGATGGACTAAACGTGATCGCGTGCCTCGGCATAAGATGTTGCCGATGCGAATTGGACTGATGCAAACGAATTTGGAAAAGGCTTACGACCATTTGCTCGACGTGTAAGTGTCTGCCCTAAATAGGAACGAAACATGCAATTGCTGAAAAATAGCAATTAATATAGATCCCACCCAGAATCTGAGAACTACGGAAAACACTGGAGTCCCGAAGATGTCATCAAGGCATTTGCGCCATCTGACGAGACTGTCTCCGAGGTCAAGAGCTGGCTCGTCGACAGCGGGATCCCAGCAGATCGCGTTACTCACTCGGATAACCAGGGCTGGCTTGCCTTCTTTGCCACACCGGATGAGGCCGAGGACCTGCTGCAGACAGAGTTCCACGAGTTCGAGGACTCGGTGACCGGCGGCGTTACTCCTGCATGCGATCAGTACCATGTGCCGCATCATATCAAGAATCATGTCGACTACATCACTCCCGGAATCAGGCTACTTGCTCCAGTAGATGACTCCCAGCAGTTCAAGAGCGAGGATATGATCCGTGTTCGTCGTGATAATGAGAAGAAATCTCGATCTGCACGTATTATGCACAGCCTCAGGACGCAAGCCGATGAGTCCATTGTCGAAACGCTGCTGCAAAGCAAAAACGCTGAGGGAAAGGGCTCTGATCTCAGTACTTGCGACGTGGCAATTACTCCGGCTTGCATAGCTGCTTTGTACAAGATCCCAGAGAACAAGAGAAAGCCGCATCCGAACAACTCATTGGCGGTCTTTGAGTCGGAACTGCAATTCTACCTCCAGGAGGATCTCGATCTTTTCTTTGCCAATTTCACGAAACAGATTCCCAAGGGAACGCATCCCATTGCTGCCAACATTGATGGTGGTCAACAGGCTACTACTGACCCATACCAAGCCGGTGGTGAGGTCAACCTCGACCTAATGCTTGCTTATCCTATCGTCTATCCTCAAACCATTGTTGACTACGAGGTCGACGACTTTTTGGTTCAATCTAACCCGAACGACACTTATAATATGGGAGGATTCAATAACTTCCTTAATGCCTTGGACGGTGTAAGTTTGTCTCAAAATTCATTGGCTCTGTTCGCCTCTTGCTAATAGTACCAGTCGTACTGCACATTTTCTGCCTATAACGAAACCGGAAACGACCCCGATCTGGACCAAGAATACCCAGATCCCAATTCCGGCGGCTGGGGTGGCCCATTGATGTGCGGAGTCTACAAACCAACGAATGTCATCTCGGTCTCATACGGTGGCCAGGAAGCGGATCTTCCTCTCTCCTACCAACGCAGACAATGCCTTGAGTTTGCGAAGCTAGGCTTGCAGGGAGTATCTTTCCTGTTTGCTAGCGGTGATTCCGGTGTCTCCAACTACCCTGAAAAAGCTGGTGGTATTGACGGACCAACCGGCTGCCTTGGCAGTGACTTGGACGTGTTCAACCCAACATGGCCAAACACGTGCCCGTACATTACCAACGTCGGTGCCACCAAGGTCTATCCCGGAAAGACCGTTTCGGATCCAGAGAGCGCAGTGTTTGACCCAGCTGGACACCCGTATAGCGTGAACTTTTCATCTGGCGGTGGATTCAGTAACGTCTACCCAATCCCGAACTACCAGCAAGATGCTGTAGCCACTTTTTTCGAAAAGCACAACCCTCCCTACCCGCATTACAGTACTCTTGCGCCTGATACTGGCGACATCAAGCAGTTGGTGGACATCGATGCCTTGAGGGGCGACACTAAGGGTATCTACAACCGCATTGGACGTGGTGTACCTGATGTTGCTGCCAATGGTGACAATATTGCTGTATGTTTTTGTTTTTATTTTTTCTTGTCAAGTAAACTTGCTGATTGGTGCATAGGTCTACGTGGGAGGAAACTTCAGTCTCTCCGGTGGAACATCGGCCAGCACGCCAATTTTCGCCGCCGTCATCAACCGAATCAACGAAGAACGGCTTTGGGCTGGTAAAGGCCCGCTGGGATTTTTGAATCCCTCTTTATACGCGAACCCATCCATGCTAAATGACATCAAGAACGGTAAGTCTGCCTAGTGACTTTTTGGAAGAGGGCGGACACTAATTTTTTTTACAGGGACAAACCCCGGCTGCAACACGAATGGCTTCTCGGCTGTTCCTGGATGGGACCCTGTCACAGGCTTGGGCACGCCTAATTTCCCCAAGATGCTGGAGTACTATATGAAGCTGCCTTGATTGGGTATCATGGTACCATCAATCCTATACTTGGTTGCTTTGAAATCTTGATTGCATTAGAAGATACATGTACATTACAGAAAAACTAATGGAAACCAAGCCTCAAGCGGAGAATTCTTGCCGTATTGGAATTAACTGGTTAGCACATAAACTCCTGTAGCTTGTGATCTGCATGTGGCAATACGAGGCGAGCAATTACCCAGACGAAAGAGCAAAGTATGATTCTGATCCTAAAAGAGAAGGAAGTGCCGCAATAATAAGGTTAATTTAAGAGTGCCTCGAAAGCCGCGTGCCCGGCAGTTCGTTCCCCAGGATGGATCCAGTGCGGGGGCGGGTCATCCCGGCCTACGATGTGCATTGTATATCAGTTGCCGTCTCGCGGGGATCCAACCAAGTATTCTCCGTCAATATTACTACTCTATATAAAGGAGACCCATTTTAATAATGGGTTGGTAGTGTCCATTCTCTATCCTGCATCTGTCTGTCTCGGCTTCTCTTCTCTTCGGCTACGACACAGGTATCACCTCTGCAATCCTTGTGGAAGTGGGAAGCAAATTGGGCAAGGTGCTCAACGACATTAGTACATTAAAGGAGCTAATCACCACAGCTACTTTCAGTGGTGCCTTTTTCGATGTGTTCTGGCAGGTCTGTTGGCAGACAAGTACGCAGAAGGCTATCCATCTATATAGGCTGCCCTCTTCATTATTGGAGCGATCGCCCAGACTTGTGCTTTCTCCATAGCCTAGATGACTATGGGACACTTAATTGTGGGTTTTGGGGTCTAGTCTGGGCTATGGGCGTCCCAGTCGGTTTTCCCGTTTTGGCAATTTCGACGTCGTGATGCTCTGATTGTTGACTTTAGTAGTTGTATATTTCCGAAGTTCCTCCTGCCAAGTACCGTGGCCGCATTATAGGCCTTGACAGCATTTTATCTTGCCAATTACGGGCGGACAGCTAATTAGCTATGGAATCGGGGCAGCGTTCGCCAATGTCAACCATGGATGGCGAGACATCCGCGAAGTATTCAAATACGGGTCGGCGGTCAAGTATTCTCGACAGTTGCAAAGGGAGGCAACGAATAGATCTAGGATGGTTATAAATGTCCAATCCTATAAGTAGTTGTGAGTAGTCTAGTTTCGTATGGGTTATTCCAAGACTTCCATACCATAGCCCACAACGATTTCCCCTCCATCTCCAAATTAGCACCAATAAGTAGCAATAAACGGTCATTTCAGGGGTCCAAGTGAACATATGCCATCAGCGAAAGTAAATGCTTACCACTGCTCAGTGATAAATGCAACAGGCTAATGTAAACAAACACATAGCATTGTTATCAATCGATTCACATGTGCGTCCGTCTGATTGGCAGGCTGTGTATAGTTAAGAGACCTGATCGGCAGCACATCCGGCTGCATCCGGCGCATTCCAGAAGAACAGACAGAACACGGAGGACGAGAGCGCCGAAACACCGTGTGCGGTGAAGAGTTGCTATTCTAGTTGACGTACTCCGTACATGTACGTAAAAGTTTATGAAGAAAAAAAAGGC
This sequence comes from Talaromyces sp. PX2406, assembly GCA_023626115.1. NCBI lineage: Eukaryota > Fungi > Ascomycota > Eurotiomycetes > Eurotiales > Trichocomaceae > Talaromyces > Talaromyces sp. PX2406. The sequence goes on from JAMAGJ010000004.1 coordinate 1,225,790, forward strand.
CAATAAAAATCAGAAGATAGCGAAAGTAAAACAACGTATGGTAGAAGTTCCGGCTGACGCGGCATTACGTATCTGGGAACAACGCCTGACCGCTATGTCGGACAAGACGCAAATCATTAGTACCAGGACCGGCTGTCATTATTATGAGCATAAGTCATAATAATACGGCGTAGTAAAACAGCACAAGGACAAAGCCTGAAAAAAAAAAAAAAAAAAAAAAAAAAAACGAGCTTGGCTGATGTCATGCAAACATCGGGCGTCGGCGCTGTGCTGATTCTGATTCCCGGCTTGGCAGCACAGCAGTAATTGCGCAGTCTTTTTTCGTCTCTTCCTCTCTCTTTCTCTCGCAAACTCTGATCTATAAGTATTTCTTCTTCTTCAGTCGATATATGCGCCCTGTATCGCTTGCTCGACGATTTGCTGCGAATTGAATTTCCTCCAGCAATGACCGCAACCAACAAATAAAAATAGAGACAACAAACACGGACAAACAAACCGGTGTCGCCACCACGCGAAAACACCGACTGTCCTCAATCTTATTATTATTTCCCCTCGTCCTTCTCCTCCTGTCATCGCCATGGAAGAAGCCGGTCTACCTCAGTCTGAGGGTCCTCCTCCGCTCCCATACTCTTTGCGCCAACGGAAGAAATCCATTGCGTTTTTCTGGACGCTTTTCGTGATCGACACCCTCGGCCAACCGCTGATCTTATACTGGGCGCTGAAATACTGCACGAGTTTGTCGCTAAATTTGGGTATGTCTTTGCTCGATCTATCCCCATCTGTTTCGGTCTTTAGGTGGTACTAGGAGTTGGAAGGAGAAAACATCAGCTAACACTACACGCAGTCTTTTCGATTAGTACGGCGGCCCTAGGCGGTATTTCGGTCTTTGAATACTTTTATCGACTGTATAATCTTATGCGAAAGGACTCCCGAGCTCGTCCTCTGAATGCGCGCAAGTCATGGGTATGTTGGGTTTGTAAGCATCTAGAAAGATACAAGACTGACGTTGCGATAGCTCGACTTTTTCCACATCAACTTTACCATTGTATGGCTGATTCTAGCCGTTGAATTGATTGTGTGAGTATTTTTGCTTTTGTTATACTACAGAATCAGTTTATCTAATACAATTTGTTTTTTTTCCAGGGGAACCGTCAGCCCGGACCCTCACGGTACGCTCTTTCGATAATCCACCATGGTCTATCATGCTAATACGCAACAGTTCGCCTACTCGCCATGCCTCTCCCCACCGTCATGTTCTACTTTGGCGGCGTCCACCTGACGCTTGACATACTCCGCATGGCCGGCTTCAAAGCCCCTTTCCGCATTTCCTCCACCCACCAGGGCTCCGCCATGCCCACTGCCCTGTACGTGCTTGTCGAAGATATCGTGGCTGTCGACGGCGGCGGAGGCCAAAAGTTCCGCTACGCCCTACGTACTCGCTACCTGTCGAGTCCGTATTTCCGGCGCATGCTGTTTGAAATGAACTGCTTCTGGGCCGGCGGCTCCCTGGTTGCGGCGGCTGCTATTACCGCTATTATCTTTACGACGTCGGAGGACGTTGCCTACACAGTGCGTCCTTTTCTCTATCTCTCTCTCAAGCAAAATCGCTGACAAACCTTAGCTGGGCTGGTCCCTCCCCTTCGCCTGGGCCACTGTTTGGACCCTCATCACCTTTCCATGGGTGCAAGCCGAACTACGCCGCGAAAAGGAGACATGGGACCGCGTCCGGCACTTTGGCGGTGGCGAGCCGTTTACCGACGACATCACGGTGAATCCACGTACGCGCTACAACTCATTCCAGGCTCGTATTCTACCTTTTGGGGGACGTGAGAAACAGGTGCAGGATGCTCCTTCGCTGCCGGGTTCATCGACTGTCACTGATGATACGAACACTCATGCGAATACTACTCTTACTGATGATGACAACAATACTCATAATCATAATCATAATCACACGAATTCTAATGACAACACTACGGAATCGAAAATCCAAGACGACGACAACAACAATAACAACAACAACAACAATACCCAAACAGACGGTGTCGTCGCTGGCGACGAAACCCCCGTCGATACTCGCGGTCACGACCACCACGAAACACAAGAAAAAGGACCCAAGCCGGACGTTTGAAAGTCTTGTTTTATATATATCGGCAAATCTTACTTATTTTTAATACCGTTATTCTCATTGTTATTATTATTACTATTACTACCATGTGATTTACATACAGCGTTTCTTGTTCATTTACGCGGGAGATATCATAGTTGCGGCGTCTGGGTCTGTCTGTACATGTAAGGGTTAGGATTTTTCGATTTATAGAAACAATTGGCACAACCTTTGTATCTCTTCAAGTATCGTTGTTGCTTCTAGTTCTAACTATGTATGTGAAACGAGAAAATGGCATTATTGACAAAACCAAAAGTCGATCAAATTGACCATAGTGCAAACCCATATTCTATATATCTATTGACCCTTTCCTGGCAAGTAACATTGAACTATATAAATATACACAAAAATTTGTTATCAAATGCATGGCGATGATACCGATACTCAATCGTCCATACATGAATCAACGGATAAATCCTAAAAAAGAAAGGGAGAAAAAAAGGTATCCTGGTAAATAAAAACGAAAGAAAATTATGAAATAACCAAGGCCGTGATAATATGCAAGTCCCTGAAATGTGAAAGAAAAAGAACAACAAATAGCACGTACACACCCCCATATTAAATCAACTAGTATGTGGTACCAAAATATAGGCAAATGCTAAGACTCCGAAAATGCCATCTCGATTATGAGACCGAAACCCCGAAAAAAAAAAAAAAAAGACAAGAAGAAGAAAAAAAGTGAAAAACTTTTCTTATTCGTTTGTGTTCACGTTGTGTCGATATAATAGCTTGCGTCCTAGATTGCGAATACTTCTCTTGGAACTGTTATATCGTTAGTATCGATAAATTATAGCAAAGGAAAGAAGAAAAAAACACACCTCTCTTCATGAGAATTGCCGCCGATGCTGCTGCGAGAAGTAGGCGGGCGCTCAGACGTAAAGCTTCGTCGTTTAGAGGGTTCTTCCTCCTGCTCCGCATCAGCCGTCGGAGGCTCCGAGATCATGATACTCGGCTCTCTGGAATCAAAGTGGCTCGATGAATACGAAGCTGTCTGGCCCAGTGGATACGTGTCAGAGCCACTGACCGACTGGTGTAGAGACGATGATCCAGAGGTTTCGGCATGGGAGCTGCGACTGGCTATATTTCGAGGCGAGGAAATTCCCAAGGCAGACGAGGCATCGGACGGCGGGAGGATGATTTGCGACGAGGTCGCTAGCTCTCGCAGCCGTTGCTGCTGCTGCTTAGTTGGCCGCGGGTGAGAGAACTTGTTGCCGAGAATGGCTGGCGCATGGGAGATTAACGCTTTGATAACGTCCTTTTTCAGACGGAGAGCAAGTTCCAGGTTCGACCATGTCTTGTTCCGGTACTCCAGCACAGGCAGACGGAAGACGAAATCGTGCACGTCCTCAATGTTGCGCTCTCCTCGCCCCTTGTAGCTCAGGCAAAGAACGACGTCGTTGATTTTGACATTGGCAAGGATCATGTAGTTGGACGCTCGGGACATCATCTGCGTAATGTCGTCTGTCTGTTCTTTCTTCGCACCTCGGAGTGAGAATTTCTTTGGTTCGCCCACTGTCGCCGAGCTATTAGACATGATACTGGCCGCCTTGTCGGTGGAGGATCTTGTCAATGCTCGAATACTTTCCGCAGACTTTTTCTTCGAGAGACCACCAATCTGGGTTGGCGAACGGAGAGGTAATCCAGGTCGGTCGCCTGGTGACAGACGATTGTTATCCTTGGTTATCCGTGTCATCGGCGCGACTCGGAACCGGCTGGGCCGTAATTGATTCCCATGTTGTTGTCCCTTGCGATTATCCGGTAGACTCAAAGTCGGCTGTAGCCTAAGTTCGATTGAACCGGGGCCTGCCGGGGCCTGTGAATCGTCTCCTGCTAAAGAGCTAGCCTGGCTACGGGGCGTTGACACAAAGTCAGGTGTGAGTTCCCCGTCGCCGGCGTTATCTTCTTCCTCATCTTCCTCGTCTACAGGTATGATATGTTTGACCATAAAAGGTGAGAATCCGCCGCTGCCTTCAAAGGCGCTGGATCCCATACCGGGAAAGATGTATTCAAAGAGCTTCTTACCCAACTCCCGTTCCAATTGCACCTTGAGCGGGAAGAGATTCACTTCGAATTGGTCCAGAACCGGGATACCAGCCACGGCTTCCAACATGTACCACTGCACGCGAAGCATCATATCTCCGCTCTCGATTCGGCTTTTATGGTCCATGTAAGGGACAATCATCTGAGGGTAGAGAGCATTCTCCAGCAGATTCAGCGCGTACAAACGCTCGACTTCGATCATGTTATGATTCGACCCGTCTGTGTGGTCTGTCCGTTCATACGATGCGTTGCGTAATTGAAATTCCACCAGCGGTTCATTCTTATCACGCATAAGGTGCCAGACAATATCTGAAGCCGATAGGCAGTAGCGCAGCGAGGCACTGGCTTGCGATAAGGCCCGCTCATCAGTTCGTCTCTGTGAGGTTGTGATGGCTTTCATTATGAAGAACAACTCGTCTTCGCAGCTGACCAAATCTTTCTCGAGGGTAATCCGATCCTGCCAACCTTGGACATCCAAGTGGTGAGCCTGGATTTGGAAATAGTCTCTGATTTCCTCTAGCTGGCGAATACGCTCCTGTAGCTTAAAGACCATCTCTGGCGCGCCCCGGAGATCGCTGAAATCAGAGGCAAACATGATCTTCTCCAGCTTCTCGCTCCTGACCTTCTCCAGCGGTTCACTGTAGAGCAGCAAGTCCAAAACGATAATGTACATGGTATAGTATTCGTTCGAGTCGCAAATTGCCCGCACATCAGGGAAGTCCACCCAGACCTGGTCCACACGGCCCTCGCCATAGTCATGATGAAGCGTAGAATCTCCCTCCCCTTTGGCCACTTCATCGTTATATTTCAGACGAAGGTTATTGAACTTATCGTACCGAAGAGAAGCCGAAGTCCTCTGGATAATCCGCGAGAAACCGAACGGATTGAGCTCAAAGTCAAACATAGCTTCCAAGGTCAGCCACGGTGGCCAAGCCGAGCCCGGCGCATTTCCATATTTGTTTCCAGCATAGAACTGCAAGTGTGCCTTGAGATTCTTCTGTGTTGCAACGAAAAACTGAGCGCCATCCATGTGCACGGAGAAACGACGCTGGACCAGCCCGCTAACGTCATCACTGACTCGACGCTTGTCCATGATTGATATTACCTTCAACGCCATTCCCTTAGCAGCAACCAGCGTAACAGATCGTGGATTCTTGTCGCTTTGCAGCTGTATCTGAGGAGCAATCAGATGCAGGTGATAACTGTTCTGCGGCGTGAATTCCGGCGATATATTGTCGCTAAAGTCGCCCGATTTGGGGTGTGCCCGTTCATTCGGGGAGGCCGTCGAAGGGTCATCTGCGTTCACGAACCTCTTGGCATCATGTAACAGCTGCTCGATGCGTTCCTCTACGCTGTCGTCGTCTTTCCGCTCCTGACTATCTTCACGATCGGGGGAGCGATTGAAAAATCCTTTCCGCTTGCGTTTGTTCTTGTTCTGCTCGTCAACGATGTCGGTAATGAATTTTACAGCCTGGCGCGACATGTAATACACAAAACCTCGTCTCTGACTGACTTGATGGCCATAGCGCACCATGATGTCTCGTAGGGAGTTGTTCCACTTGACTTGAGGATTGTGAATAGTGAAACGGTTATTGAAATCGGTCGCCAGCTCAACATCCGGCGGCTCGTAGTTACCGTCTATTACGGACTCGCCACCGTCACTGTTGGACTCCAAGTTTTCTCCGGATCGTGACGACCAATCACTTTCTTGAGCTTCGCTACTGGTCGCGTCGTTGTCGTTGTCGTTTTCTTCGCCAAAGATGAGTTTCTCAAGGTGACGAAGCCCAGCAGTTAGAAACTTGCGTCGTCTTGCCAGAGACTCTGCCTGCCGAACAAGCAACTCATGCTTCACTTTGAGGTCGTGATTCTCGCCGCCTTCCTGGACAAGCTGGAGCTCGTGCTCGTTGAGTTGAAGTTCATGGTTTTCAGACTGTATTTGCAGGTTGGCTATACGGCCCTTGATGAGATCCATCTGCACTCGTCGCGGATCGTTACCCTGAGACATGACACACTCATGGGTTGGTTCGTCACCAAATGCACTGAATCCAGTCTTGGCTGATGATGTGCTATTATGATCCGTTTGTCGGAAGTACGTGAAACGAGGGGTGTACGCAAGAGGTAATATTTGTGTCTTGGGCGTGGATTCCTGGGGAAGGATCCAGTCGAGTTCGACAAAGTCATCCATGTCAATCCAGCTTAGATCTTGGTCGGGAATCGTAAAGCGAGACAAGTCCACAGCGGCAGTAGTCTGTTGCATGGATGATACAATCTCTTCTGGCCTGGCTTCTACATCCTCCATAGTAGTCCCTTCAATGCTAGCAGAAACTGCTCTAAAGTCGGCGGCTTCAAAGTCCAGTTCCGCGCGGTTGATTCGCATAGCGCTCGACTTTAGCTGTTTGAGTCGACCTCGAATCGGAGTCGTGACTTGCTCTCGCCTCTGATGCAGATCGAATTTGAAGTTGGCGAGGCGGACCTTAAGACCTGTTGCAGCCACCACATCTTCGCCGTAGTCCTCTGGCTCTTTGTGCTTGTAAATGTGCGAGACAAACAAAGGAGATAAAATAAGCTTGTACTTGACCGTGGCAAGATGTCGACCAAATTTTTTGCTTGTTTTGGTAACGCCTGGCCACAAAGGCCCTTGTCGCACAGGAAGGGACATGACGCCAGTGAAAAGCGACCACCAATAGAAGAAGTGAGTAAAGATACGGGGCGTGAGATGGACAGTATTGTAGTTCGGCGTTATTTGATCTGGGGTTGACGGAGCCATAACCGAAACCGAAAGGTGAATGTGGTTGCTTCGGAATCCACGGAATGCATCATAATCCTATTATCCAAAGTCAAATCTTACAATACTACAGGTGTAGCAAGTCTCTTACCTTTTTCACAGATTCCTCTATATATAGGGGATTGCGGAGGACCACATCATAGTGTGGCTTGAAATCGAAACACCGGCCTTGGTCCACGTTGCGTTCAAATACTAACCCGGCGAGCCACTTCACATTACCTGACAGTTTCATCAAGACCTTTTTGAAGTGTGCAGCATTCTTGGAGGATTGAATGGAAGCCTGTGACTTTGAGTCATCCATAGCATATTCGTAGGAATACCGTGCCTCGTGGCTGTAATCCGGTACAGCGAGGACGTATTCTCCACTAGCGACAGTCATGAACTCTTTAGGGTCGTCGTTGGGGTGGATGTCCCATTGCACGTCCTTGCGCCAACACATGACGAAGCCAGCTCCAAATCCTGTGATGATATATGGATCGCGGGATCCCTTCAGACGCAAATGGACATCACCGTCTCCCTTCCACCAAACCCTGATCCTGGAGTGGAAGCTGAGTCTGATCTTATCCCAGAAACCAACCCGCTCAGATAAGTCCACTTCAGGCTTGGTGAACCCTTCTATGATCTTCATCATGTCCTGTATGACAGGTTGATACGACATACACCAGGTAAAACTCGTTGGAAGACTAGTATTGATTTCGAAACGAGGCTCCGAGTATGTTTTGACTGGTGCAACAGTTCGTCGAATGTTGACATAGACTCCGTCCGTTACATCTCCATCCGGGGACTTGGCGGGAGGAACGATACAAACTCTTACATCTCGGGTAGATTCGAAGTTTCGATATTCTTCGGCAATCACAAAGTCTGTCTTCAAGGACCAGCTTGGCAGTCGAGGGGATTGACCTGGACGAAGAGCAGGGATATGGAGAAGATCGAGTGGATAGTCACGGAGGGTGACTCTGGCTTCTCCCATATCTAATTGAATGTTCATAGGAATAAGAAGAGAGTATTGCATGTCCACTGGCATACCCTTTCCAATCTTGTGTAGAAAGCTAGCATATTCGGTGACTGGGAAGGAAGGTTTGTCAATGATCAGGTGCAAATCACTGATCAATGTGGACATCAACGACGGTCGATTTGGTATGGCAAGGATCGGCTCGTCATCCTCGACATCATCAGGCGGTTGATCAACTCCAGCGAAGGCATTGCGCAGATTGCTAATAGATTTGGCTTGGAATTGCATTGCTGCATCAATTTTCGTCTTCCAATTACGAGAATTGTATTCTTGCAGTCGACGCAATGCCTCTTTCTCCGAGATCTTGGCCGTAGATGATATGCTTGCAGCGCCTTCTGTGTCGTAACGGACTCGCCCATACCTTGCTTTGTTGTCGAAAGACCGTCGAGATTCTCTGGGGCCAACGCTTGCACTTCGCCTCCTGTCATCACTCCTTCGTCCAAGGTGTGAATCTGGGTGAGCCGAATGTGCGCGATAACGGGAAGAATTTCTTCTGTTGTCTGCGTCTTTGACTTTTTGGGCTTTCAATCGGAAGGCTTCGTCTCGCGCGAGACGATGTCTCTGTTCCACAAGGCCTGCTCGGTAAATGCATCCAAGTCTCCATTCGAAAGCGTCGTCTTCAAGCTGGAAAGCAAGAGCTTTGCTACGCAGAGATATGCGAGGTACAATCTTGGGTCCCTCTGGGTCTTTATGAAGGATGTCCTCGTCAGAATCGGTTTTGTAGCGGTGTCGCAAGGCTTTTAGAGCCTTCAAGGTGTTTGTAAAATTGTTAAACACCCGGTGCACGATCAAGTGATGGGGAACGCCTAGTCGGATAAAGTCTGCTGATACGTCGATAGAACGCTCGATTCTGAATTCGCGGCCATGCATTTTCCTGTTTTCTCGTAGATCAACCCTCATCGTGGTCATCGAAACGAACCTGGCCCAAACACCCTTCATCCTGGGGGCAGCAACGTGTAATCGAGCTAATTGACATCTAAAGAAAGGAGCCGACCAGCGGTGACTACCTGCAGCAAGGCCATAGATTTGAAGCATCAGTCGGGGATCATCTGGCATGATAGCCTTGACTTGCACGAGGCCAACCCGGAGATCAACGGTTGTCAGCTCGGCACGTTGTGACGGCGGAACTGGAGCCGGCAGTGAGGTTTTAGAGAATGCCTTGAATTGATAGTCCTTCGACGCTTTCTCAGCTGAACTTCGCATAAACGTTTCGTGGAGAACATTCCCGGCGACTCCTAGAGAGTAAGTTCTATATAATGAGAACTCCAAGTATAAAGCCTTCATAGAGGAATTGATGTGGAAGATGGGACCCTGAAGGTCACTCTGGCTGCTAAAAGCAACTTCACAGCGAGGTAGGGAAAGGAAAGACTCAGGTTCCATGTAATCTTCAGCCTCGATCACAAAGCCTTCCAATCCTCTAAAGTGGACTGCGAGCCTTCTACCATCTGCATGTCCGTTGGCAGACCTTCGGGGAGGAGAAGTAGGGGGGAATCGGAACGCAGGGTCGTCGCTGATAGAAGGATGCGAATGACTAGACGTCCGTCGTCTAGAACTTATTTTCATAGGCTCTAGTTTTTGTGCACGATAGTCGGCTGTCCAGGATTCCAGCTGAAGTGCAACTCCGCGTGGCGTTTTGGATGACCCAGGAGGAGGACCAGCAACTTCAAAGGTCAATTCGCTTGCTTCGAATTGCACCCGCATGAGCCAAGGCGGAAGGCGGCGCAGAAAGCTCACCTTTTGCTCTGAGGTGGTCGATTGCATCCCTCGTCTTGGCTTCAGCTGGGCCTTGAATTGTTCCACAACTTGTTTAATTCCACGGTTAACGTCGGCATTTACCATGTGTATGGAGAATGAATTCAAACTGCCCGACACAAAGACACAAACTTCTGGCGTGGCGTTAAGATGAACGCGCACTTCCATATTCTTCGTTTGGAGAAGGCTGTGCTTTACACCAGTTGGTGTCTGATAATAGAGTTGGTGAGAAGAAACTCGGTAGACGGAAGACAAGGAATAGTCAATTCCAGCCTCGGCAGAGTGAGATGATTCAATGTCCAGTGATATTGAAGAGATGGAAGATATTAAAAGGTTGTAATCACCGGGATCAACTGCGTCTTCCTCTGGAATGGGAAGCACGAATCGCACCACAGGTTCATGAACGGAGAGTTTGATGCTAGCCTTTGGTAGTAGTCGCGAAATGATATGATGGTTATCTCGCTTCTTTCGGCGAGGGGATGATGGTTTTGCTTGTGTTAAGCGAAGAATTTGGGAGACATGACGGGTCTCCATATCAAGCGAAGGTGAGGTAATGACTAGGTTGGCGAAAAGGACATTGCTGTTCCGTGCATCGGCGTCATGCTCGTCTGAAAAGCTGACTGTCTTTGAAGGAAAGGTTGTTTTTATCGTAGTCGTAGCCATGGGGATGTAAAGAAGCCTATCAGTGGCACCTGAGCAATCCTCGAGGCTGACGGATACTGAAATGGCAGCGAGTAAAGCCTGGTGGGCCACATCACGTTTCTGAAAGTACATTCGATGTGCTGGCGATTTGGGGTCCATTCGATGCAGGTCGATACCAATTTCATGAGTGACAAGGTTGAGTTGTAGCTCCTTTTCCCCAGCTAAAGTAATCGGAATGCCTCTGGATACACGGAAGAAACTCAAAGCAAGTTGAATCTCTTCTATGCCACGGAGGATGGAACTGACAAATTCCTTGGAATCGGCAACCGTTTGGACAATGACATCTTCTCTCGACCCAGGCTTATCCAGCTCTTCTACAAAATCGGCAAAGGATATTTCGTCGTCGGTCTCGGTAGGTGACTCGGGCTTGAGATGGGTCTTTTCGACTTCTCGGACCCGTTGCGAAAGGATCATCAGATCGTCGTACGGAACGTGGAGTCGGCCGATCTTGACGGCAACAGATGTGTCTCGCAGGCCTTCTAGGTCTCGATATAAGTGGCCGTGTATGTTCAGCTGGAGGTTGTCCAAGAGTTCCATCGGTTCGCGGCCATCGACTGCCAACAAGATGTTGCGTACGGTCAAGATCCATTCAGCGGGACGTGATTCCTGCGATTGTTGCTTCTTGTGGCGGAACAGTCGACCACGCTCCACCATCTTTCGCCGGGTATCAACAGCCATTGTCAGAGCGCCAACCTGGATGTGGCCTGCATCCACAAAGTGAACAGAGGTGTTGATGGCGTGCACATCGATCATGGCAACCCAGTGAATATAAGAATGCAATCGCTTTATTCTCTCCTTCAGCCTCGTCAGTCTCTTCCAAGTCTCGCTGCGGCGAGACGGGCTCTTGGTTGTTGCAGCGCCAAAGGAGGCATCTTGGGGAAGCGCGGGTGAGCCGTTCGCAGAACCCGGGCGTGACGAAGCCCCTTTGCCATTATTCCCATTCTTCAGCAACTTCGGGTCCAGCGTCACTTTGAGATCGGTGAGACGCAGGCTGATCCATGTCGGCTGCGAAAACGATGGTCGATGCAGGGACAAGCCCAGTCCGCGGAGGTCGATTTGCACGCCGTCTCGAGGGGCATACGCAATGCGCCTCAGGGAGAAATAGCCGATGCGCTGGATGGACACGCCGGTAGCGATGCGCACGATGGCGAACAGGATAAATGACGAGACATAGAGCAACAACACGCCCACCAGAATAGTGGTGGGGCTGAAAAAGAACATCCTCCTCTGTCCGGAGAGGACGGACAGGGTCGCGGCTCACTCGATGCTAATCATTCGCGGCAATAGTTTGTTTGTATTCATTTCCATCCGTCTGAGCACTTTCTTTTTCTGCCTTGTTCCCTATCAATGGCCACACAATCCTGAGGCCGGGCTTTGGTGCATTCGCAGCGCAGGCAGAGAGGGTGCTTCGAGGAGGCAAGTCTGGCGAGCGCGTGGCGGATCTGGGGTAAGGGGTCAAAAGGGGCTTGCACGTCTTCACGAGGGGTGGACACAGTCGTAGCGGAGCGGTCGATGGAGGAGGAATCGCAGCAGCTGCAGCGACAGCGAAGAAAGATAGTCTGCTGGATGCAGCGTGATGCAGAGAGACGGACAGCCTGCTCTCAGTGGGCGGAAAATGGTCGCGCTGCGATATGTCAAGGCTTAGTTGCGCCAATCGGCCCCTTGACTTAGCCCGGCCGGGCCCAGGCCGAACCACTCCAAACCTGCTATTTACTGCTTACTTTTTTTTTAACTCTTAATCGATTATTACTAATTATGAATTATTAGAACAACTATTATGCCTTTGATATATTAATATTATTCCAGCATTGTTGTTAATAGCATCACAATGCTTGATAGTAGTAGTGTCACTGCCGATCAACCAAGCTTTTTTTTTATCGACATCAATTGATCGCCCGTCCTATCACCGTTACCTCCGTCTGCTAGTAATCTGTTGGTGGCTGTTTCTGGTAGTACTGCTTAGTTACTGGCCTCCGAGTGAAGTTATCTTGTTTCAAATGTTGTAACTCTAGAAGATAGCATGTATAGTACAGAACCCAAAAATATTATACACAATTCCCAAACCGTAACACATTAGTGAAAAGAAAAAAGAAAAAAAAATCTCACGACTGCGAGGACTCTGGCGCTTTCTGGCTCTGCTCCAATGCCCTCTCACGCTCCAAGCTTTCAATCTTCTCGTCCAAAAGGGAAATGTCAACTTCGATACTCAGCAGTTTCTCGTTCAAGAGATTCCGGAACTCGTCATCGGACAGCGAGCGCAGCGGAACCCATTTGGACTCTGCCATGCGCTGTAATATCGGCTTGGGTCCTTTGCCTTCGTTTTCCTGCTGTCGTCTTTCCACAAAATTCCACGTCTTTTGGCCGACGTAGCCAAAAAGCGAGAACAGTACAAGGCCTGGGGTAAATTTTCCGCCTGTAGAGATTCATTAGTGTTTTTGGTGTCACTGTGGTTCGGAAGTTTCTCGTTTACCCATCAGCCGTGTGACAATGCCACCGGAAAGACCACCGGAGACAGCGCTGGCGTAAACCCTGTCCTTTGGCGTAGCATTGTCTTGGTAATGAATACTGATAATATTATTTCTCATCCCTGAGTCGCTCCCGTTAGTATAATGCACCCTCTTTGTTCCTATCTTGACTTTGTTTCAGATGCTTACACCAAAAGGAAGTGCCCCAGGCAGCCCAATGGATTCCATGCGAGATACTATGGATGATTGGATGCTTCGTTGCTCTCAGAATCCCCGAAGCGCCTCCATAGGTCAGACCAGCGCATGCTGTCCTGCCGTGTCAGCTAACCTATACACCAAAAGAAGTCGGGTCACCACTTACCACTTAGCGCGCCGACTTTCAGGGACGATACCAGGACCGCGGGATCAGTCAGCGGGCTTTTCTTCTGCTCATTGCTCATCGTGCCACGCCGTCCATTCCTGTGACAAGGAGAGGAAGAAATGAAGCCAAATCTGGAAGGCGCCGGGAAGAATGGCTGTTGTTTGCCTGGTTTGCATTGTCACGTGCGGCCGGCAAGCAGATTTCCCAATGCGGGTAGCGTAAATTGTCATTACTTTTCCTGCCCTCTGATTCGCTGCATCAGTCTATTCTCATTTGCAGCCTCTAAGCATGACCTGCTCGGTTCTAATGAAGCCATAAAATTATGTTTGTTTTTCTTTTCTTTGTTTGTTTCTCTCCTCTACACCCGCTTTCCTTCCCATTAAATCCGGAAATCTAGGCTCTAGCTATGGAAAACAAAGCCAATACATTCGAAGCGATTTACTCCGACCCGCGTCCTAAATCTTAGGATTGTTGGGTTTCACCTTTGTTTTTAACGCGAGTAAATAGACTTCATAGTATCAAAAAGTCGAATGAATTCAATTCAATGTACCGTAGACTGAATATGGACTTGTTTGTGAATGCATGCCTTCATACCAGTACATACCTGTTAACCCAGCGATGCTCTTCTTCACTAAATAGTAACATGGCTAACATAACCAAGCATTCCATGGTTTTCCTCTTCACTATTCTGTTTTGCTTACTTTCCTCTGAAGGTTTCCTTCATAGGTTCAAATATGAAAGAGAGGCAATCTCCCTCAGAGCCAAATACCCATCTATCTTGGCAAGAGATCAAAACGTTACCACTCCAGGGAGAAATTCAACTGGAAATTCAACTATTCCGGGGGGAAACTCCACCATTGGAGGTAACTCAACCACCCCTAGGGTCAGCACTTGGATATCAAAGTTCCCGACACCAGCTCAAAACTCAACTCCAAAAGCACAACCGAGCCCTGTCGCGAACTCGACCACCCCTGGAGTCAGCAATAAGTTCTCGACACCAGCTCAAAGCTCAACCCCAAAGGCACATCCAAAACCTACGGAAAACTCGAATGGCAGCCCTCGAGGAACGCCACATCCAACTTCAACATTTGCCTCTGGAAAGTCCCCTGGACATGCAGGTACATCAGCAGAAGGTTCAACTCCTGCTTCAAAGCCTACATCTACAGGTACATCGGCGAAAGGCTCAACTCCTGCTTCAAAGCCTATATCTGCAGCTACATCAGCGAAAAGCTCAACCCCTGTAAAAGCGTCACAGGCTACGTCACATCCAGATTCACCGTCTTCTGCACAGTCACCCCGTCCAAACGCCTCCAGCCCCGGAAGTCTGCCGGCATCGATACCTTCTTCTCATGTGTCTACAGGCGGGTCTCCTGCAACAACATCACAGCCGACTTCTACGCCTAATCCACACCCATCCCATGGTGACACCTCGGCAACTGACTTGCCAGTATCCACTGGTCCCTCCTCTACTGGCTCAGTAGGTCCATCACAGACATCAAATGCTACCATCTTCCCAGTACTCTTTGGTGGACTGTACAAGAACAGAAATACAGTTTTAGACGATGACAAACACAAGACAGACTATGTGAATCAGATCCACGACAGCAGGACGAAAATCAAAAACTACCTGGACGATTTACCTGACAAGCCTGACACTCATAGTGTCCAATGCTCAAGTAACAAACGCAAACGAAGTTTGATATCCGACATTGCCAGTTTCGCCGGAAATGTTGTGAAACTTGTTACTTGCGCAGACCAGCTATTGGACAATTTAGACGGTGTTGTCAAAGGCGTTCATCCGTCTATTAATGACATTGACACGTTGACTGGTGCTATTAATGTGATTGGAGATGACATCAACACAGACAACAAAGACAACACAAACGACAACAAACCAAGTTCGGCAAAGAATTCAGCTCCATCTACAGCTAAACCCACCAGCACCGATCCTGCCTCTTCTACATCTCCACCATCTAGTGCTCATACTACTACCACTCCCTCTACTGCTCATACTACTGCTCATTCTACTACCACCCCTTCTACTACTCATACTACTACTACCACCCCTTCTAGTGCTCCTACCCCTTCTAGTGCTCCTACTACTACCACCCCTTCCAGTGCTCCTACTACCACCACCCCTTCTAGTGCTCCTACTACTACCACCCCTTCCAGTGCTCCTACTACTACCACCCCTTCTAGTGCTCCTACTACTACTACCCTTTCTACTGCTCGTTCTACTACCCCTTCTACTGCTCGTTCTACCACCACCCCTTCTACTGCTCATACTACTACTACCCCTTCTACAACTCAACCTCAGTCATCATGTACTCAGACAGCCGTGTCCCGATGTACAGAGATTCTTACCGTATCGACATCATACTTCCCCTCCAGCTCGGGTTCAACAGTCTTCACAATCACCGCCACCTCGTGTGTCACGACTAGTGCATGTTCTGGTACAATCATGACCACAACAGTCTCAGAAACGTCAAGTCCAATAGGATCAAGTCGCCCGCTGTTGATTATAAGAGATTCTAATAAAACAGACGAATCTGAGATAAAAAATTTTGAACAAGAGCTTACAGAACAACTTGGGGAGGGCAATTTCAACACGACACGTGGAAGTCCGCAGCTTGGGGTGGTTTTCTGGTCGGCCTGGCTAAATTCCAGCCAGGTTGAAGAGTTCAGTAACAGCCCTGTGGTATGTAAATGAAGAAGCAATTTTTTTACAGGAAGGCTAGCTAACGTTGAATATCTGGCAGGTTTCTGGCATCGTAGAGGACCAGGCGTTATCAACAACCGGTTGGGCTCCATACGACATAACAGGCGGCCCATATCCACCACCTAAGAGTGCCAACACGTCTGATATTTCTAAAAGAGCCAATAGCAGTCGTCTAATTTCCCAGTACGACGCTTTGGCTTCATTGCGGGTGGTATCCCAGCCACATAACGTGGCTATTATTGATCTCACCGATGATTACAAATATAATTCTGCTGCTGGCTCGGGAATCACAGTCTACCTTATCGATACGGGTGCTAATCCCCAAAATTCCGAATACTACTCAATGCCAGGGACTAAACGGTGGATGTTCCCTCAAAATGCCGGCGAGCCAGGCGCTGTTATTAGAACACAGAGCGACGAACAAAACCACGGATCTTGTGTCCTTTCCAAGATAGCGGGCCCAAAGTACGGTGTTGCTAAAGACGTCGATGTAGTAATAGTCAAGGTTCCAACGGCAGCCATGCAAGATACAGTTATGGCTTCAGGCATGTTGGAATTATTGGCCGAAGTTAGCGAGGACATTGCAAAAAATAAACTTCAAGGAAAAGCAGTTATCAACTTTTCTGGAGGAAGTAAGTAGCGCTGCCTATTTTCTAATCAAGATAAGAACTTACTTTTTTTCCAAGTTTACTTGCCTCTAACAGGTTTTGACCCCGTCAGGTTGAGTTACCTAGCAATGCTTCGCGGTATACTAAGATTGGATGTTCCGGTCGTTTGCACTGCCGGCAATTTTGGAGTAAGTAGTTATATAATTATAGGACTCTTGACAATCATGCTAAGTTTTTCCATCAAAACCAGGAAGATATGTCCATAGACCACTGGCCAGCGGCATATGCTGATAGTTATGATGGTATTATTGTTGTGGGAGCTTCAAACAACGACGGGATTAAGCAAGATTTTTCTCAACCCGGGCCTGTTGTGTCGATCTACGCTCCGGGTTTTAATATTACGTGCGCAGACAGCAACCAAGACAATATCATCCGCTATTCAGGGACGTCCTTGGGTATGATATCCATCTTTTTTTCAACTCAGTGTCGTCAAATAAAGGCTAAAAAACCCTTTTTTTCCCCTACAGCGGCGCCTGCAGTGGCTGGCCTAGCTGCCTATTTCATGTCAATGCCAGAATTTGAATCTGAAATACAGCAACAAGGTCGTGTTGCCGGCAATGTCAAGAGACTTATTACAAGACTAGCGTATCCGAGACATGGAGGTGTGCCGGTCCTATGGAACCGTGAAAACAGCGATAGTTGTGTCAATTTTCAACGCCGAGATGGATCATCTGCAAAGGTGTGTTCAGCTCGCACATCGACGAAGCCAACATCCACGAAGCCAGCCTCAACGAAACCAATACCAAAAGCCACCTCTACAGATGGGGTGAAAACATCTCACCATGCTCCACCACCACCACCCATCACCCATTGCAATGCTGTCTTTGTGCCTTCCAAAACGATTGCGGGGAGTACATTTACTGCGGCATCATATTGCACGTGCAATGGCGGCTGGCTGCTCGATTTGGGCACCACTGTTGGCAATGACCACTATACCACATATACTTGCAACGTCGGTACAAAATCAACTATGGCCTTGGGTAACGTGGCGCGCACGACGACTACATCCGCCGTCCCAACAGGGACGTGTACTGCACATGTCACGCAAAAAGTGTCTGAAAAGGAATCGGACGCCCCTCCAGTTTCTCTAACTGTGAATATCACAGATGAAAACGCTGCTCACATTGGCTACAAGAGCGGCAATCTAAATTGGGCAAATAAATTCAATGTAGAGAGTACTCTCCCCTGGGTCTTAGTACTGACTCCAACCACTGGTGATCCCGACAACAACGGTCAAGACGGGCAAAATCCACCGGAATGGAGGAATGGCCCTCTTGATTTTGCATATTCCAGCCTTACTTGGGATAGTAAATCGGCAAATTGCGCTGTTGTGACACACGATGATTTGTCCACTCGGATGATGAATTGCACATTCCATTGTCCTTAACCCCGTTTTATTTACTCACATATTCGTGCCCAAGGTTGTATTGTATGTACTTCATTGTTGTTACAATATAAGTTTTATACAAATGAAAAATTGCCCCGCGCAAGTCAGACTGAGAACATCAAAAAATATTGGATCAGTCAGCGATAACCATTAATACCCTTGGCGTTGGTACCACACGCTATCGAGGGGCTGACTCAGGCTGGACGCCTTTTTGAACAAACTTCTCACTTCACCCACGTTTAGAGAGTTACCGCTATATCGATTGATATGACTATATTTGTTCTCATCTTTGAAACACCTTTTCATTGTATTCCATACACTCAGAATGGCCCTGTACACTGACCTGCCCGATGCCATCACCGAGGTAGACGTCATCATTGCCGGAGGTTCGATATGGGCCCTCGCAAACGTTGATTTATATTGAAATAACTTACATCCATTGTCCAGGTGGAACGGCCGGCTGTGTTGTCGCTGCACGGCTTGCTGAAGCCGACCCCAGCCTCTCGATCCTAATCATCGAGGGCGGGCCCAACAACGACATACCCAGCATCAGCGTGCCTGTTCTGTTCCTTTCGCATCTGATGCCAACTGGGAAAACCAACATTTTCTACGCGACAAACAAGGAAAAGCAGCTGGGCGACCGAGAACTCTTCGTCCCCTCTGGAGGCGTTCTCGGCGGCGGCTCATCTACCAACCTGATGATGTACAGTCGAGCACAGCGATCGGACTTTGATGCGTGGAATACTCCTGGATGGGCAGCGGAAGACATGCTACCGTATCTAAGAAAGGTAGGTTTTTTTTTTTTTTTCAATCCTTCTATTTCCAGTATCCGCCTTGAATGTCAGCTAAAAGCAGGAACTTGGTGCATATAGCTGGAGACATACCATGGCCCCGGCGCAAAAGACCGACATGGCTACGATGGTCCAATCCAGGTGTCACGCGGAACTTATCGAGCTACTCGATCCGAAGACGACTTCATCTCAGCAGCAGGGAAAGTCGGCTTCCCCGAGATTGAGGATCTGCAGAGCCTAGATGCCAACAATGGCGTCCAGCGCGCAATGCGCTATATCTCGCCGGACGGAAAGCGACAAGATGCCGCGTCCAAATACCTTCAGCCGAAGCTGCAGGATGGCCATCATAAAAACCTGCATGTGCTGGTAGAGGCTCAGGTTGTACGCATCCTCTTCGACAAAGAGAACAGACGAGCCGTGGGAGCCGAGTACAAGCCCAATCCAGACTCTCAATGGGGTGTCCAGAACTTGCATCCTATTCGTACAGTCAAGGCTAGGAAACTAGTCATTGTTTCTTGTGGTGCATGCGGCACTCCCTCTGTGCTAGAAAGGTCCGGCATAGGCAGCCCTAGCGTCCTCACACAGGCCAAGATCCCTATCGTGGCTGATGTCCCCGGCGTTGGCGACGAATACGAAGACCATCAGCTTCTTCTATACCCTTATAAATCGAGCTTGAATCCAGAAGAAACGCTCGATGCAATCACCAGCGGCCGTCGAAATCCCGAAGAAATCATCAAAAACAATGATGATATCCTGGGGTGGAACGCCCAGGACATCACCTGCAAACTGCGTCCTTCTGACATAGAAGTAGCTGCCCTTGGGCCTGAGTTTCAGAGATCTTGGAATGCTGACTTTCGGGACAATCCAAACAAACCATTGGCCCTGATGTCGCTTCTAAGCTGGTAAGAGTAATATGAACCAGGGTTATATTTCCGATATATTGACTATTTCCATCCAGCTTTCCCGGTGAACCAACCGGTGTTCCGGCCGGCCAGTATTTTGCCATGACCATCTTCAGCGTCTATCCCTACTCTCGCGGCCATTTACATGTCACTGGCCCAGATCTTGGTGATCGCCTTGACTTTGAAACCGGCTTCTTCACCGACGCAAACGGGATCGACCTTAAGAAACACATTTGGGCATACAAGAAACAACGAGAAATTGCAAGGCGCATGCAGACATACCGCGGCGAGTATGCCCCCGGCCACCCTCCCTTTCCGGCATCGTCCAAGGCCGCGTGCACCTCAACACAAGGCCCACTTGTAGGCGTGCAGGATATCGAGTATACAGCCGAAGATGATGCTATTCTCGAAAAGTGGCTACGCGAGAATGTCGCCACCACATGGCACTCCGTGGGGACGTGCAAGATGGGCCCGCGGGAGGAAAAAGGGGTTGTTGATAGCAAGCTCAGGGTTTATGGTGTCGAAGCGCTACGTATCGCAGACTTGAGTATTTTGCCGCACAATATCGCGGCAAACACGAATAACACGGCGTTTGCAGTGGGCGAGAGGGCTGCTGATCTTTTTATTGAGGAGTTGGGAATCAGTAAGTAGGATCCGCGATGAATATGATATTGAGGAGGGTTTTCACAATATTAAACTATTCAATGTTATATATCAATAATAATTGTAACCCCTAAAACTACATATTTAGCCAGAACAGGTTGATAGGATTTGGTCAACTATTGCCGGCCGAGTTCGGCGAGGTCTAAGAATAACCCAATATCCATCGAATGTGGGCTGTTTCTACTAAGATGAAAGAACGACATTATCTATATGAGCGTAATGGATATGTCAAAGCAGTTTTTCCTAACATCAATTAATAATAATTGGGTAGAAGTGCGATTATCAGAAAGTATTGGTAAGTATTGGTACTATTATGTTTGACTATATAAGGTGTATAAATTTGAGGCTTTATATTTTCATTCGAGATGGCATTCCATATCTTTTTTTTAGAATACATAGTAATTTCCTCCTGCTTTACCGCATGTGCTTCAACCGACTATAATTTGCTCTGTCCCTCCAGAGAAAACTGCTTGCCAAGCCATCCACCAATGATGCGATTAACATTCTCAGGGTCCTCAGTCAACGCCCAATGCGACGTGTTGACCTGGTCCAATGTCATGTTGGGGACATACTTCTGCATTGATTTGCCCATAGAAGGGGGCAGAGCGAGGTCTTTGAGAGCCTGGATGAAAAGCAGCGGAACCTCAATGTTTGGTTGAGAGACGTATTGCTTCTCGTCTGTGTGGTTAATCTCCGTAAGGCGATACCAGTTCAGCGGGCCATTAACACCATGACGGGTATATTCATTTGCGTAGAACTCGAGATCCTAGAAGATCAAAGTTAGTGTCTTTTTGGGGGAAACAGGTAATATACAAAGAGAAATAGAAAGAAAAAAACACAACTGACCTCGCCGTTCAAGACCCGCGAAGGTTGAAATTGGCCAATTTTGTCAAGAGCAATGCCCTTCCTTGGATCAAACCCCCATTCTCCAGCAGACGTCTTGCCACCATACAAAGCTAGTAAGAATTGCCCAATTTCCTCTTTTGTGTGGACAACTTTTTCAACCTCACCGGATCGGAATTGCAGCTGATAACCCCAGTGAGGAAATAAGTTGGCAACGATGTCGTCCAGTGAAATAAATTTGGCCCGCGGAGGACCATATGGCACACAAACAGTGATAATGTGTGAGATCAGATCCCGTTGGTGGTGGTAGATTGCATACGTCAATGCTGCACCCCTATTATTATGGAAATTCAGCCAAGGTGACGGTGGTTTTGCCAAAATAAGGAGTTCCCTACCAGTCATGGCCACACAGAATGATCTTTGATTCACCCAGCTGAGTGGCAAGTTGTTTGAAGTCGGCAGCTATTTTTTTGTATGCGTACTCTTTCGGGTCTACAGGAGCATCCTATTTTCCTTGCATCAGTCATAGACTTGTCAAGCGAAAATGAAAAAGAGCTTACAGTTCCACCGTAGCCCAGTTGATCAGGGGCAACGATCCTGAAGCCGAGTTGAAGGACATGAGGGATTTGATAACGCCATCCTACAGCCAAATCTGGAAATCCATGCAGCTGTTCGCATTTGATCGTCAGTTAAGTTGATATAGTTCAATTTACCATTGATGTGCAGCAATGCCGAGGTCCAGGATACCATCGGCTAAGCAGAAATTCAAAGAGGAAATTGGGAAATGAGAGTAATTTAAACTCGCCCTTATGACGAGAGAAATATCTCAATCTATACATACAAAAAAAATTGTAGCTTTCCATTTGCCCGATGCTGGCTCGCCATACAGATAGCCTGCGACTTCATGTTAGCACCAGAACAGCTCAGCCGGAAAAAGCTCACGGAGCTTACTGTAATTCCGTCCGTTCAAGGCGACGGAGCGTCGTTCAACGCGAGAGTCATTCGTGTAATCAATCCTGTCAACCTTGGAAGCCATTTTTGAAAGCTGTTTCTTGAGGTTGATTGAATTGGTACGGATCAACTTGAGCTGTATGTTGAATTACTAAAAGAGGGGCCATAGGATTGCGCCGAGGTAAGGATCACGTGCCCTATAAAAAGAAGCACATAACTGGATCTTCGGTTCTCGATATTGAAAGAGATAAGTCATAAAAGTAAAAATATTATACATAATTTTCAGACGGAAATAATACATGGGCGACGTGCTCTGTCTGCGTGAGAAAAGGCGGCGTGCATCATGGAAAGGCAAGCTCCCCGAGATTCTCCTCTCAAATTCAAGTAGCTCTAAGAAGTTGCTGGGTATAAATTTAGTCGTTAGTTAGTAGATAACCATGTCTTCCTTGTCTTCTTCCATGACTTCTTCTCCCTCATCTTCATTGCGTTGAGACGTTCCAGTCGGGGCTGCACTGCCATCTTTTTCTTCTTCGTTGTTGCCAGAAGAAATAGGCTCTTCCGCTGCAGGTTCTGGCTCTAGCTTCGTGTTGTCTTTTGCGTTTTTTGTGCTAGACTCTTCGGGGTCGTGTTGTTTTGACCCGTCGTTTTCTTGCGTTGCATCGTCTGGTGGTGCATTTTTGTTATCTGTATCTCGCTCATTTTCTTCTTTTTCATCTTTACCATGCCATCGCTCCTCAAATTCGGCTTCTTCTTTGGCAATAGTCTCCTTTGCTTCCTCAATCTGCTTGTCGATAATATCGTCCTCTTCAGGTCGTAATTGATATGGAAGCCACAGCTGCCCTTGTTAGCCATTTGGACCTATGAATAAAACACCACACTCAATAAAACTTACCAAGATAGGATGTGTCTTTGTCCGCAAGAAATTTGCCGTTTGTAGCAAGTTCTTGTGCTTCGCAGTCATCTAATAAGAAAGATCAGCCAATGCACACTCTCAACCCGAACCAGGATGGGAAAGCAAGGAAGAAAACGTACTGCCCCTCGGTCGAGTTCCTTTTGTTGCAAGCGTCTCTCAGCTATAATATCATCCTTCTTCTTCTGTTTAGCCTCAGTATGCCGTTCATCCTGCATTCGAAGTTTCGCTTGCTGGCGTTGCTCGATATCGGCCCGACGCTTCTGCGCTGTATTCGAAGAGCTCTGGGAGAGCGTTCCCAGCAGCCCGCCAAAAAGCCTTTTGCTGCGCTTGCGTTCCTCTGCAACGAAGCCTCCTCTTCTCGCAGGAACAGCCGCAGGCCGCCTCGAGTCTGGATCCGTGGCATGTTGGGAGGGAGATCGACGTGAATCACGCGGAGAGCCGTCGCTGGTACGTCGTCGCTTACCCCCCGAGTCTGAGATCGAGGATGGACGTCTCTTATGCCCGGTCTCTGGTGAAGCATGCGCTGGTTCTTGCTCTGTTTCTTCAGGCTGAGCAACAACGGCCACGGCGGAAGCTAGAGTTCTGGAAGCACAGGAATTAGCTTCTAATCGCCACCTAAGAATGCGCCACGTATGGACTTACCCCTCTGCCATGCTGGATATATTCAATCAGACTGTGACAACAACGTAGCAGCAGCAGGAAGGAAACCCGGTGAGCTGTCGCAAAAGTTAGTACTACGTAGTAATATGTTGCGCTCCACGGGAAGGCCGCGAGTGGCGCTTGGACCAAGCGCGGGCATTAAATCTTTCTTTCTCCATCACCTTTCTACGCTCTTCTTCTCTTTCCCTCACAACACAACCCACACGACTCATACATAAATCCTCGTCCTGTGGAAAATCCTTTCGAATAAAAAAAAACCAACACGCGTTAATCTGATTCACCATGTCTCGCCATCACCCCGATCTCGTCATGTGCCGCAAGCAGCCCGGCATCTCCATCGGCCGCCTGTGTGACAAATGCGATGGCAAATGCCCCGTCTGCGACTCCTACGTGCGACCGACGACCCTGGTGCGCATTTGCGACGAGTGTGCCTTTGGAAATTACCAGAACAAGTGCATCGTCTGCGGTGGCGAGGGCATCAGTGATGCTTTCTACTGTTTCGAGTGTACGCGTCTAGAGAAGGATCGCGACGGTTGCCCGAAGATTATAAATCTGGGAAGTTCTCGGACGGATCTGTTCTACCAGAAGAAAAATTTTCGAAATCAATAGTTTCTATCTGTCTCCAGCTTTGTCTTGCGGTGGATGCGGCGGTTTTACACGCGGTATACGAGAGTTTTTTTTTCAAATACTGGAGTACTGTCGCCCGCCTATCTGGAAGGTCAAATTGAGGACAGCAGCAACTTGCTATGAACTTTATGAACTTCACGTGGACATGTCATGAACACTATCTACCTGCCACCGTCTACCGACCCGGACGCTTGGGTCTGGCAAAGCCGCGTTTCGGTGCCTCGTCCTGTGGAGGGCTGACCTCTTCCTGCAGTCTGCTTTCGGTGATTTCATCTGGCGAGGAACCCTCAATCTGGACTTGGGTGTTAGAACATGGGGATTCTCGAGATTGACGACTCGGGGAAATTTCTCACCTTTTTATCCACTTTGATCCCTTCTAGTTCACCCAGTCTGATCGCCATTCTTCGAGTGCTCGCATACAGCATTTTTTCCTTGATACTTGAGCTTGAGGGACAAGTGTATATAAACACAACCACATCGGATCCGGGGTAGTGGTAGAAGCTGTATCGCGGCGAGGAATCCGATAGCTTGGAAGCCACAGCACTGGGAGAGACACTTGAATCGGCACTGGCAAGTTTGACGGTTTCGGAACGGACGTCGATAGACTGTATTTGAAGTCAGTATACACAAGATATAATAATAATACCAGTGACCTGAACCCACCAGCTGCACTAGCTGTCCATCTTGTATGGACCGTAAAGAGGACTTGACGTCCTCATCCACAGGCATAGGCATATCGACACTACCACCTGTAGCATACCCACTGACTCTGCCCAATGTCCCGCCAGTGCCAACATCTCTGCCCGCAGTGCCATGCCTGGCTTCCTCTTCAGCGCGCCGCACGGCGTCTAATTCCCGCTCCTTGTCATCCATCAGCTCCTCTCTCTCATACCCAGCCTGGGGAGAGCCATTGCCTTCCAAGTCACGCTCTCTCCAGGCCTGCTCGGTGACTATTTCTTCCTCCTCTGTTGCGAAAACCGTGGTAGCGAACTTCTCGCTCCCCAATTCTCTGGCCAGCGTTGAGCGCGTTGCGGCGAACAGAGTCTTTGCTCTGACTCCTGCATTGGATGGAATGTAGGTCAATGCCACTAATGTGCCAGGCGAATGGCGAATTATCAGGAAAATGGGCGTTTTGGGCTCGAGGACGGACTGTAGCGTGGGGACGGACGAGTAGAAGGAGCCCGAGAAGGGAATTGCAGGTTTCGGCTGGAGACTCTCGGAGGTAATCGTCACGGGCAGGGCGAATTGCGAGTCATCTGCAGTGAATGTTTGGAAAGCATTTTGCAATTCCGAGGAGACTGGAGAGTGCGGTTGTGGTCAGTTGGTTATCGAGTGTTTGGCGGTGATGCTGGACTGCGGGGTTGAGCCAGCCCGGCCGAGTGTGCATTGTGAATGTCCTCGAGCCAAACAATTATAGACTCACCTGATATTCCGGACTGCATACTGAGCTGCTCTCTTTTCGCTGAGCAGAAATAGGCAGTTCGCTGCCAGGGGCTGTGGAAGGAGACTGACTGGTTGTTGTGCTCACCTCCGCAGGCGGTCCCTGGGTGGTGTTTAGTGTCTCAGCCGTCTCCACTGTGGTCGACTCCGTTGGTGCATCGATCGAGTATAGGAGAGTAGAAGCAGCGATTAAGTTGACAATAATGAATTTTGCAATAATAAATTTGTATCTAACAAGTTGTTTCTAAAGACTATAAGTTTTTTAAGGAGAGAAATTATGGAGCTACCAAGTCAATTGTGTTGGTTTACGCTGTTGTATCGAGTCAGCTACATACAAATCAGCCCTCTTGGCATGTTATTGTTAGCCACGAATCCAAAAGCCATTGGTAGATTGGTCAGTCCTTATATCCAGCAACCTTTTTCCCTGCCTCGAGGATAGATATCTTATTCGCCAGCGGTAAGTGGTTGACTGCTTTGTGAGATTCATTTGATAGTGGCAGTAAATGGGACGACAACCAAGACAATGGCGAGCTGGCTTGGCTGAGCCATTTGGAATATCCCACCGAGCATTTCGCCTTTGAGCCATCCAAAAAAATGGCATTTCATGCAGAGTAGTTGGCGGAATGAAGGAGAGGACCTGCAGGCTGCAGGCGCAGCTGATCAGGTCACGTTGCCCGCGCCATGCCCGACCGGGCCTAGCGCACTGCCTCAAAAGAACGGCGGCGCTCGCCCACCTGCAACTCTCTCCTCTCTTTCTACTCCCCCAAGGTCGCTGCTGGTCCAGTTAATTGCTCTTCATGCCTTCTCTTAGCCGTCCATCGCACATTCTGGGCTTTCATCCCTCGTCCGATGGCCGACACTTGTATTGTGTGTTTAAACGACCTTGGCGGAGGCGCCCCCAGCAGCCCTGCTCCCGTCGTCGTCCCATCTACGCCGCCAAGACTTGATAATCGCGATAATGATGATGCTGCTTCAGACGAGCCACCGCCCGCCCCGGAGCCGCTCTCGGATGTCTCGTCCAAGCAGAGTATCGCCCGGCTCGTGCCGTGTCTCCATGCCTTCCACGACGACTGCCTCAAGCCGTGGGTGGAAAGGGCGAACAGCTGTCCCGTCTGCCGGGCAAGTTTCAACACCGTCGAGCTATGCGACACTGTTGGTGGTATGTCAACTCACCCTTGCTTTGCGTCTACGGACTCCGAAACTTACTCCCCCTTTAGGCCCGGCCGTGTCGATCTATCCCGTTCAAAACAAGGTACAGGAGGCGGAGTTGGATCCGTTCATGATCCTCGAGGAAGAGATCACCGACGACTCGGACTCGCAGCCTTGTGTAATTTGCGGGGATAACGATAACGAAGACGTGCTGCTGCTGTGTGACGGATGCGATGTGCCGTCTCATACATATTGTTTGAACTTGGACGATGTGCCCTCTGGCTCATGGTACTGTGAGACGTGTCAAACTCAGCGAACCCTGAACGCTGTTGAACCCCCAAGCAGACCCAACCGCAGCCGGCAACCGGAACGTCGGACCCGTGCGCAACAGCGTTCGCTTCGTAACCGCAACCAAGCCAACTCCCTCCAGTGGGCGGCTGTGTGGCAGTCTGTGTATGACAGGTTGAATCTCGACCTTGACTTTCCGTTCGATGATACCGAACACCCAGTTACACGGGGTCCGATCTTCCGTCGAAATCGCGCCGTACCTACCCGGTCCCGGCGCGACTCTACCCGCGCATGGCAGCGTCGGCTAGAACTCGCAGAACGACAAGGAAATGGTCGTGTCTTCCGAGACCCTGCTACAATTATTGATGAATATGTCCCTCGACCGTCACGCCCTCGGGTCCCGCGTGCGCCAACCCCACAGCCGGAGTCGGTTGAAGAAGTGCGTGCATGGAACGCCTTTGAACGTGCCAGGGAATTGGAAGACGATCCTAATCCGTCCCGGAAGCGGCGAGAACCGACCGAGTCTCCATCCCCAGAACCGACAGAACCTGAAAGAAAGCTGAAACGACCACGCACGAGACGTACAGAAGAATTAGCAGCGATAGCCACACAGACCAACAATGGAGAAGCATCGCGGTCTGCTGCTCGCGTCCAATCCGATAACCCTGTCACCAGTGGACCTAGTTTTCTACAATCCTTACTTAAAGAAGTGGAGGATTCCTCCAACACTCGACGCAACCACTCCCTTGGGCCGTCTGTACATACAAACACTCCCACCGAATTCCACAACACATCCGGTCCCTCCTCACCTTCCATATCACCAGCATCTTCGAACCCATCATCCCCCCGGCTATCACCTACCAGCCCTCTACCCCTCTCTCGAAGGCGAGCAGTCTCGCCAATGCAATTATCCTCGAGCCCCGCCTCTTCTCCTGCGCCAGAATTCTCTCCGTCGGTCTCGCCGGCTCAAAGCCAAGACGATCTTAATATCAATGGGTCTCCAGCACACCCAGACAGACGACACCATCGAAGCCATAGACGCGACCACATCGGTGCGAGGTCGAATGACAACTCCCCTTCTCGCAAACTATCACTTTCTGTCAAGACAGATGTACAACGACTGGTGGGGTCCGAATTAAAGCCTTTCTACCGAGGCAAAGTTATCACAAAGGAGGAGTATACGGATATCAACCGCACAATCTCACGCAAGCTATATGAAAGCGTCGGCGATGTAGCAACTTTAGAAGGAGATAATCTGACAGAACTCAGAGGCTTCGCCAACAGGGAGGTCGCAAAAGCGATCGACCTAGTTCGAAGCAAAACCTCTTCGAGTGACGGAGGTGTTCCAAGCGTGCCCGAAGCACATGTTACAACGACGTCGGCGGGGGAAAAAGAAGGTTGATACATATATACATATAATGACATAATGCATGGCAACGGCGTTGGAAGTCGGGCTTTTTTCGATTAATGATTTGGATGACTGGCGGGTGTAAGCGCTTTTAAATTAGATACCCTTGGGGATATATTTGTACATTATATATATGTACCATTTGAACGGTCAATTCCCAATTTTAATGTGGTAAACCAACATTGAACATTTTAATGGTCGGTCGCGTGCGTTGCAGTTGCATGCAGTTGATCTTTACATGGTTAAAGGACATGCGCTCTTTGCCGTCGCCACCTGGTTATTATTATTATTATTATTATTATTATGTTGTACATTTCAAAATTTTGTTCTAGACTGATGCCAATTTGGATGTTATCAATAGCGGAAAGGGGGGTTTCTTGAACACCAAAAGCCATGGTCGTGGAGGCTTGGTAGGTATGGCCATGAATACGATCGTAGTGAGTGTGTAGTTTGGTTGGCTGCGAAAATCCATGGACATGCGTGCATCCTAGGTATCTGCAAAACAATTCACCCTTGTAGATCCCAATTAATTCGTCATTCAACTGGATACGCGGCAAATGCAAAGCATCCTCTTCTCCTAATTGGAGATACAGACGAAGTCCATTATCTGATTGTCGCCGTTTTGTAAGTGGTGAATCCAGGGGGGCTCGGGATTTACTCGCTTGCGCTTTATAACTTACTATCATCGTACCTTGGAGCAGTTTCACAAATAGTCGTGTTTTACAGGTGACCTGTAGGGATCTCCGCCGCCCATTCATGGCAGAAATGAATCATGCAGCGTCTACACGAAGCGAAGCCAGGTCACGGACTTACAAACT
The DNA here is from genome assembly GCA_023626115.1 of Talaromyces sp. PX2406. Taxonomy (NCBI): domain Eukaryota; kingdom Fungi; phylum Ascomycota; class Eurotiomycetes; order Eurotiales; family Trichocomaceae; genus Talaromyces; species Talaromyces sp. PX2406. The sequence continues at coordinate 1,255,301 of JAMAGJ010000004.1, forward strand.
GTCCACAGAGATTTCCTCAAGCCATCTATGGCAGTAATGGATCATAGAGTATATGAGCTCATGCGCCTGCTCACTTTGATCTTCCTTTACTGCTTGCTTTATAACACTAAACAGGTTGTCGATGAAGTTCGCCTTTTTATACACATCTTGCGGATACATCCCAGGCCCTTGGCGGTATATATCAGAGATGATAGGAGGCCATGTGGTTCGGTGGTTGTGGGCTTTATTGATAGTATTGACCCAAAGACCAAGTAATGAATCAAGTGCCGTGGCCTCTCTTGTTAGGTGGTGTTGATTCTTTAATTTTTCAACAGGCACTACGTATATCTTGTCTGATGCGTCGTTGACTCGATATAGGTACTTGAGAACAGGTCGTGTTCTAAGTATAGCTAACAGCGTGCGTTTTCTTGTGAATTCATCGTCATTTGGGTCTATACACGTTAGATATATCGCAAGAGCTCATCCGGCTGTAAAAGAAGTAACTTACCGTAATCCATCGTCCCCAAGCAACAGTTTAAATCGGATAAGTTTTTGAAGGGATTTTCCCCACGAATTAAGTGTAGTAGATGTCAAATACCGCATTGTTCATAATTCCATTTCGACACACCTTGACTGTCCGGGTGGACATTCCGCATATGAGATGATTGCATAAGTTCTTTTTTAGATTCTGACTATTTGCTTTTAGTAATAAAATAGCGTGAAATTTGCGAAGGAATAACAACACGACGTTGAGGCTGAGAGAGGTCAATCGAGGATTTTTCGAATTCAAATTCCTCCTCACCACTAAAGACTTTGCATACTTCAGAGACACTGACCTCGAAGAATCTTCGAGGCGCGTCGCTTGATTCCTCTAACCACACTCGTAGAGCGATTCGATCTGCCCAGCCGGAAAACAAACGAAAAAAACTCAGATTGTTGGTAGATAATCCGTCCCAGCCATTGAGTATCAAGACCAGATGCTTATTGCATATTTCTATCTCTGTGCGAAGCTGTGCAAAGTCCATAGATACCTCATCAGTAGGTCGAAGTGGGCGATTTGAATGATGTATAAATGTAAAAAATGGCAACCTGATGCTATTGCGTTATAGCATTTTTCGTAGGAGAACAAGACTTTCTTTCATGTCTGTCCTTGTGATCTTTCGAGTAGACAAAAATCCACAATATTGACAGTTCAGATGTGTGGTCTCAGCATGCTTGTGATTCATGTGTCGATAATGACAGACCAGAGGTTGCATAAAGCTTCAGGAACGAACAAATTGTATTATTGGTCTACTTAAGGGACTATGAAGCTATCTTGGGGGAAATATTATTTGTGCGCAGGCGGTGCTTCTTCAGGAGAAGCGTGGTCATGTGACTGATTTTACTGTCGACATTATTATTGGGTTGGGGTAAGGCAGAATTACCGAAAAAGGAAGGAACCGCCATCAACAATGTAACGATATTGATGTCTTTTTTGGTTGTATGACCGCTGCCAACCCACTCAGTGTTGCAGAAAAGCTGCTGCGCGGTATTCCTGTTCCCCCAAAAAACTGGTATTGGTGTATGAATTGTCGATCGCGTGCGTTGCAATTGCATCAATTGGGGTAGTTGCCATGCCATCGCCACCTGATTATTATTCTGACTTGAATTGTACATTTAAAACTTCAATGTTCTGTTCCAGATTAGTACTAATTTATTATTTAATATATAGTTAATAGAGATGTAGAAAGTTACACACATTGACGCTAGCTACATGTGGTCGGGAATAGATAGAAATTTGACACCTTGGGTGCTATCTAGTAAACAACTTGAAAGGCAGTAATAGCATCTAGGTCGTTGCATTATTAATAATGCGCAGCAGATTATTTACAATTTTCGATTTGGTTCGCTCCAGGTGTCGATGTCAAATCTTTTATTCGGCTTTTTGATTGTGTATATGTACTACATGTACATAAATATACGCAATATACATATATATATATCTCAACATCTATGTTCAGCACATATGCACCTCCACATGCAGATGCCCTGGACTGGACCAGTTAACATTTTTCGCATATGCAATGCATGACTAACGCCCAATTCAAATATTTAAAAGGTCTAGTAATTTTATATATTCTTTATGTATGTTTTGTTGTGCAACTTAATTGATCCTTCATCCCATGTACTGCGTTCCGGAACCGCGCAATAACCACCGCTCCGGAACATGATTTTATAACCACCACCATTTGAACGCGACTTGTATAGGCAAATAAGTGTCAAATATTTCAACCGTGCATGTTAGCTCAGGGAAGAGCACCGTACGATCCACTTTTCCGTCGAATTTGACCAATAACATTATAACTAACATTCTTAATAGGGGCTCATAACCCGGAGAACTTAAATGACGACTTCCGGTGGAGGGTGAGGGTCGGAGGTGGAGATGATCGCTCTCTAGTTAATATTAGAAGCGCACAAATATTTCCCACTAACAAAACCAGTTTCTGGGGGGGGGGAACGTTCTACAACGTTGCGGCAACGTTTCATAGTTTTGCTAGTCTGCAAGATATCTACACATATCTTACCATTGCAAAGTCGATATGTATCCAATTTTCGGCGATTCAGATGAAAATATCAGATGACCCATTCTCCAGTTTTAGGGGACCTCTGGAGGTGAGGTGCAAACACTTGTTAAAATCAAATTGCTTTCTGAGCCCGGTGGTTCTAAATGAGTACGTCAATTGTAATACTTCTTAGGTTTTTATTCAAGCAGGAAAACCAATATTATTCAATCTTATTCGAATTATATACTATGTATGCAAGCGTAAAATTCATATCGCCAACAAATGATGCTTGAAAAATGTATGAAACTAAAAAAAATGAGCGCTGGTGTATAATATAATATATACATGGATATCACAATGCAAGTTCTATTAGAGATCCCAAAAAAAATCCCCACAAAAATTATTCTCCTACTATACCCTCGGGTTAAACCGACTCATAGAACGAAGCTTTGCTCCGTAGATATAAAACAAAATCGGAATTGGAATCATCGCAACAGTCAAAAACCCAAGCAGACTGGACGCCCAGTCCACGCCGAGTTTTTGATACATCTGCGTCGCGAAGAGCGGGAACGCGCCACCCAAGGCGCTTCGCACAAGGGTGTTTCCCGCAATGGCCGAGTTGGCATACATCAGATACACGTCGATGATATAGTTGAGTCCCTGCATGAAAATGACAAGGATACCCGCGCCAATGGGTACGCCGGCGATGACTTGCGGTACCCAGGAAATGTTCTTGTTGGATGTCCAGCCGAACCAAAACAGGCCAATGGGGAGTAATATGGAGCCGACGATCATGGGTGGGAGACGTTCTTCAGGCACGACACGACCTTGCTGCTTCATCTTGCGAGCAAAACGGGTCTTGGTGACGAAGATGATGAGGGCACCGCCGATGAAGACTCCGACGAGGATGCTGAGGAAGGGAAGCGCGGCGACTCCGGCGTGAGACCAGCCACGGACTTCCTGGAAGGAGATTGGGTATGCTTCGAAAGTGAGGTATAGGATTCCATAGATCAGGGCTAGGTAGATGGTGACGAGCAGGAGAATGGGCTCGAGGAAGAGCATCTGGAAGGGCCGGAGGAGGTAGCGAGTCACAATATCGCCCATCTTCGGAGGGCTCTCGTCAAGGGTGGCATGGTAAGCCCAGTTCTTGGTCTCGACGCGCAGACGGGCTGCACGCTGCTGCAGAATGACAGGGGCATAGGTCTCGGGGACGACGATGAAGGCGATGATCATGAAGGTGGCTGCTGCGATAAGTGTGATCCAGGCTGTCCATCGCCAGCCGAGGTATGATTCAACGACGAAGCCGCCACTAAATCAGGGTAATTAGAAATGAGACGACACGAAAATAAAGCCAAACTTACATGATGGGTCCGAACGTGGGACCGCCAAAGGTAGCACCAGAGAAGAAGGCAACGGCAACGCCTCGATCAACCGGGTTCCAAATGTCTGCTAGAGTGCCTCCGATGACAGCCAATGGCGCGCTACCGAAGAATCCTATAAAAAATCGAGCGACGAGAATGGTCTGCAGATTCTGGGCGACTGCAACGGGGATATGGAAAAGGATAAAGACTAGGTAGCCGAAAAAGAGAGGCCTTTTGCGGCCATACAATTCCGATAGAGGGCCCCAAACTAGTGGACCGACGGCGAAACCCTGGAGAGCCCTGTTAGTTTTTGTTGCCCAACAGTGACTCGAAAAGAAAGCTTACGAAAAGCGGTAAACTTGTAGACAACGTGGTCACTTCAGTTGAAACACCGTATAATTCGGCAGTGACTAGAGTAGCTTGCGAAAATACTGAGCTGGAGAATGTGATCCACACAGTGAGGGACGAGAGTAGCATGGTGATGGTCCATTTGAAGGGAACGGAGAAGTTTTGCGGATTTTCAGGGTCGTCGGGTCCACTCCAGACGACGAGGTTGGGATCTGTCTGCGGCGCTTTCTCACTGGCTTCTTCTGCCTTGAGACCAGGTCCAGCCTCGAGGTCGGCCTTTTCAGGGGCTATTGAAGGGGAATTGCTTCCGTCATCCTGACCGTCGTCGGTGTACATGGCGCTGGGGATGGTGTCGAGGCGGCCGTTGTGCGGCGTTGAAGATTGTTGATCGAAGCTTGCTCTGGTAGGCGTGGTAGCCTGCGAGTCAAAGAGGGAGGAACTCGATGCCATGTTCCCAAAGGAAGTCGTTGGCAAGTGAAGACGAAGCTAAGCTAATGGTGATGGTGGGTATACCAGGCAAAGCGGGTGGCACCACATGTCTATATAAAGAAGATCGGCTTTAGGGCAGCAGTAAATCCATGTCCTCGGTCTTTCCAGAAGCCGGATTTAAAAAATAATAATACTAAAAAGTTGCGTAGGTTACGATAGGATTTGTCAGGCTCCATACGGAGTTAACTGTAATAATGTCGTGACTGTTTTTTTTTTTTTTTTTGGGTGCAAATAAAAGTCCAGGCCCACATCAAGGAACTTAATAATACTCTAGCTTACTGAGAATGTTCACGGCGAGTCGGGGCTTGCGTCTCCCGACTTAGCCTGATCTGATTTGATGCCTGATGCGACTCTGACGAAAACCTGTTGTACGTACGTAGCTTGTTGTAGCTCGGACATGACTCAAGAGGGTGCGGACCGGCACTGCTGGCGCCACACTGCTGGGAGCTGTCCAGCGCGCTCTGCAGTCGCGAGTACATTCTAACTCTATGAATACGGATCTGTCATATTTTCCGAGGGTGTTATCCACAAGAACAAGTTGCAGAAAAATCCGTCGTCGGCCATGTGCATTGTGGTACATGCAGCCGCGTGCTCTATTTTCGTCAAAGCACTGTGGTTGGCCATAACTGCCCCACTCTCGGCATGTGCAAAAAGCGAGCCAATCAGTATACGTCCGAATAGCCGGGAAGTATTGTGACTGGCTGAGACTCGGCAAAGTGGGCCCGGCAGCGGGAGTTCACGAAGAGCCGAAGTCCTTGGAGCCTCGCTGGAGGTTTCCAGATGTGGTTAGTGGCGGCCGTCTTTTAGCGTGGCCCGCCGGAGATAAGAATTACCTTCAGCATAATTAGTAATTAACAGCCACTATGCTGCATAGTAATCTCATAATTATACACAGGTGCTGTACGGAGAATGAGGTGGGATGACTTATTAGTAATATTCATAATTTAATATTGTTTGTTGTTTACTAATAAGCACATTGTTTACATGTACGTATTCTATCGACTTCCTGGGATTTTCCCAATCGGGTTAGGGTCGATCTGGGCCGGAACAATAATGACGACAATCAGATAAGGCGTTCTCTTGCGTCACTACCTCACTGCAACACTTGTCACTTCTCAGCCTCTGGCCAGAATATTCATCCATGGCGGCTTGAAACGTCTTTCTGCTTCATCTGACATGTCGACTGCTTCTGCTCAGATACAATCTGCTCTGCTACCTTGCTAACATGGTCGGCTAATCCCCAAACGGTAGGCGGGGCGCGATTTCCTCGTTTGACGTCCCCCCTGCTCGCAATTTTATCTGCAACTCTTTCGCTGTCTCGCATATCGGATCAAGCTGGGGTCATGATGAAACGAAACACGTAGACACTGGAACACTGAAGCACCTTGTCCGTATAGAACATACGGGCATGCAAGCTGCCGATGCCGACTTGCCTACCCGCATACGTGCTGCGACTAGGTACGCAAATTGTGACAGCTCCGAATTGGATACGTTCAGACCAGATCTGACCTAAACTGAAACAGGACCATCCACCATACCCTGAACACGACAATAATCCGTCGGCTTTCTCTTGACCTCCCGCTAGAGACTAGGAGCCCACAGCTATACACTTTGGGCATTTCCCTCATTGCTAAAAGCTACTACTCATTTGAGAAGGCATGGGGAGACCACCTGGATTCACCTTGGCTCGGCAGCAAGACCGATGCCAGGTATAGGGCACTTCTTCAGGACGTTTCCATACCGGAGATCGCCCATAGCCAACGCCTATCTTCTGATTTGGTACATTTGAAGGCTGCATGGGGACATGTCGACGCCCATCACCATAACGAGGCTATCTCATAGTGGCCGAACGGGAAGATGTTGTTGCTAAAGCTTAGGCTTTATTTCAGCATTGTCTCAACATTGTCATGGATATCGACACCGTGGTTTTGTCCTACTGACCACGACCTGTGGTCGGTTTCCGCCGCTACAGCTTTTCGACCTTTTATCTTCGGTTGCTTGTGACCATCCTCATACTAGGTGGCGTTGTCTGTGTGTTGTGATTCCTATGCTTTGTTTGGGATCTGAACTTCCCGTCCAGGTGATGGCGTGTCATATTTCGGCCTGAGAGGCATATCACATACCAGCATTTTGCGTTTGCTTGCTTGGCCTGGTTTCTTTCCTGCCCCGTGTCTTATATACTGACTAGCGACTACCCATGACTTTCTCTCCCGAATATTTCTCGCAGGCAACTGTCCCTCCATACAGTTAAATGACATCGACCAGCTACCTACCTCTTGCCTCTCACCCAACAAATAGCCCATTGATCACTAAATACGGCCAAATCCCGAAAACACGGACTATACTAGCGACTCGTCAAAGCCCAGAGAAAGGAATCTTCACAAGCGGATAACAACTGGAAGACATCCCCAGACACCCAGTGTATGGATCATTGATTTGACATGATTTTCGAATCTGGCTTACAATTTTGTCTCTCAAGATTTCCATACGATGTCTCGCAGCCCTGCAGCTGGGGAAACGACCCAAGCTCCCAGAAGACCAAGTCTCTCGGAGTTGACCACTATACCGGGATTACAACTAGGAAACGACACATTGACATCATCCACGTACTGGTCTCGACAAATGACAAGATTGCCTCTGGACATCACCGTGCTTCAGTGGTTTAGAAGCCGGAGGCACCATCCCTTTGTAACGATCGCGACACACCGGCGATCATCACTCGATCTCTCAGCTTATACAGTGTGGATGACCCGAGCGGTTGGCATATGTGCGGGCCTCCGACAGGAATATTTGCCGGTCCTTTCTGGCTGGACACGACGAGCACGACGAGCACTGAATGGAACCAGACCTTGCCTGCAACCGCCCAAAGTCGGCGTACCGCGGATCGCCTTGGGTCATCTATTTTCGACCGATGTGTTTGGACACGAGGATGAGCTGCCCCTTTACTACATCCAAATTGTGCAAGGAGCCTCGGACGCCGTCAAGGTGTTGATCTCATCGTCCAAACTGGAGTTGGTAGAGTCTGCTTACACCGAGGCCTGCTTGGGCCATTCGACCGTGTTCGTGGGCGGAATCTGCCAGAGCGCATGCCAGAGCGCACGCTCAACACTGTTTGGGCCGAGCTGCGATATGACCCGGCAAAACGTCGATGAAGCGGTGCAGATGATTGCAGAAACTCCGAGCAAGGTTGGGATTATCTATTAGATAGTTCAAGAACATCGAAGTGGTATGCATAAGTTTCGTTTCTTAATATGCAATCAATAATGCCAATATGCCCTCGCCAGTATATGAATACATGTAATAATAACTCCAAATATCCGTAGAAATGTCCGTCCTCCCAGTGCTGATGACAGAATACCACCCAAACTCCACGCTCATAACAAACCCAAACTGAAAAAAAGAACGCTGCCTTTAAACCAGATAGAAAGAAAAAATCACTGCTTCAACTCAACCAACGCCCTCACCCTTTCCACCCTCTCAATCGCCTTCTCCAACCGATCCAGCCTTTTCCGCTTATCGCCATCTCTCTTCTCCAGCAACGCGACACGCTCTTCTAGTTTTGCGCGCGCCTTGCGCTCCTGCGCTACCATCTCGTTGGCCTGGCTGAATAGCTGTGCGGTGAGTTCTTCGAGTTCCGAGTTTGCCTGCGAGAGTTGCGATTCGGCTTCCTTGCGGAGTGTTTGTTCGCGGTTCAGTGCGGTTTGGAGTTCGGCATCGCCGGGCCCTGTCTCGGCTATGGGCGACGAGACTAGCCCATGCTGGTGATGAGCGTATGAGAGTGGTTGTGATGATGGTTGTGGTGGTGAGCTGGTCGGGTGGTATGCGGAATGCGATGTGTGAGGCGGCGTGTTGGAGCTATTAGAGCCCTTGGACCCACCGCGACGGTATGATGGGAAATACGAAGCAAAGTTGGCGAAGCGGCTTTGCGACTGCTGCTGTTGTTGGTGTTGGTGTTGCTGCTGCTGTGAGGGTGTTCTGGGCGGTTGGTCGGCGGCCGACGATGTCGACGTGCGGGTTTGCGACTCGTATTCGTCGTCTAGTGCTAGTACTTTTTAGTCTTTGAGGCCATCATAAGGAAATCAGAGAGAAAGAAGAACGACATACCCATCTCAGAAGCGCGCGCAGTTAGGCGCTTAACCTGAGCTTCCAGCTCCTGAATCCGCTGCTGCGCAACGGCCACTTCTTGCGGCGAAGGATGTTCTCCGCAGTGAGGACATGTTGTCGTCTGTGGAAATGAAGTGGTGATCAGCGAGTTCGTCATGGGCGAGGAAAAGTCGTGACAGTCGTTGGAGCCGACTAGTCTCGTTCTTGTTGATGGTGGTGTTGTTATTGTTGTTATTGTTTTTGGTGGTGGTGTTCTTGGTGTTTGCTGCCTCTGCGATTCTGCGACGGTGACGGTGGCGGACGATGACATTGCATTGCTGTTGTTTAAACAACAGCTCAGCGACAACGTTGGTGCGGTCAGCTGGTTCGATCGGGCCAAAACGAGGGGTTCGAGGTTATTTATTGGCAGATAAACACGAGGAGGTCAAGTGACCGAGGCAGGCGGCGTCAGCAGGGGGGGCATGCGCGAGTTGAGTTGAGACGAGAGTCGAGATTTGTCGAGATAGAGACAGAGCGACAGAGGAACAGAACTTGGTGGAGAGAAAAAGACAGCGCAGAGTGACAGTTGTTGTAAAGCAAAGCTGTAACAGAAGATGATGCAACGCCAAGTCACGTCCGAAACAGGGGGCTGCCCGCTGTGATTGGCCGTGTGCAGAGTTACTGTTACAGCAGATTTGCTTCAGGTTTTTGAATTAATACTTGCTGCTGGGTTTTTTACTTGAGGATAGCTGCTGCTTATATTTAATATTGTATCGTTGTTCATTGTAGTAGTACGTAGTCATTCTCATGTATGTCCCGGAATGTATGCGGATACGCTGCAAGGGGTCTGCATACCGTAGTTCTGCTTTAATTTGTATCCTGCCACACGTGTATTATTCTCCAAGAAAAGTATTTTTGTCCGGGGAAAGAAAGAAAAGAGAAGAATAAAAAAAGAAAAAGTGCGCAAAAAAGTGAACTCACATCACGGTCATATATCATGAACATACATACCCGTCAACATCAACATCAACACCAACAAGGACTCCGTTCTATACAGATAACGCATCCCTTGGCTCCTCTTGCTGCTATTGCAGGAACCACTCGTCGACAGGACCCCTCCTTGCCGAGTACATCCAGCCCCTCGAGTCCTGAGGCTGAGACGGCAGCCATACATATATGATTTCACCCTTCAACCCTAGAATCCAACCCTGAACCCAACCTTGAACCCAACCCCAAACCCCCAGCCACAACCCTCCACGCCCTCCAAACCAACTGCCCAACCTTGTCATCCGTCGAAACTAGCAAAACTGCAGTCCCGCCACTCATCGCCGCCAGTACGAGATTCATCACCTCCCAGCCCGCCGTCTCAACAAGGGCACCTGCAAGAATCGGTCCAGCCAGAGTACCGCACGCCCACGCCGAGCTGTGCAAGCCATAGGCCTGCCCACTAGCCCCAGCGTCGCCAAAGGTGCCCGGAAACTCGCGCTCTTGCCGCTCGATGGGTTCGCTGAGCTCGACCATGAGCGGGAGTAGCACGGCCGAGAAGGAGAAGCCGGTGGCGACGAGCAGCGCGATAAACACGATGCGCGATTGGAGAGAGTCGTCGGTGACGAAGCGGAATGAAATGAAGATGGGCGTGAGTGAGGCGAATGAGATTGACGAGACGACGCGGGGGCCGTAGCGGTCGATTGCGTATCCTGTGTCAGGCATTGTTAGAATTGCTACTACAGCCGTACTCCGTATAGATGTAGAAGTAAACAAAGAGAGTCACCCACCAACAATCGGGGATATAATGGCCGGTATGGTCAGGGCAAAAAAGGACATTCCAATCCCAAACGAGTCCCATCCAAAAGTCTTGATGACGAAGACCGGAATTGTCTGCACAGCCAGTACAGTCAGCCACCACTCAATTGAATAAATAGATCATGCAACTTACACTTTCAAACGAAGTCCAGAGAGCCCCGTCGACAATGCTCGCCAGCAGGACAATCAAGAGCTGTCCGGACATGGCCAGACGGACAATTGGCGGGATGGAGCTCGTCGAAACAACACAACCAGGAGAAGCCTGCTCCTCGTCCCCGGTGGTTATTCGATAGCTCGGTTGTTGGCCAGGATTTGCCAGTAGAGGATCTGTTTCGCCGTCAATCCGGTTTTTTGGTGCCTTTTTGGACTGTGGCTCGATCATCAGACACCGGAATACGATATCAATGCCAATCATGGCCAAAGCCAATATAAAAACAGAGTCGTAGCCAGCCTGATCCAGTCTGAGGATATCAGCCAGATCTCTATATTGTAATTTTTCAATGTTTATACACTCACAGAATCCCTCCCAAAGCCGGCCCAGCCATCGTGCCCACCGTCATCGACATGGAAACATACCCCATCGCTGACCCCAGCTGTTCTTTCTCAACCGTGTCGACCACCAGCGCGTTTCCGACAGTCCACATGGCCGCGTCGGCCACGCCCTGCAACATTCGCGCAACGATCATGGCCGTCGGCGTCCGCGCCATCCAGAACATCACCGTCGAGCCGGCGACGGCGACTAGGCCGATGACAAACGGCGGTTTTCGAGACGAGCCTTTGTCAGCAAAGTATCCGACCACAGCTAGATATTTTCTTAGTAGTTGTTTCTTTCCTGCAGATTGATATCTGGCTTACGCGAGCTGAGTAGGAGAGCGCCTCCAAACGTTGCGAGAAGAATTGAAAGCCATTTTTGGACTTGAATGGGTTAGCATGCTGTCAGATTGAAGGTATCGTATGAACTTACGTTGGTCATCTGGCAAGTAGAGGCGGTCTCTGAGGATCGCTGGAATAAGAGGAATGACCTTGAAAGCGTTCAGTAAAAAACCCCTAGTGCATTTCATGCAACGATCCATACCATTCCGTATATAAAAACATCCTGTCACATCCATTCCGTTAGTGCAATTCATCGAGAAACAAAAGCGAAACACATACAGCAAAAATCGCAATAGACACGACAATCACGATAAACGGCTTGGACGAGCGAAAGTCGCTCCATGGCTGCTGCTGCTTCGCATTGTCCATCGTCATCTTGCCAAACGAAGCAAAGAACCGCGATGGACAGGGGGAGAACAGCAATAAAAAAATAAGAAATAAAATAAAAAAACCCCAATTTATCATCTAAGTCGATAACCCCGCCACAAGCTCGATATCACCAATAGCAGGTCTCACCGCCCCCCGTCAATTGACAGATTATTGACTGGCGATCCACCGATTTGTCGACACTAATGCGAGATACGTCCCATGCTAGACTCGACGTAGTTATGAGTTCCCTGCTTCGGACCTGTTGCCTATAGACTGGAGCTGTGACTGATCTGCAATGTGCATTGTTGGTAACCAATAATGTTAGGTATAAATTAGCTTTTCTCTCGATCGCCATCTTCTAATAATATCTTCTAATAATAATTCAATGTGTTTATAAAAAGAAAAAGATGAAAAAATGAAAGATCGGAATTCTTTTCTTGTGCTTTACATACAACAACTCCCTTCACAGAAGCCTATAGCCAATAGATGCGTTGTAGATAAGGTCTTCTCAACTGAGATTCCCTCTTCTCCTGGCACAAACAAACAAGAAAACTTTTAAATAAAACCGCGCTTTCAATGGGAACAAGAAGAAAGGAAAGAAAAAACAAGAAGAAAGAATTATAGAAAGAAAAGTGAAAAAAAAGGAGATAAAATCGCACCAGGGAAGGGACCCAAACACAAGAGAGAGAAAACAGAGAGAAAAAACACCGTGGTACCAGACAAGGTGGGAATGAGGAGAGAGACGGAGAGAGGGAAAAACAAATCGACATAATCTAGAGATAAAAGAATGCACGAAGTTGCCCTGTGTCAAGACACCTCGGCGGGTTATCATCGTGTTCTGATATTGCCGTGACAAGAGACATATAGAAGCGTCAAAAAAGAGGAAGAAAAACAGGGAAAAAAAGTTTTGCGTGATGCAAATGTCATTTTGCGTAACCTCGTGTGGCTCGTATTCCAGTCATTCGAGGTACCGACATTGTGGCGGGGGGAGGAAATATTCGAGAAGCAGACATGCGCATGTCTCTTGTTCGCTGCATGGCCCAAAATATCAGAGTCATCCATCGCCCAAAGAGAGAAGACGCCATCTAGGCACCGCGACCGCGGCCCTTGTTGCGTTTGCCAGTCGAAACGGTGCTCCAGCCTTCTTCATCGGCCTCGGTTGCAGCGGCTGCAGCAGGCTCAGCCTTTCGCCAGCTACCACCAGTAGTAGGAGTAGCCGTAGCAGGCTTGCCGGCGGCCGGCTCGCTCGTCGCTTCTTGTGCAGCAGTCGATGCTTCAGTGGCTTCCTTGTCCTCATCGTCTGCTGCCCCCTCATCCTCGCCCTCACCAACCCGTTGAAGGAGCTCGAAATTTGACTTCTTCGGGGCCTCGGGATCAGTATCTTTGGCGCCGTTCGCATCGCTGTCCTTCTCGGTCTTGGCCTTTTCCTTGGATTGGCGTTGCTTTTCTGCCTTCTCAGCCTTGGATTTCTCCTCGGCTTCCTTGCGAGCGCGATCACGTTTGTCGGCCACCTCTCGCTCTCGGGCGGCGCTGTCAATGGGGCGAGCAGCACCAAATGGACTGGCCTTGGAGTCACCAGCGCCAGCAGCAGCGCCTGGGGCAGATTCCGACACAGTCCTCTTCTGCAGGTTCAGCTTCGGGCGGACAGCGGGCGCTGGGGCAGCCGCAGAAGCCACAGGAGTCGCAGTTGCTGCCACAGGTGAAGATGGAGCGCTGGGCTCTTTGGGTGTAGGAGGAGCATCAGGGCGCATTCGTGCTCGCCACTGGTTATCCAGGTCGGCTGCTGTGGGAGTCCGCTCTGGGCGTTCCGGTCGCTCTTGGAATTCGCGTCGGGGTGGTCGAGAACCGTCCTGGGACCGGCCTTCTCCCCATGCCGGAGAGCTTTTGCGGAAGTTAGAGCCCTCGATGTTGCGTGGTCGGCCGCCTTCGCGCCCGGGTGCACCAGCCACAGGAGACAATGGACCCTTGCGCTCCCAGTTACTGAAATCGCGTGGCTTTCCATCGCTTTCGAATCGACGTCTCTCGCCGCGCGCACTGCCGGTCTCCGAAACGTTGTCAGGGAAGTCTCGTTGAGGGCGGTCGGTTCCACGGCGGGGCAAGTCTGGGAGGGGGCCTTTCCTGGACCAGTCGCTGAAGTCGCGAGACTGTTGAGAATCCTTGGCTAAAGAAGTAGTTAGTTGAGCTGCATGAAAGAATATTGCGCGAGTTGCGTTGGTCAAAACATACGTGGCTCTGCAATGCTAACACGGATGCCTCGGCCTTGGAGGGATGTGCCGGAGAAAGTAAGAGCCTTCTTCAGTCCTTCAACAGAGGCAAATTCGACGTAACCGAAGCCCTTGGGGGTGTGGTTCAACTTGTCCTCGACGATGCGGACATTGGTCACTTCGCAGTCGGCGAACAACTCGGAGACGTCGGTGGAGCTGGCGTCGAAGGAAAGGTTTCCGATATGGGCTGTGTATGGGGGTTCGGTTGGCAAGGGTAGGTCGATGCGAGAGGCGAATGAAGGGCGTTCGCGGTCTTCTAAAAGTTAGAAAAGATATGAACAAGAATCGGATGCTTTTCTTCTATATACCGCTGAACCCGTTTCCAAATCCTGCGCTGGAGCTGACAACGCGACGATCTCCAAAGGCCGAAGTGCCACCACCGCCATAGGTTGAACGAGATTCCGAGGCTGGAGAAACGAAAAGTTAGCCAAGTCTTCATGTGCGACTGTGATGGTTTCTTGACATCTAAGTGGGAAAACAGAATCAAGGCACGGCACTTACTGGTCAAGGGCATGTCCTCCATCTCGTCGGCCCAAGAGCCAAAATCTGTCGCATGTGTTAGCCAGTCCCATAGTCGCTCGTCAAACAGCGAGAGAACGCACTCTCATCGGCCAAGAAGGTCCCGATGGACATCTTCTGAGCCTTTGGTTTAGGCGCTGCACACGCAAATTAGCCATTAATTAATCGACAAGACGAGACCACAGAAAGTCGACGAACCCATGATTGCAATTGGTGAGAGGAATTGGAAAAGCGCGCCGTGGGCTGTGCGCGTCTCTTCCTTTTTGGTTTTTTTGTTTTTTTTGTTTTTTTTTTTTTTTTGGTCCGGAGATTCGCTAAGGTGGGAAAATTTGCTGGACAAAAAAAGGCGGCAGGCGAAGGTCCAGCACACAAGGACCGCTACTTCTCAGTCGAAGAGCCGAAAAAGTCGAGGGAGAGAAACAGGCGACTGTTTCGATGACCGAGGTGGAGAGTGGTGGGCTGGGCAGTGGTGGTGGTGGGAGGAGGAAGAACCGACTTCTCAGTGGTAGAGGGGAAGTCGACGATAATTTTTGACTTCTTTAGTCATGGCGGCCACAAAATTCAGGCGCCGACACAACGCGCTTAGTGCGCCGCCCGCTTCTGCCTTCGCACTACTATTATTGTTATTGTCTAGTTAACTACTGCGGACAATAATCACTCTTATTATTGATATTATTCTTCACCCTGCTCTCTACTTTGGTGATTGTTTTTTTCCTGCTGCTGACACTTTGTGGGATGCGCTGCGGCCTTTTTTTTCTTCTCCAGAACTAGGCTGCAGCGCTAGTGAGTCTCGACTCGATTGATTCGTTCTGACCTTGCAGCCGACCTGTCACCGGTTCCTGTCTTCTAATATGTGAGTATTTGACACTGTAATCCGTTTATCAATAGTCTCCAGACGAGGATTGTTTGAATGTGGACAAGAGATCACGTGACATATACAAACAGATCAAACTGGCCAAGAGTTTGTATACGAATGTATACTTCCTCCTCCTTCAATGGTGAATAGACCCAGTCTTGATAACTCCACGACTTGGCGACGTAGACATACTCGATCAAACTCACGATCGAGAAATGATAGGACAAAGAACAAAAAACAAGCAAAGCAAATTGCAACCTTCCTTGCACTGACTAGTGCTACGCTTGTCATAGCCCTTGGCAATCGGACTAACCTACCCCTCCCTCTATTCAACGGGCTGCAAACCAATACCATGAGTTGGAGGATCATGTTTGGACTGGACAATCTGGATGGTGCTAGCATCGATGTATCTAAGGTCAACAAGTTGCTAAACATACTCTATTGTCCATTCCTAGCACCTTTTATTGGTTATATGGGTATATCTTTTATACAGACAATCATGTGACGAAATAAAATGTCAACTTAATTTATATTATTAATAGGAGCTAGAAAAGTTTAGTTCCTTCTTGGTGGGGGAACTTGACTGGCTGTGAGTTCTATAGCACCTATTAGGGTGTAATAATCGCCGGCTTTAATGTCTTTGTTATCCACAAGGTATTGGGAGTCAATTTGCCTAATCGGATAAAAAGTATATAGCTGCTGGGTCAGATCTACTGAATATTTTTGCTTAAATTCAAGTCGATAGCCAGCCATGGGGGCGCCAATAATGTGTTGCCACATTCTCATTGGGAGCAGAGAGAACGAAAATTGCGAAATGTGCACGCTAGTTCGACTGACGGCGGTATGTAATAAGAGATACACTTCGAAGCGCCATCGGATAGATAATTACGGGAAACTTGGGGCTTCGCTGAAGAATCGGGCTAGAAACGAAACAATACAGATTTATTATTCCTTGAGGGAGAATAATGAAGTCGATGATAAAACTATATGTAACGTTTGTATAGACGAGCGCCAAGGCAGCAGTTTTCTTTGCCCCACCAGGTACTAGCCAATAATATCTATTAATTTACCAGGCTAGGCCAAATATGGCGTCATAGTGGGGCTGTAAATCAGATCAGATTAGATTAGATCGCATTGGTACCTCTGATTTTCCTATTTTCTTTTCTTTTTCATCACCTAAATAAAATTTACCAAAGAAAAACGATCCTGCTGATATATTCTGGCCGTTTCTCTTCTTTTTAGTGGCAGCAGCTCTTGTCTTAACTCTGCTCCCAGCTGTAAAGCGTCTCTGCAATAACAAGATAGCCCTCCGCTTGATCACACATTGCATATGCGAAAAATGTTAACTGGTGGAGGGGGTGCTGAACACGGATATTTAATGTTGAGATATATATATATATATATTGATCTATATACAACACAATTAAAACCCGAATAAAACATTTGAACACCAGGAGCCAACCAAATCAAAAACCATACAATAATTCCCTGGTGCTATTGATAGCAGAGGCCAGTGGCTATGGGGTTATGGCATGTTTGAAATCATCATGCCACTGTCATTGACGGTTTTTATTTTCATTTAATCAACTGGTGGAGCGTGGGTAGTAGTGGAAGTTATCTTACATTGCTAGCATTAGGAAACTGCTCTGCTATGGCTTATACGGCTCCTATCTGCATAATATATTCAGCAAAAACTTTAAACTCGGTTGTATATGGGCCCAAAAATTTAGGTATCCAAAAATTGCGCCACTCTCCCTCAATTGTGGTCGTGTATAGAGCCTTGCAATACTCCCAGTAGTCGGGATACCAACCAGCATGAGCCCAGTCAATCACCGCGAGGACGCGAGGGGGGCTTGTTGAAGAGGTCATAATGTTGCCCTGATGTAGGTCTCCATGGGTCAACTTGATTGTTCCAGTGTCTGGTAAATATGGTCGATAAGGGTCTGAATATTTTTGTGAATCAGGTAGCCATCGTTGAGACAGTGTAGAAAAGCAGTCATTAAACTCTTTGATGCTCTGGAAAGGACCTCCTGGTGGTATGTGTTCAAAGATGTAATCAAGTAAAGATTTACGAGTCATTGATCCTATAAGAGTTGTCAGTAAACAGTAGCCTATCTATCCATCAAGACGCACGTACCAATAAATGGATCTATAGGATCTTGTTCAACTTGCCGAATTGACGAAACAATATCGCGAAGCTCATGACAAATCGATTCTCTGTCCAGGTCACTTAGATGATCCCAACGATTGTACAACGATTCTCCCTGGATAAGCTCCATATAAATAAACACGTAGTGTAGTCTCCGTCGACTTTCCAGCCATACACTTCCGGTATAGGAACCTTATCAGCAAGAATTTTCCGAAGCATACGCATAGATATAGCCTCTTCAACCACCACACGACAACCAAACTTCACGATGAGATTGAGATCGCCAAATTTGATGGGTGTGGGTCGATGTTTAGAGAAGTCTTTTGAACGAACGGCAACCTCTGCTGGACTTGGCAGGGGTTTTTCTGGATGAGTTTTGAAAAAGGAGGGGTCGAGGAAGTTCATCTCTTTTGTCTTTGCATCGGGGAGCCATGATTTTTTAGCTTGGAGTATATTTGCCATTTTCAGTAAGAAGCTGCACCTGGTTGTTGACATTGTGACGAGGATAAATAAGAAGTAGGTGAAAGAGGTGGTGGCATTATCTCCTTCCTTCTAGGTTGACCGCCTGCCTATTCGGGGCCAGCCAACTGTCCGAGACACTTTAATCGCGATTTCTTAAAGAAATCTATTTTTATATTATTAGGAAAGAGGTTGTGGGCTGGTGAGAGAAAATGTCGAGAAGCAAGTTACAGATTGTCAGTGTCGTTGTGTGGATCGCGGCAAAGTTTAGGGCCATGATTATAATGCGCCGACTGATACTCTCCAGGGAGATGGCTGGCTGGGTATTTTTTTTTTAAGTGCAGATGGGCTGCAGACTTTCTGAAAGATGTCGTGTAGAATGTCTTTTCTAGGCTTTGAAGTTTGATATATATAGGCAGCCAACGCTTGTATATTTTGGGCCCTAAGTGAGGGTGGCTAAGTACTAACGCTCAGCCATGTCGTTTGTTCCCAGCGATATCTGTCGTCCTTTCCCCTTTGCATTTATTGTTGTCATTATAATCGCCATGTCTTCGCAGATCTCAGGTGTCAATATTGTGTCTTGCAAGAAATGATGAAAGAGACTAGTGACCAAAGTGATTATGACGAACTAGATATCATACAACAATTGATGAACGAGACCACTTCTGACATTGATAACGATGAAGTTCGGCAACAACATCGCTCTCCAGTGTGATAATCTGGAGGCTGCCATGAGAGATTTGATTGCCACTGAAAGTGAGGGTCTTGCTGAAAACCAGACGGTCGATTTTGTTACTGAAGACGTTAACAACCTCACTATTCGCCGTGTTGTTATACCATACAAAAGCATATATCGACGCATCCATGGCAAAGAAGGTATTGTCGACAAGATTACCAAAAAGTGTGATGCATGACGACGAAAAGCAAATCGTGATTGCGAACAAATATTCACACAAAAGGATCATAGGAGGAAACACCAGCGAGAGTCCTAACTTACTGACTCATTTATGCCCAAACGACATTACTATTGGATTTGATACAACACCAATAATTCCGTCGAAAGGACTGATGTTAGACCCAAGATGTGTCTCTTGCTACTATTCACTGTAGGCTTTCAGGGTGATCAATATGAGTGACATACAGAAGAAGGTCATCATCTTCAAGGGCGAACTTTACTGCAGATACATGTATACACCGGATGATGGTCCGAACCAACAAAGTTGCGGACTCACCAGAAGAGAATCCATAATTAAGTTCTATGTTTACTAATGGTATATATTACTTAGACATTGAGCTTTTACCAGAAAAAAATCATACTCGAGAGCAAAACACTTGATATTTATGCCCTAGCTAGTCTATGCCGTAAAGGATCATACTTGACTGCCTGCATAACTACCCAATCTCCATCTCCATATCTACCAGGTGACATCCATCATATCCACGTCCTCCACGTCCTCCACGTCCTCCACGCCCTCCACGCCCTCCACGCCCTCCACGCCCTCCACGCCCTCCACGCCCTCCACGTCCTCCACATCCTCCTCAACATCTTCCATTTCCACGTCTTCCACGTTTCTCTTCACATCCTTCCCCGCGCCCCCCTCATCCATTGATGGAACAGGTCGTACAAATTCATAACCTTCGCGCGCAGCGATAGGTATGTCTTTTGTATCGCCATCCTCCCTCACATTGCAAACGTCCGATCCAACAAAGAGGGTTATACCTCTTAACTCCTCGGAATCGGCAGGTACCAACAATCCCATTGGCACCCCGCAACACCTCTGCCCCCCTCTCGATCCCCCATAAGAAGGCATCGCGAAGACATACCTCACCTTTTCCCACTCACTAACCACATGCACCTAGAGGGGTCAGTTCTATCGTGACATACGGCCATACTAGAATTGATAGACCTACCATTCCAAAAAAAAACACACACACTGAAACACACAAATCCCGGTGGCGAAGTGAGCATCTTTATACCACCACGTTGGGTAGCAAGTAGTTAATCCTTAGGGATTAGTAAAGGTGACCAAAGCTCTACAGAACGCGGCTTAGCTGAAATTCGGCGCGTAAAAAAAAATAAAAGAAGGGTATACGTGGCATGCACAGGCGGTCATGCGACATGGAAAAGGCAACCCTACCAGTCATGTTGTAAATATGGAAGGTGATGAGACTCTATTAGGTCGCGTACATGTCGCGTGCATGACACGTGAGCATGTGACTCATTGAGTCATACTGTATAACTACATATACGGTGGAGGTAAGCAGCAAGCATTGGCTTCGGCCCCCACCATCTTAATGAAAACTGCCTCTGTACTACCGGTGATGTGCTGGCAAATTACTAAATCAACAAGCTAAACTTGGTCTGGATGGAAAAGAGCGGAGGGGGTTTCCTTTTTAGGGTCGCACTTGAATATACATGGCGTGAATTTGTCAAATAATTAATTAGTAAAATAATACTCATCCATCACTCATCCAAAACCTTGACCTGGAACTTGAATCCGCCATTTTCCAACTCGTCAACATATGCCTGCCCCAGCGTCGCCGGTGTAACAAGACCGGTCGAGACGCTCTTGACCTCGTCCTCATGCTCCAGAATCGCTTTGGCAGCACAGCTGGCCGCGACCGCGGTCAGTTCGTAGTGGCCACCCAGGTAAAAGATACTGCCCATGACCTTTTTTGGTTTACCGGTGGACCCTAGTTGGCTTGTCGGTACGACGACACGCCATTCTGAAATATCGTTTTTTGTTTCTTCCCTTGTCGGCCCAGTACCAGGCGCAGGCCAGACCTGACGGACTAGCCAGCGAAAGGGGGCAAAAACCAAGAGACCAATACCGATGGTGAAGGCGTAGTGGAAAAGCGTTGCCGTGAAAACATTGCTGACGCGCAGATACTGGCGAAACGAAAATTTTGGCCCGTAATGGGCCGGCATGAGCGTGCTGCTGCGGTTCACAATCGACTCATCGGCCACCGTTGTCGGACAGGTCGTCAGCGCGCCCAGGTCGGGCACTTGGCGAGCGCCAGAAACGAGTTCGAAGAGCGATTTTTGCGGCGCTGGTGGACGCGGGGAGGCAACAAGGCCCTGGCTGTCGCTGGACTTGAGCATGTCGGAAAAACTCATACTTTCGATTGTGCTGAGGATGGAGTAAGCGGTGCCACCGCTAAGGCCGGCTGATCTGTACTTGCTATCAGTGGGTTTTCCTCTCTCTTACAAGAGGGGATCGTACTTGAAGTCGTAAATGCAGCCTACTGCATCAGTGGGCTCGGCTGATAGCTTTTTCCGCGCATGGTCAATGGCTAGCCAGGCGACGATGTCGGCAGGAAAGCTTTCGACACCGCAGGATGGGACCATCTATTTTATTAGCTGGTGGAATGACTTGCAAGAAGGGGGAAAAAAGACTCACAATTGCCCCATTCTTTTTGGCGGTCTCGTGGTATTTGGGGACAATCCGTTTAAGCCACGGCGTTTCGCCAGTTCTGATAGCTTCACGTCAGAGCAAGTCTTGAAGAGTGCAGGAAAAGTACTGACACGTCGACATAATGCGTGCCATTCTCGGCACATGCCTCAACGACCGGCGTCGAGTACAAATGATACGGTCCAACGCAGTTGATAATCAGGCGCGTTCTTTTCGCCAGAGCATCGAGCTCTGATTTGTTCAATTGCACAGGGATGATTTCTGCGCGGTTAGCTTAATGGAAAAAGGATCTGACGTGATGACAACTCACCAGGTTCCGCACTGCCAACATTCTCGGCCTGTATTTCCCTGAGGACGCCCTTGATTTTGGAGGCTGAGCGGCCGGCAAGCGCCCATTTAAGGGTGGTTGGGAACGCTTTGTATAGGTATTCGGCGGTGAGCTTGCCCGTGTAGCCTGTTGGGCCCAGCAGGACCAGGTCGAATTCGCGAGCCATGTCAAGAATACAAGAATCGGTTGATGCACGTACGTATATCACACAGATGAAGATTATATGAATATGCAAGTAGTGTCGTCATGAAGGCTGAGGCCAAGTGGAGTCAGAAGTCAAAACAGCCTCGGCTGTGGGGCAGACAAATTTAAATTTTCATGGTCATGAAGATTCAAAGATTCATAAATGAACGATGAACGAGAGTTGTTTCAGTAGTGAGGAAGCGTGTTTGTAGTGATGCATGATACGTAGAACTACTTGGTAGAAGTTGGGGGTGTTTGCGCAAGACAAGATACGCGTTAACCTCGCCATGACTGGACAACAAAACAGCGCGTCGCGACTATTCTCTGTTTACTGAATAATAACAACACTTCTCTACAGGCCATCGCAAGGACGACGCAGTAATGAAATGAAGAAGAGGGTTTTCCACATCCCAGCTCCACACAAGGCAGAAAGACTGGAAGTTGCATTTGCTCGCCACAAGCTTCCAGAGAAACTGTGTCGGAACAAGTCAAGAAAAGTTTGTAATCAAAAATTCCCAACCGACCCGGAGGCCGGTCGAAGCGGTCAAACTATGGTAGTTTTCAACTAGCAAAATCGATACCTCGGATGAAATCCTCACTGGTGATCGAACTGCCCGTGCACTAGGATGGGGAGAGAAGAGAAGAAAAAGAAGTGAAAAAGAGCGGGAGGAAGAAGTCTTTTTATAGCTGTGGGAGGGCGAGCACGCTAGGCTGTGTTGGGGCTAGCGGGTGGCTGCCTGGAGGGTGTTTGCAGGGTTTGCGCTGTTTGTCCTGTTTGGTCCCTGTCTATCATTCCATTATTCACAAGACAATGAAAACACTCAACATTCAGCAATAATGACCTGAACAATATCTATTCATCCAATGTATGTACAGCCTCAATGGACATGCAGGATATGCAAAAGCAACCAACAGCTCGTGGTATCACCATCAACTTCCTACTCTACTCCTCGTATTTCCCCCCCGCCAGAGACCAGTTGCTCTTCTCCAGCTTCCCCTTCAGATACTCGTACACGGTGAACGTCACTGCCTGGCCCGGCGCCACTCGCATGACACGCGGCGTGATGCCCTTGTAAAACGCCTTGGCGCCTTCTTGCTTGAACATTTCGCTCGCAATCGCCGTGATCCGAGAAACAGCCGACTGCCCGGGCTCGGCCGGTGTGCGCTGCAGACGCGTCTTGATCGTGTCGATGGGCGCGTTTGAGAAGGGGCCCATGGCGCCCGAGATCAGACCGATGATGGTCGTCTGCCATGAGGGCAGCTCGCTGTTCGAGTACTCGGGCTGCCACCGTTGCAGCGCGGCTTTGAGTTCGGTGTAGGCTGTGAAGTTGGCCGCTTGGTTGGTGCCTTGTCGCAGCGCTGTCAGCGATACACCGCGGTACAGTGTGCTGAAGCCTTCTTCCTTGACGACGGTGAACAGCGCGTGCGGCGCGCTGCGGTACTTGGGCGTGTCCAGCGGGTCGGACAACGAGTGATGCTGCGCTTGCAGCCGGATCTTGATAACTTCCATCGGGTTGACGATGGCGACGGCTTCCGTGACACCTGCAGCGAGACCGGCTATTTTTGTGTCGTGTCAGTTTAGTCGAGAAAAAAAAACTAACAGCCAATAGACTCACCAAGGAATGTCCCCTTTCGCGAGGTTTGCCCAGTCTCCTTATTCGACAAGAATTGCTTGTACTTTTCGTACGACGTGAACCGAATAGCCATCTTCGGAATGATCCCGCCCAGCACCGCTCCAAGACCTTTGTAGAGACCGAGGGCTGTCTCTCGCTTGACAATGTCGGCGCCGGTCGCCACGAAGCCGCGCGGTTTGGCCTGTGTGTGTCGTTAGCCTGTGCATTCTATTTGGAATAAGATGGTACATACACCAGGCTGCCGTGCCCTTCGCGAAAGCTGCATTCGGACTTTGATAGTGTCTAGTCTGCTGTTAGAATCTGCCCATAAAAAAAAGAGTAAACGCGGACATACCCAATGGGTGGCAGGCAAGAGCCTCCATCATTCCTGCTCCACCGCCAGCTATTTACCATTAACCATGATGTTCTGTAGTGCAGGTCAGGGAGTCAAGTACCAATAAAGTTGGTGGCAGCCGACGCCGGCTTCTTGCCATTGCTATTGCCATTAGGCGCGGATTTCGTGGCCATGATTTCAGAGTGTGATTTATCGCAAGGTGCTGAATCGGATTGATTGTCTCTCAGCTGAGACTGTCGCGTGTCTTGCTGCGTCGAGCAGGTCAGGTAACTTTAGATGTAGACTGTATAGTATAGTATAGTCGAGGTTTATTGACAAAAACTGTACAAAAACGAAAGCTACAGATGTGTCGCCAGGCAGTCAGCAATCGTCCAATTCAAAGCGAGATCCCCCGCTAGCTTCCCCCGGACTTTTTTGCTTTTCAAGCAGTATTTAGCTTTTACCTTGGTTACAGGGTGGCGGGACCGACCCGGACACAGCGGGCGAGCGGAAAGTGAGCTGGGAGCTGTCAACGGCGACAAGGAACGTGAAAGGAGGAGCAGCGCATTCGATGTTGAAAAGAAAAATCAATTGCTTTTTAATAACACGGAACTAGTAGAAGATTTAACGTTTCACCGTCTCGGCTATGTAAACCAGCTGCCCAGGCCCGTTGCCAGCTAGGGAGTCTATCTATATAGCACGGCACAGCACAGCTTGAAACAAAACTACAATCCCGAGGTTAAAGTGGGAAATTGAACCAAACGATCACCTTGCCTGGTCCAATCAATCGAATTTACTAGCAATTGCTAGCAATGACTGGGAATACATCCAGAAACCCTTTTAGGTCACGAAAACCCACGCAGCCAATTGCAGAACTTTGTGTATCTGGTTTGGCATGTGAAGTGGTGCCTTTTCTGCCTTTTCTTTGCCGCTGATCGGCTCTGGGGCCCTGTCGTCATAAGAAACAGAAACTCTCAAGGTAGTGAGTCATCTGACCTTGATGCTTTCAAAGTCGCCCGTTTGCGGGTGAAGCCGGTTGATTTCCTGTCGTTTCTCTGGTTCTCGACAAGCCGAGGCTGTTGTAACTGGTTCCGAATTCCGGCCCGACTGGAGGTACCTTTTGCCGGTAATACATGGGAGTAAATAAAATGAGTCATGGATTTTGTCAAGGTGTTGTTTTCTATCTTAAGATTTTTATTTTGTATTAATTTGGATCGTTTTCCTGCTATTTTGGCGACTTTGAAGCTGCTCTCTGTCGAGCTGGATTCCTTATCGAGCGTATCTTATCGGGTTGTGGGGAAGTCGGCTTATCTGCATGTGATCTGACATCATAGACATTCTGAAATTATATAGATCAATCGATGAAATATATAGAATATATATATATATATATATAAATAGTCTATCTCATAACTGCATTCTCCTCATCCTGAACCCCCTTCCCCTCCAGCCGACTTTTCCACCGCCGCAAAACATACACCATAAAATGAGCCACGCAGATCTGCTCCGTCGTATACAACAACACCGGAATCGACGTCTTGGCCTTGGTAAAGAGATCCATCGATGTATACATGGCGTATAGCAACGGAATCCCCAGCGCCGTCGTCTTTGCCGGCCCGCAAAAACAGATGGCAATCGTCTCTTCGGGCGGCGCAGGACGGAAAATGCGTTTGCCCCAGGTTCCCCTGCGAACAAAGGCAGGCGGCTGTGCGGAGAAAAAACATACCACTGTCAAAAACAAGTACAAAGCCACATTGAAAAGCACAGTAAAGACGATACTCTGCGTGGACAGCTGCTGGAGCGCCCCCGTAGCAAACGCTGATGAAAAAGTGGTCCAGATGAGGAGCAACATGCACGCCGTGCTTAATTTTGCGACGTAGAATCGTTGGAGCAGCGCGGTTGTCTGTTTCTCCCATGTCCACCGCACCAGCTGCCCGATAATCAGAGGTAGCAGTGCGCTTAGGCCGAGTTGCTTGAAGACGTCCTTGTACATGCTGCTCATATTACTGCTGCCGCCGTCTCGCCACGGCGCGAATTCGGGTGTCTTGGGGATCAGGGACACCGTCCATCCGGCCGTCATAAACGGACCCAGGAAATTCGCAATGAGCACTTCGACCAGCGCGGCTGCGTCGTCGCCGCCAGCTGCGCGCGTCATCACCACGTTCGAGGCAATGGTTGTCGGGATACATGCGGTAAGTATATAACCCGCCAACACGGCCCGGTCGATATGCGCTGCTGGATCGGTGGCTACGATGAGATGCACCAGGGCGACCACGACGGCCGGCACGAAGAGAAACGAGGTTACTTGCACCAGCACATGCAGACGCCAGTTGAACATGTGCGTGTAGAGCTTCTGGCGCGGGATGCTCAGGCCCGAAATGAAGAAAACGAGCGCCACGGCTCCGTATAGCACGGAATATTCAGACCGGATGACGCCGCCGTGTTTGGCGACGTTGGGGAAAAAATATGCCAGCACGCAGGCAACGCCCATGCCGATGAGGAGCCATTGACTCAGGATGAAGAGGGCGATTTTTTTGAGGGTGCTTTCTTTTGATTCTGCTTGCTCTTCTGGCGTATTATCAACCTCATTGGTCTGATTAATGTCATTGTTGCTGTTGTTGTTGTTGGTCAAAGTCAAATTTGCATCCTGCTCCAAAATCTTCTCCGCGCCCATAATTTACCGACAAGGCTATACAACACCAAGCAGAAAAACCTCTCGGCGATATATCATGTCGGTGTATGAATTGTGTGAATTGTACGCTGTTAAGAAAAGACGAAGAATTATTTATCTCGTGCAGATCGCCTTATCGTCCGCCGGGGACTCGGCGACAATGCCGGCGGTTGTTCTTTCTGCCGGCGGTTTAGCCGCTATTTTAGGATTCTTATACAATGTAACTAGTGCATTCAACTGCTATAGTATTATTTAACCATATTAAAATCTCAGTGGAAGCCACAATGTTGCCGCGAAGTATCCCATGATCCCCCGCAATCCGGACAATATTGACGCAGTTGTTGCCAAAACAGGCGGTTACAAAACAGTACACTCGAAGATACTGGACGCGCCTTGCAGTAGGCTGACTGCTGGTGCGTGTAGTATATATTGTTGTGCGGGCAAAAGGCCTGGTCCATGGTTCTTGCGCTCACTGCGGTGTTTTGTACATGTTGGTTCCAACCTGGGGGAGCTTCTCTGGTTGGCATAGGTGGAAGATAATCATCACCGCCTGGATTTGAGTTGCTTTCAGATGTATTTTAGTGAGGCATATGGAAAGTCATGAGTGGGACGAAGTCTTACTATGGCATTTTTCTAATTGGAGGCTTAGAGTTGATGTTTCGAAGATGGGTGATTGAGAAAGAACTCTTTTGATTTTGGAGAGGATAGAGATCTATATATACTATAAGTGACGGCCATTTTCTCTGCCCAAACCCCGCCCTACTATCATGAGGCTGAAGCAAGGCGAGAAAACGACGAGTAGCCGGCTACACTTGGTATCTACTATTTAGGTATAGGTGGGGTAATCAACGTGTTGTAAAAGTATAATTGTAGCCTTGTAGGCGAATCAGTTGACCTGTCCATACCGGCCGAAAGATTTACATGTGATTTTGTTTACCTTTTAGTTTGAATTGAATAAGATACACGTAAAGAATATATACAATCCGTACTCCCGCTATTCATCTATCATATTAGATATAACTAACCTTCATGCCCATGCCAACGGTCCCCCGTATTTTTTGCCAGCCTGAGTCAGTCAATCGCCGGATTCGTTCACGCATGTCTTGTCGACTCAGAGCCATGAGTATTCCAAGTGTGAATAGAATTGTCCGCAAAAAAGCCATGGGGTTGCCGACGACCGAGTGTTTGACGTTCTGCAGGATATTTCGAAGCAGGTTGTACACACCATGCAGCCGCCGTGAAACAGGCGCTGCGGCTTTTTCTGTTTTCTTGACGTTCTTTGATGATGATGACGACGACGGTGGAAATGATGTGCGTCCTGATGCTGACGACGATGATGATGGTTTACTGGTAGAGGATTTCTCAGTCTTGGTCGACCGCCCCTTGGCCACGCCATTCGGCCGGTTTTTCTCAATCCCATAATCTGTTTCCGTGCTTGTCCGCTTGTGGGCCGTTCCATTTTTCTGTGGCCGCTGCTCGGCGGCCTCGGCCGTTTTGCGTTTCTCTTCCTCCTGTATTTGCCGCTCTATCTCTGCCTCCTTTTCGCGCTGCAGTTCAGCGGCGCGTTGAATGCCTCGCTCCTTTTCTTCTTTGAGGTCGGTGAGGGTTTGCAGGAACGATTCCTTTCGTTCTTCGTCGAGCACTTCGCTCAGTTGAATGAATTCTGTAGCATATTCCCACTCTTCGTTTCGCGGGAGAACGTGCAGGGTGAATAACTCGATGATCTTGACGCGGGCGCTGAGGTCCTTTGGAGTATCCGTGCCGCCATTGCGGCTCAGTCGTCGTACATCAGATTCCGAGTTGTTTGCCAAATGTGCGGCGACATCGAGGTTGGGCTGGCCGTAGGCGGAGAGATATGTTTCTAGTCGTTGTTGGTTAAGTGCTTGCGAGGCAGAGTGCGTCAATAGTAACGTTCCCCTGACATGGATTAGTACACCCTCAAGAAAAGAGCCGCAATAGAGAATTTCACAACTCACAGGTTAGAGACAACATCTGCATCAACCGAGCCCTCCCTGCCCTGGTAGCCGGCTTGCACAATCTCCTCCCAGACTGTGCCGTCTCGGACCTTGGCCACCAGGGCCTTCCACTCCTTCTGGCCAAACTCGATCTTGCCGTCTTCAGGCCCCAAGTCGACAATATTGCTCAGCAGCGTAATGTACAAATTCCACACTTTTATTCTGACATTGCTCGAAGCAAAGGCGATCGGGGCGAATGCACTGTCGCCACTACCATTGGTCGTGGGCAGGTCATCGGCGGCAGCAATAGGTGGAGTTGTGGTGATGATTGGGGTGAGAGTAGTCAGCGACTCTTGCAGACGGCGCGTGAGGAATAATTGCGAGGCGGATTTGTATGTTTGAGAGCATTGCTTCGAGTTCGGCAGCGACGAGGTCGAGGCGTAGAGCGACTGCGACGACGACGACAGGTCGTTGGCCATGATGGCAACGAAAGGGCGAGTCGGTGCTTGATTCACGGGCTATGAGGGATGAGAGAGGAATGTATGTATACTTGTAGAAAGTGTTTCAAGTGCATGAGAAGAACAGCTAAACTGCTAGAAGCAGTTGAAAGCAGCTCGACGCAGCTTATCCTCGGCTCGGCTGGTGCGCCTGCCGCTATGCCCGATCGGGATAGCACCGTCCGGGGTTCTTTCACGTTTTCTTTCTCTCTTGTTATTAAGCTGCTCACTATTTTGTATATTGTTTATTGTGTTGTAGTGCGTTCTGATGATTAGCTGCTGTCTGGAGAATTATGGTTGACAGACCATGTTTCATCTGTTCTGTGGTTGATATATGACTCTATACCTTGAACCGGCCATGCGGAGACATCAATAAGACTACATGTGAGGAATGCTCAGCTCAGTGCGATATGATATCTATCTCTCACTGTCATCTCAAAGCTTGATTTTTGCATGGTAAGCCGGTTGTGTTAGACACCCTGGGCTCGTCAACTGGTCAGATCTGTCGGATGGCACCTACATGTCATCTGCTTTGTTTCTGCTCACTTGAATGTTACATGAACCGATCAGATCAAACAAGAATTAAAAGCATGTAGTTGGATTTAAATGTACTAGCAGTACATACATGTACCATGTTAACTGTTCACCGGTGAGGGCTCATCGGATCTATGACTGGTTGTATATTTGAATTTCCTCCCGTTTGCATCCCCCGTTCCGCTTAGCATCATCAACCCACTTTGAAAAGCACAAATGGATGACGCCGAATGGGACACGGTGACCGTCCAAACATGGCCTCTCCATTTACCAGAGATCCTGCAGCATCTCAGCACCTGCAGCTTTGTGGCTCTTGACTTTGAGTTCTCAGGCATCGCCGCACAAAGACCCTTTGACTCGGCCCGCCGTGTGGCTCCTCTCCAAGAGCGATATGCGGACATCAAAGACGCCGCCGAGAAATTCCAGATTCTGCAGGTAGGCCTGACGATTGCCCATGAAGACCCTGTGTCAGGTAGGATCTAAGTCGCATGATGCATTTCGTGTAAAGTCGTTGATGTCACAGAAAAAGGAACATACACGCTCAAGCCGTACAACGTGCATCTCAGCCCGCTGGTCGATCCGATACTAGGAATCGATCGCATATTCAGCATATCAAGTGGCGGTGATTAATTCCCTGAGCTACTACTGTTCTCTAGCATATACTAAACCGCAATATATAAATTTTTTAGCGATTCAATTTCTTCTGAAAACAAACTTCAGAATAGATACCCCATTCACCCAAGGCGTGCGATACTTGACGCAAAAGGAGGAAGAGCTGGCCATCAAAGAGGCTTGCAAACACAGTAGCCATTCTCGAAGCGAAACAGTTGTGCAGATGAAACTTTCCAAAAAAGAGAATGCGGAATCTGTGGCCTTTCTTGCTGTGGTCCGAAAGGATATCGATGAATGGGTGGCCCACGGCGAGGTAAGTTAAAGCACAGCTTGGTTTTGGGGAATGTTATAGCTGAAAAGGAGAAAAAAAAAAGAGAGCGGCGGATTACTTGAATGTTCCGTCTCGACAATCCAAAATGTTCAAGGGTAAACCCACTGTGACAAGCTTGAATCGGTTTCAGAAGCGGCTTGTGCATCAGCTGGTCGAGACGGAGTATCCTTTGCTTACGACAGTTGGGAGAAACGATTTTGTAACGATTACGCGATACGACGAGAAGCGAGAAGAAGGAATTCTTCAGCAAAAGACCCAGCGTGCTGAAAAGCGTCTGATCGAGCAGAGAGGTTTTCGATGGATCATTGAAGCGCTCACGGGAGGCGATCTTTCTCAGCTAGAGACAAAAATATTCGACCCTGTGGTTCTGGATTGTGGAAATCTTTCCAGAGAAACAGCTGTTAAGAACTTTGCAGAGAGTCTCAAGGCAAACCTTCAAAAGCACAGGCCACCTGTTGTCGGACACAACCTTTTCACCGATGTCGTCTACTTGTGGCAGTGTTTCTTCGGCGAACTGCCAGATCGTGTGGAAGACTTTGTCAAGCTGGTGCATGCCAAGTTCCCTCTACTCATTGACACAAAATACATGTTTACGCATGACTGCGGCGACGTCAACCCCATCGCGTCCCTGGGGAGTATGGACGAAGCTCTCAAAGGCATCACGGACCCAGAGATTGGTGAGTAGTAGACACTTTGACGATAGATCCTGGCTAACCAAAACCAGTGATTGATGCAAAACACACTCGCTATCGACGAGCACAGCATCTGCATGAAGCCGGATACGACAGCTTTTTAACCGCAAAGAACTTTATCAAACAAGCCAGCCAGCTGCCCCAGGCTCGACGTCGCACGACAGCAGAACCACAAATCCCTAAGACCAAACCAGCGCATCAACCGATAGTAGTAGACGTTGTGAAAAAGCCAGCAGCACCTTTGAAGGGCTTGTCTTTTGCCGAGCTGCAGTCAAAGTTTGCTCATCAGAACCTATTCGACACGCTCCCTGAAGACACCGACAGCCCCGACGAGTCAGATGAAACGAGCGAGGATGAGGCGAAGTTAATTCCACCCTTTTCTTCTCCTGTTTGGAAAGTCTACGGTAATAAACTACGCGTGTTTGGGACAAGCGAGAGAGTGTGCGCATTGGACGGCGAGACGTGATTTGAAACGAGGGAGGAGTATTAGAGGGAACGGCATTTGAAGAATTTGCATCAGCATATCAATTGATCTTGGTGGCGCAGCTAGTTATCATTATTGCATTTTGAAATCTTGACAGATGAAAAACAATAGGAAATACTAAGGTAAAAAATTAAGAATGTGCGCAGCGTCTATCTAACCGTACACCTTGAAAAAGAAGGTACCGCTAGCGAAAAATGGCTGCAATGCTCGGTCTGAGCACCACTAAATGGTCAACAGGTTGTGGCGGAAAGTAACAACCAGGTGATGATAAGGATGGGTGCTGTAGAGAAGAAGAAGAAGAAGAAGAAAAGAGAAAATTGAATTTGGTTTTGGGCTTTGGCTGGTCACGCCGCGGCTAGCTTTATCGGGACTAGCGCCATACGGGCCGGACGAGCTGTGAACTTTTTCTCGCGAGTCTCCGTGTTGGCGACGGCGGAAATCTGGCAAGACAGACGTGAACATGTCGTCTGGATCCAATAGTGCGCGGAAAATCGCAGGGCTTCTGCGTAAGTTTCTCCCCCTTGTGTTTAACTGGGGTTCTTTTCTGTTTTCTGGAAGCGTGGCCGATAGCTGACTTGTTTCTTCCTAGGCCCGTCAACATTTGATGCCGCAATTTGCAGAAGCTGTCAACAGACAATCAGCCCCGGACGGCGCAACTACGCCTCAGCAGCATCGACAGTTGCCGGGTCCGACATTCAAAATGCAGAGATCCCTCTTGCCTCCAGCTCCGAGGCGGTGACGCCCTCGTTCACGCTCAAAGCCGGCATTGTGCTCTCGCGCCCTCCGCAAATCACTCGCGACCTGACCCCGTTCGAGAAGGCTTTTTACTTTTATCAAAGACGACTGAACGAGCGGTTAGCGCTCCCCTTTACCCGATATTTTTATTTCAAGCGCGGAACGCCGGCGGACGAGGACTGGAAGAGAAAGTACAAGGACCGCACGACTGCGTCTCGCGACATTGGCAAGTACAACGCCTACACCAAGGAGGCGTGGAACGACGAGCTGCTGCTTGGCGCGGCCGAGTCGGAACCGACCCATCAGACTGAGATGCTGTTGCAGGATGCAGAGGTGGTCACTACGACGTCGTCCGAGGGAAACACGACCAAGAAAGTGGACATTCAGCGACCGTTGCCGAGAGTCACGGAAGCCGACCAGGCAAACGACCAAAAGAGTCTCGATCGTCTTCTCCAGAGAACTTTGTACCTTCTCGTTCAGACGAAGGAGGGATACTGGAAGTTTCCCAGCTCACACATTGGGCTTGAAGAGAACTTGCGCGGCGTATGTTTTTTTTTTTTTCTCTCTATCGATTCCGCAAACTAACATTAAACAGGCCGCTGAGCGCACCCTCTCCGAATCCGCCGGTATCAACATGAACACCTGGTTTGTCGGCTTCCACCCGATCGGACACCACGCATACTCGTTCAAGGCGCCGAAACCCGACGAAAAGAGCCAAGAACTGGTGGCCGGCGAAAAGACTTTCTTCATCAAGGGCCGCATCATGGGCGGACAGGCGGATCTTAGCAGCAACACGCTGGACATCAAGGACTACAAATGGCTTGCCAAGGAGGAGATTTCCAAGTATGTGCTGCCGCAGTACTATAGCAGCGTGAAGAACATGCTTGCAGAGCGGTAATTTGGAAATTTTTTTCTCTCTTAGATGTAACTTGTAAAGTAGTATATCATTGAATATGGCGTTTCTTAATACATAACTATTTCTCTTTGTCACTGATTAATCGATGTGCTGCTAGCAGCAACAACAAACTTTGAACTCTATAAAATAAACAACTGCAATTGAATCAACTGACTGCTGTTGAATTATCAATGCATCTTTTAAACATCTGAAAAGGCAGTCAACTCAACGCATAGACAGTCGCATCCCCGGCGTTAAGCTTATCGCCTAAAGTGTGATGGAGATCAACGAAGAACTAACAACTAGTTCGACGAACCATTGGCCGCTGATTCATTCGGCGATACAGATGATGTTGATCTAAAGATGCAAAGTCGACGAAGAGCTACTACTAACGGAGAATTTATTTATTGGTGGGACCCTCTAGACATAAATACAGCCCCTCGATTTTCAGTGTCCTGTTTACACACCCCGCATCTGGATCAATTGAAGATATATACTATACTCGGAAAAACGACATCATGGCCGAACTCCCCCCGCTGTTCAAGCAGCGTCTCGACGAAACCAAAGTTTCGTATGCGCAACTAGGCTCGTCCGGACTGCGCGTCTCAGTGCCCATCCTGGGCGGCATGTCCTTTGGCCACAAGGACTGGCGCGCCTGGGTCGAAGACGACGAAGAAAAAGTCGGCAAGTTGCTCAAGGGCGCATACGACCGGGGCCTCAACACCTGGGACACAGCGAACGCTTATTCGGGGGGAGTCAGTGAGGAGATGATCGGGCGAGCGATCCGGAAATTCGAGATTCCGCGGCATAAGCTGGTGCTCATGACCAAATGCTATTTTCCGGCCGTGGAGCAGCCAGCAGTGCGGTACTTGTCGTATCCAGAGCATTTTACGGGGCATAAGGACTATGTCAATCAGTATGGGCTGTCGCGCGCGGCCATTTTTAATGCGGTGAATGCGTCGCTGGAGCGGCTGCAGACGGACTATATCGATCTTCTTCAAATCCACGTACGTAGGTTTATATCCTTTGAAATAGTTTCCACTGACTTGAATGGTTTTATATGTTAGCGTTTCGACTATACCGTCCCGCCCGAGGAGACGATGAAAGCCCTGCACGATGTGGTCGAGTCCGGAAAGGTGCGATATATCGGCGCCAGTTCGATGTGGACATGTAAGTGATACTCTACTTGTGTTTATATTTCTACTAATCCACGCAAGACCAATTTGCTCAATTGCAGTTCATCGCCGAGAAGCGCGGGTGGACCAAGTTCATCAGCATGCAGAACCACTACTCCCTGCTATACCGCGAGGAAGAGCGCGAGATGAACAAGTTCTGCGACGAGACCGGGGTCGGCCGGATTCCCTGGGGCCCTCTCAATAGCGGCATTCTGGCACGCCCACTGTCTGAACAAGGCAAGACGGACCGATGGCAGGAGTCAAAGAGGGAGTTTAGTGCGGCGGACCAGGAGATTGTGCGTCGCGTCGAGGAAGTTGCCGGTAAAAAGGGCTGGAAGATGAGCCAGGTGGCGCTGGCGTGGATTATTCAAAAGAAGACGAACCCGATTGTCGGGTTCAGCAGCCTGGAGCGACTGGATGAGGCGGTCGAGGTCAAGGACAAGACGCTGACAGAGGACGAGGTCAAGTATCTCGAGGAGCCGTACCAGCCCAAGCCTATCCAGGGGCACAAATAGAGTCTAGGCTGATGACATGCTACATAAGTGGCAAGTGCTGGCTGTATAAGAGCTTGTCGTTTTGTGAAAGCATTTGATACAAGTACTCGCTGCCAATTACCCAAACAGGCAAGTGGCTGAATCCGAGTATTATTATTATTATTATTAGATCGCATATCACTTGGTCAGACAACAAAAGCCGAGATACGTAGGACATGTACTTACTAGTCATATGATTATCCCATAATCTATACGATCGGTATTATACATCTGCAGGGAAAGCCCTACGGCCCACCAGGCTTGCATAGCACACAATACCAAGTAGACGAGAAACAACATTATAGGCCACCATTGCACTCGATGGCGTGGAGAAGCCTAGTTTAAGCACAAGACATGCTCTGGTCAGAATAGACTCGCCTCAATGGGCAAAAGCCAATCACGGCGTGTCGCAGGCGCTCAGCTCGAGGCAGCAGTGAAGCCATCTGCGCGTGTTCAAATAAGAATGGGAGAAGCGAGATGGAATCGCCTGCATGAATCGCATCTGCTCCACACACACGCCACTTTGCTGATTAGTATTAAATACGTTGTATTGCCATGATGTCTGGGCCTGTGCCACAGTCTTGTCGGAGCCACGGCGTCGGGATTTGCCCTAATTTGCAAAGCACCATCCAGGACGGCGGCTCCGATCGCCTTTTCCTAAATTATTTCGGACGCGACCGGTCTTATTCGTAACTAACTTACATGCATTGTCAATTTTCGACTAGTCAAAAACACACACACACACACACACAATAGGTGCTTGCGAATCACGACGGCGAATGGACTGCGGCTGTGCTGGTCAAACGAAGCGCGATGATACGCCTGTTCCTGGCGGGAGGATTGGCCCTAGTTTCGCTAGCACAGCAGACGGTGGCAAGCAGCAATCCATTCGATGCAATGTTCAGCTGTGTCTGGGAGTGATCTTGAAGCCTATGGAGCTCGTTGGGGTCAGTCGGCTCAGCAGGGTGCGCCACCCGGGATAGACGTAGTCAAGCAAGAGGATCAATAAATAATTCGGCGGGAAATGATTGATTGTTCTTACAAGCTATTATTTATTAGGATTGCTTTATACTAATTGTAATTCTCATTATTGTTATTTCTTCTTCTTTTTCTCTCCTGATACTGCTACACATCAATTTGCTTCCGTTTGCGGCTATCAAAGGGACTCTGCATTATTCTCCCTCATTTCGGCGTCGCATACTTGCATCTTACCATATACATCCGGAGCTTTCTTTCTTTCTTTCTTTTTTCCCGGAACTGCAAGACTTACTTATTTCGATTGTGCTGTAATCCCAACAAGCCAAGGTACGTACGTGATGTGATGCGCGTGTGATCCTCCGTCTTACCTCATCGTGTCTCTGTCTTTGTCCTTCTTCCTCGCCCACAACACCTCAGCAAACAAACCCTGCCGCATCCGTCTTCGGTTTTCGCATATACCGCTTGATAATCGCTGTCCTTTCAGGATTATTAGTAGTATACTGTATATGCCGAGCTTGATGCTGCGCTGGCTCCACCTTCCGCTTCGGGCTATTCCGTTTTCGACCATCTCGAGTCAAGCTGTTCAGGGCGCGTCGTCTTGTCTTGTTCTCGTCTCTGACTGATCCATATCCTGCGCCCATTCCTGCATTCTCGTGCCATTCCTTGCTAACATCTCCTGCATGTGATAGCCAGGGCCCCTGTACGGGAAAAAGGAAATAAAAAGAAAAAAAGAAAAAAACAAAGAAAAAGAAAACAACCGCGCTCTGTCCGAGCTCTAGTGCTGTCAGCAGCCTCACTTTCAACTCGCCTATAGCTTGCTTGCCGGCGGCTATTGGAATAACCACACGGATCTCCTGACTCTTACAGGTCTCTCTGCATGTCAAAAGAAGCAATTGATTGATCTGAACTTTTGCAAACTGCTTCTCCTCCTGCTGCTGCTGCTTCTTCTTCTGTCTTGCTTGTCGGCGAATGCACAGGCAAACCACGCCCGAATCACCCGCTGACCAGGGCCTTGAACGTTAGTCGGGCTGCCTTGAGTCGCCGGAATCAGCGACTGATTCAAAAAAGCACACAGATATTAAACCTTTTCCCTCTGTCTGCACAACAATGCCGCCGGATCGCTCTTCTTTCTCGGCCCTGAACCTGCCGCCCAGCTTCTCGCTGCCGATCTGCATGGACTACTTCACGCTCTCTGCAGGGCCAAACACAAACCTGTGGAGGAAACCGCCGAATGGAGATACCTCGACAGCGCCCATGGTGTTCACCTCGCTACGCCGCCCCTTTGTAGTCGCCGAGGTGACCATCAGCGCCGACTGGGAAATGGAATGGGACCAAGGCGGGCTCGTCATTTTCGCAGGGAGCGCCCCGGGCCAGTCTTCTGTCGTCGAACCTCTGCCATTTTCTGGTGGTGGTGGTGGCGGCCACCACCACCACCACCGCGGCACGCGCAACTCGGTCTTTTCCCGGTCTTGCAAATGGGTCAAAGCCGGAATGGAGTTTTCGTCAGGCACTGTGAATGCCTCGTCGGTCAGCGCGACCTCGGACGGGGCCGACTGGTGTCTGTCGCCGCTGGCCATGCCCAATATCCCGACCAACATCACATCGCTGCGCATCAAGCTCGAGCGTGTCGGCCACTCGCTCTGGATCTGGTACCAGATCCCATCGCTGTCGCCGTACGCCGTGACCCCCGGTGCTGTGGGCAGCACGTGGAAGAAACTGCGCGAAGTCACTTGGTTTTTCTACGGGGTCGAGGACAAATGCGTCCATGTGGGTGTCTATGCCAGCCGTCCGACCAGCATCCAGCGCGGAGGCACCGTGTGGGAAGCAATGAACGGAGTGCGAAACGACGTGTCCGTTGGGGACGACGGTGGTGGCAGCGGTGGCGGCGGCAACAAGCTGGTGGTGGAATTTGAGGACCTAGAGATTTTTTGATCAGCCTGGGCCATTTTCAACGAGATACGACTTGATAAGCGTTTTTTTTCTTTCTCCCTTTCGGAAGTTATTTGGTTCTTCTGCGGTGTCAGATGTGTGGTTGGCGTTTAGGTTAAACAAGTGATATTGGTTTCATTCGTCTCATGCGAGATACCAACGGACCGTTTATTTTTTTTTTGTTTCTTGTCAATTATTTAGGATTGATATCGGGCCAACTTGGGCCTGGCAGTGAATAGAACTGTTGATAATAAACCGAATCACCGGCTTTGGGCAAACATCCAGACCCAAGTAACTGTAGCATCACGCTGACGCATGATACAGGTCATGTGATTGGATTGGAGATGAAACAGGACTGTAGACTTTACAGTAGAGCAGTAGACTGATGAATGGATGGCCCAACGTGGACGAGGCCGATTGGCGATTGAAAATTCGGGGTAGCCTAGTAGTGATGTGTGATGTGTGGTGTGAGTTGGCGGGGCGGCGATGACTTGTCACTTAATGTGTGTCATCTAGCTTAGGCATGGATTGTACATGTAGTACCAAGTATTAGTAGTGCCTATTATTTGATACTGACATGCAGCCTATGCATTGAAAATGTATACAGACTTACAGTTTTGAAACGTTATTAATCAGATTAACCAGAGCAATAATTCAGATGAGCAAATTATGCAAAGACAAGGCAGCACAATTAACCCCGGGTTGTCCAAAATTGATTAATTGATACCGAAGCAAGGAGGGGCAAGACCCACCTCCTTCTGCATCGATTCAATTTTTATGATGTTTGGAGCCTGAGGTTGTCAATACGAATTACTTACTACGTGGCCAGCTAAAACAAACTAACCAATGCCTCGTGGGACATGTAAGTTTATTTCTTGTTAGATTCGCCACCCGGACTGGCCGCGGTTTTTTGTTTTTGTTTCCTGCTGGAGGGGGGCAAATCATCTGCGAACTTTTGCCGCTTAATGCATGCATGCACAGTTGCACCATTTCGGCTCAGCGCTAGCGTTTGAGCACGACTACCGAGTACTACGTATGTATGTATCACGCAAGCACGCGAGCATGTCGAGGAAAGAGGTCGTCAAAGCTACAGTCTTTTTTGTCTAACAAAACCAACAATTTTTATTTTGAAAAAGCCCATAAAGACAAGGCCTTTGTCCATGGATATACTCGGAGGGTTCGCAATTGGCGGTCAGAAAGAAGGCTGCATGGGTGGGGCCCGGCCCGGCAGCCACCGTAAGCTTCGGCCAATCATCGCACAAATCACTCAGATCTAACTGTTTCCGGCCTAGTCCGCTGTGATGAACCATGGGAGCGCGCCAGACCTTAAAACCTTTTTTTTTTTTTTTTTTTGGTGCTTTGCGCTCTTCGTGTTTGTCTTTTTCCTAACTGAGTCGATGGTGGTCAAAGGTCCTCGCCGACTGGCCCCTCGCACCGCGTTC
The DNA here is from genome assembly GCA_023626115.1 of Talaromyces sp. PX2406. Lineage (NCBI taxonomy): Eukaryota > Fungi > Ascomycota > Eurotiomycetes > Eurotiales > Trichocomaceae > Talaromyces > Talaromyces sp. PX2406. Next base: position 1,294,730 of record JAMAGJ010000004.1, read on the forward strand.
ACCGCATTTTTAGCTAGCCAGGCTACTAGCCCGTTTAACCAGTCATCTGGTCGATAAGATTTTAAAGAGAGAGGGTCCTGCAAGGCGCTAAAACAAGTTGCAGACAGCAAAGCATTGGCCAGCAGAGAGAGAAAAATTAAAGCGATGATGCAACCTGCACAGCACATCAACCTATTCGAGTTTCATCTGGTCATGGCCTGTGAGCGGTAACTGGCTGTTGACAATAAACTCATGCAGCGACCGCGTTGTTATTATTTTGTATATTATTTTCGTAGTGGTGGGCTCAAAGCTTTTCCCGTGCGTATCAGTTTATGATATCACCCAGTATTTCGCAATAAATAATAGTAATTACCAACCTGATCAAGGCAACACTCGCCTCATTATTTCGTTTTACCGCGACTAGTTAGTACCCTGGTGGTTTACCACTACTAAATGACTAGTCCCAATCCTGCCCAAGCTCCCAACGCTAGGTTACCTGTCACTGTGACAACGAGCGCCTAACGGTTGCTGCCCCGCCGGTCAGTTGAGTCAATGCTTGATCGAGAAAGCGAATTGGACCTGCTTTTTGCTGTGAGAGAAAAGGAAAAAAAAAAGAGGACCGCCGGACGAGCTAAGCGTCAGTAGTAGTGACAAGACTCGGTGGTGACTAGTCGTATAGTCGGCGCATCAGACCCGGTCCTTCCTAGTTGGTCAGGGAGCTACTATTATTACTCACCACCGTTCCTGCCTGAGGAGTTTTTTTTCTTTCTCTTCCTTCCTCTCTCCTACTCTATCTAAACACTTACTCCAACTCTTAATCCTCACGTTGTGTCACGAATCTTATTGATACCCTTCTGCTCGTGTGTTTTGCTTGTTTTTGCTTTGTCTCTCTACTTGCCAGTCAAGTTTGCCAAAAAAAGAAAAAGAAAGAAGAAAAATCCTTTGTACTTGTACTTGTACTCTGCCGCTTACCTCAAAAGAGAAGTTCATTGTTTCAACAAATTCTCACGAGTACTTGTTTCATAACGGCCTGTCTTGCTTCTTGCTTGCTATTTTTTTACGACGGTGACGAATTCAAGCTATGGCCGCTGTCGCTGCTGCTACTGAACCTGGTAAGTTCTCTGCTTAAACATATATCAAAAGTTTTTTTTTTAAAGAGCTATGCTGATCGCGTGTAGTTCTCGATGACGCCAAAAACGGCCTTAGCGTTGCTGCCACTCCCGCCGATGTAGAGGATACGACAACGTCTAAGAAGAAGAAGAAGAACAAGAAGAAGAAGGGCAAGAAGAACACTGCTGCAGAAGCTGCTCCCGCCGCCGCCACCGCCACCGAGACTCCTGGTGAGTCTCAAGAGGCTGACGACGATGTCAAGGCCGAGGACGAGAAAGCGCCCGAAGCTGCCGACAAAGCTGTCGAGGAGGTCAAGGCGGACGCAATAGCCGAACCTACACCTGAAGCTCCCGCCGAGGTCGCGCCGCCTGTCGAGGAAAAGGCTGTCGAGGAGAAAGCAGAAGAGCCCTCCGTGACCGAGTCTGCTCCTGAACCACCCAAAGAACAAGCGGCCGTGTCTAGCGAGAGCCCAGCGGACGCGCCTGTCGAGGAGCAGAAAGAGCCAGAATCAAAGCCTGCCGAGACTGCCGAAGAACATGCTCCGGTAGAGCCCACTGAAGCTGAGCCGGCCACGGAAGAGTCTGCTCCCGAACCTGCAGCAAAGGAAGAGGCTCCAGAAAAGGCACAACCCGCTGAAGAGACTGCTACTGTAGAGGGGCAGGCCCCCGAATCAAAGGAGTCAGAGGTACCGGAAGCTGTGGCAGAGTCGAACACGGTTGAACCGGAAGCTGCAGCTCCAGAGCTCGAGTCTCAGGAGACCGAAGCAGCTAACACTACACCTGAAGCACCTGTTGAGACTGCCCCCGCCGAAGAAGTTTCAACACCGGCCGAGGAGAAGGCTAAGGACGAACCAGTTGTTCAGGAAACAGCTGAAACGGTCGAACCATCCACCGAGAAGACCGAGTCCGTGCCGGAACCAGAGGTCACCGAAGCTCCCAGCACTGAGGAGCCTAAGGAAGAGGCTAAGGAGGAAGCTGAAGAGAAGCCAGAGGCTGCCAAGACTGTTGACAAAGCTGAAGCTGTTGCGCCCGCCTCTGACGAACTTGTCGCAAATGAGGAGGAACCTACCGTGGAACAACCAGTCGAAACCACGGAAAATGTCAAAGAGACCGCAACTGAACCAGCTGTAGAAGCTTCTGATGCTACCAAGGAACCGACTGCTGAGACCCCTGAGGAACCAGCCGCCACCACGGAAGAAGCCGCTCCTGAGCCAGTCAAGGAAGAAGCACCTGTTAAACCCTCCGAACCAGCTGTTGAACCAGCTGCTGAGGAAGAAAAGACAGCCGAACCGTCTGAACCAGTTGCTGAACCAGTTGTGGCTGCCGCCGAACCGACTGCTGCAGCTACCGAAGCAGTAGAAGAACCAGCTGCTGAGACGACACAAGCTGCGGAAGAAACTGCGCCAGCCGAGGAACCCGAGGCTGCTGTAGAGGCTAAAACCGACCCAGTTGCTGAGCCTGCTAACACTGCCGACGAGAAGCCTGCTGAAGCAGCCCCAGAGACCTCGGAAGTACCTGCTGTGAAGACGGCCGACGCTGCTGAAGTTTCAGAAGACAAAGAGACGGCTGTGGAAGGATCTAAGCCTGAAGCTGTTGAAACGACAGAGCCCGCTACCGCTGATGCCCCAGTTGAAGAAACACCTGACGAGAAAGCCGAGACCTCGACCGAAGCTGTTGAGCCTACACCCGAGCCGGTCGAACAACCTGCTGAAGTAGCAGAAGAGCCTGCAAAGGAGCAAGCCGCCGAACCAGCTCAAGCTGTGGAGGAACTAGCCACCGAAGTTGCGACCACAGAGGCACCCAAAGAAGCACCTGCTGCTCCAGGTGTGGAAGAAACAGTCGATCAGACTGCTGCCGAACCCGTCGAGGCCGCAGAGCCAGTTGCCGAAGCTGCCGAAGAATCCGCCAAGGTAGAGGAAGAACCTGTCACCGAGGTCAAGGAAGCTCCGATTGAAGCACCTGCGACCAATGAGACACCGGCTTTCACCACAGAGGCGGCAGTGGAACCAACTGTATTGGAAGCGGTTGAAGCCGCAGCCGAAGCCGAACAACCTGAAGCCGAACAACCTGAAGAGAAATCGGAGGAGCCTGCGACAGTCGAGACAGTCAAGGAGTCTTCTACGGAACTAGCTACAGAAGCTGCTGCTCCCGAGCCAGCCGAGCCAGTCGAGCCTTCAGAAGCCGAAAAGCCCACTGAGAAAGCTGTCGAAGAACCCGCGGTAGCCGAACCAGCTACATCAGAAGCGGTTGAAGCTGCAGCTGAAGTTGAACAACCTAAAGAGAAACCAGAGGAACCTACGGCAGTCGAGGCAGTCGAGGAGTCTTCTGCTAAACTAGTCACAGAAGCTGAGAAGCCCGCCGAGGAAACTATCGAAGAACCTGCGGCCGCCGAACCAGCTGCATCAGAAGTCAAACAGCCTGAAGAGAAACCAGAAGAACCTGCAGCAGTCAAGGAGCCTTCTACGGAACCAGTCACAGAAGCTGCTGCTCCCCAGCCAGTCGAGCCAGTCGAGCCTTCAGAAGCCGAGAAGCCCACCGAGGAAGCTGTCGAAGAACCTGCGGCAGCCAAACCGGTTGAAGAACTCTCCGCTGTTGAAGCAACCGCTCCCCAGGTAGCCGAACCAGAAGCTGCCGAGGAACCTGTCAAGGAAGCAGCCACCGAAGTCGAAGCACCCAAGCCTGCTGCTCCTGAACCAGCTGAGCCTTCCGAAGCTGAGAAGTCCACTGAGGAAGCTGTCGAAAAACCTGCGTCAGCAGAACCGGTTGAAGAACTCGTCGCTGGTGAAGTAACTGCCCCTGAGGCAGTCGAACCAGAAGCTGTCAAAGGAGCGGCCACCGAAGTCGAAGAACCCAAGCCTGCTGAGGCTGAGCCTAGTCAAGAACCTGTCGAGACCGTTTCTACCGAGGAGGTCAAGGAAGTCGCCGTCGAGGAACCAACCCCCGTCACTGCAGCTGCTGAGCCTGAAAGTGTAGAAGAGCTAGCCGCCAAGCCAAGCGAATCGCCGATCGAACAACCCTCTACCGAAACCATAGAAGAGAAGACCGCCGAACCTGCTGTCGAGGCTGTAAAGGAGGAACCTGCTGAGCCTGCACCCGCCGTCGAAGAGACTCAAGTCCCCGAAGTGCCCTCGACAGAAGCCACGGTCGAAACCGCCGCTGAGGAAGTCCCAGAGCCAGCTCCGGAAGCTACTGAAGCACCTGTTGAGCCTGTGGCTCCTGCCGAGGAGGCTGTAGAGGAACCTGTTGAAGAAACCAAAGCTGCTGATCCTGTTGGGCCTACCATCGAAAAGGAAGAGCCTGTTGAAGAAATAAAGGCTTCCGAACCTGTCGAGGAACCGGTCGAAGAGACTCATGCTACAGACGTGCCTTCTACAGAAGCCCCGGCTGAGCCCACTGTCGAGACAGTGACAGAGCCCACCCCAGAAGCTACTGAGGCACCTGCTGAAGAACCCAAGACAGAGGAGCCTGTTGAGGAAGTCAATGCTTCTGAAACTGTCGAGGTGACTGTTCAGGCAACTGAAGAAGCTAAGACTGCAGAGACTACTGAGACTACTGAGACGCCTTTAGAGACCGTTGAAGCCGAAGCCACTGACAAAGCACCCGAGGTTGAAGAAACCAAGGCCGCTGAGCCAGTCGAAGCACCTGTCGAAGCACCTGTCGAAGCACCTGTCGAAGCACCTGTCGAAGCACCTGTCGAAGCACCTGTCGAAGCACCTGTCGAAGCACCTGTCGAAGCACCTGTCGAAGCACCTGTCGAAGCACCTGTCGAG